>CM063510.1:66271150-66321150 GCA_032207245.1 Pardosa pseudoannulata
GGTGAAAATTACTAAAGAAATATTAATCAGTTTTCCTGAGTTCCATTGATCTGTAACTATGATATGCTTATAGTCGTATTGATACCATTAAATATTATTCAGGGTTATTTTGTTCAACAGATAATGGTCTTCAATTTGAGCAAAGTTATTGGTCATAGTGAAAAAAATAGTTTGACCTTTACATCGTTATTATTAGTTATATCGAGATCGTTTTCTTTGTATAGATAGTTTGTTATATACTGAAACGTTTCATGATTATATTAGATTTTTTTTACATCGAACTAGGAAGTATGGTCAACAGTGTAACTTAAACCCACGAAACCTCTGGTACCAAAATGGCAGTGCCTTACACATTTAACGATTTTTTGGGTTCGTAATCATAAGAGATGTTATTGACCTTTAATAATATGAAATTTTTCTGACTTGGAGAAACATCCTAATAATTATATTAGGACAACGGTCCTAAATATAATATTTCAACACTCTATGGCTAATCGTTTTAGTAATGTGTAATACATTCTTACATATGCATGGATCTTACAAAACAATTACTAGACAAAACGATCTTAGGTATAGTCCAAATAATTATTTAAAGTTTCGGAGTTAAATTTTTCTTTTATGTATGTAAATACAAACAAAGGCCAAAATAGTTAATATGAATTCAGGTATAGTTAAAATGTATTATTTACGTTCAATCCTGAACACTGACGTTTTTCGAGATAACAAAATTGTTTTAACTTTGCAAGGAAGTAAAAGAAAACAAAAATAAACTAATCAGAGTAAGATATGTTATTTTAAAATCTCCTAACGATTTCTAAATACAGTCTTCAAACTCATGCAAAAAAGAAATAGCATTTGTACTTAGTACTTCAGATTATCTATTAAATCTACACAGACTAAATTTAAAAGACAGATGTACTAAAGCATTTATGTTAGTAATCAAGTAAATGGAAGGGCAAAAGAGCAAATGTCTTATCTTTGGACTAAATCATAGTTTATTGTAACGAACAACAATGATGGATCGGCATTTAACTAGATAGAGAATTATGGATAAAATTATTTCAGATTACCATCTCCCTGATTAGGATCTTAGACGAATAAATTGCCGGTTTTACCATACTAGTTTTGATAAAGTACATTCAGAATCATAAAAAGGTTTTTAAAAATGTTAAACTGAGTGAAGTAAATATTTTTTCTAAACAAACATTTTATGCTTTAAATGCAATTGTCTACTTAATCAAAATGGAACGGGTAATTCATTAAATAATTTTTGAGGTTGAAAACACTTTGGCATTAATGTACATAACAATAATGATTGGATTAATAAACTGAATAGCTAAGAATAATTATAAATATAACTAACTATCAAAGCAATTGTTTAAAATTAACTATACTATAAATATTTTATTTACTGAAAATGTTTCAATTTACATTGAAAGTAAAAGGAAACATTTAAATTTATGTTATTGGCTCCTTGAAAAAAACATATGTAATCTTTAGACTGTTTATTCGTTTATAAATTCTAATAAATCATTTCTAAGGAAAATAGTCTTTTATGGTAGATAGCTGATATCTGTATTGTTAGATTCTTCCTATATTAGTTAACCCTTTTGAAACAGTAATAATATTTAATACCATGTTGTGTATAACAGGGTTATAATACTCCGCTATTATCGAAAACTCACTTGTATAACTAGTAAATTATACGCATCGTTTTTTAACTGCATTCAGATACAAACTCTTAAATGTCTCAGTTTAATATGAAGTAAACTTACACATCTTTCAAAGAAAATGATTTATCTTGCGACATTGCATCATCTACAGTAAAATTATCAAATAGTCAATACTATGGAATCGATACTCATGTTTCCAAATACAATGGCTGACTTGTTATCCGGAAGTGAAATCAGCTGTTTTCATCCTTTCTTCAATGACATGGATATATGAATTCTAGGTCTGTGACACCATAACATAAAAGCGACCATGCCTCTGTTAGCTGGACGATACAAGTTAATATCAAGGCATATCGATAACCCACCTAAACTCCCCAGCCAATGAGGGGCCCATAAAATCAATGATGTCATACTCATCCGACGTCACAGCTAGAGCTTTAAAAACAGGACCAGAACCCTTCTCTGAGCTTTCCCAAACGCAAACCTTCCTCCCCATTTCTTATACCTATTTTTTCATATTAGAGCCTTATCATATCATTAGTTTTGTTTGCCAAAATCCAATGTAATGCAGAACTTGAGGGCTTAGCTCAAGCAGTTGCGTAGTACCTGCATCCTGTGATCCTGTAATTTCCGGGGCTTTTCGCATTTTGGAGCCGGGCGTCGCTAGCAGAGCGACGTGTCCATACCTCTAGAAAGAAAGAGAAGAAGGTTTTGGTGTGAGTCGCTAGGCGACATGCTTTTATAGACTTCGGACTGTGAGCTAAGTCCTAATTGTTAGACGACCCTACTCTAAGAAGAGAACTTTTCTCTTCCTTTGGCGGCCCAATTGCCCGAAAAATGTTAGGGAACTATCAGGTTCATCTCGGCGATAAGCAGGGAAGAAGAATGGGTTTCTACATCTGACATTGGTAGTAGAGGAACTGCATTCTGGGTATCATTACATATATCCATTTTATATGCTCATTTCATCAAAGATAGATTCAATAAAGAAATTTTAATTGTACTGGTTGTCTTGCTTGGTCTTCCTAAGCAACTGTGAACTTTAGTCTATTTGAAAAATACGTTACAATACTAATAATAGGATTCTAGTAATATATAAAACATTTTCTTCTATAATTCTGTTCTATTTCATCAAGCTTCCTTGATAAAATCATATTGTAACATTTCCTAAGAGTCTAGAATTATTGCTATCAGTAATTAACTTGAATGAGAATTTACATTTTATAAAATTGAAGAATTGTAGCTTCAACCAGGAAAAAAATGTACATTAATTAATGCAAAATAACTAAAACTTTATGATTTCAAACGTCTGACAGATATATTTTATTTCTGAAGTTTCCAGAAATCTCCCATGTTTCATCATTAGACACTGAAACGATTGGTTGGTTTGTTAAAATTTGTTAGCACTTCATCGTACTGAGATAAATTGTGCCAAATACAAATAACAAAGAATGCATTACTATAAAAAAATTTAATAGATAGTAAAATAATATTGTACTATAGAGTACATTCCTTACATTATATTTGGTATAAAAAAATCAAAGTTGTTCCAAAAAATTTTTCTGAAATCGCTGAAACTGTGCAACGTTTCTTGAAAAAGTCATTTTAGTTATTTTATGGGTTATCACTAGTGTATAATTTCTTTGAAATCATCGTTAATTTTTTTTTCTCAAACCAATATTATCAATTGTTCCAGATCAAAAACAATTCAATAATTCAGTATTTAAATTTAATATAATTTAATATAATAATTTAATTATTCAATAATGTTCGTTTAAATCAGGGATTAACCCTTTAAATATATTTTAATAAGCTTTCCTTCGTTCAGCAAATCTGGAGATATATCGCCATGTCTTATGAGCTACAAACCGATGTTAAAAAATTAAATAAAATCCATTGTTGATCTTTCATATAAAATCCTTTCCACAGGTACACCTCTTCAAAGAGAATTTTTTTAAACTTCAAGTAGAACACAGCATTGAATTAAATCTCCAGAGTGACTAAAATATGAGTTTTAGCCTGAGTGGACGCTTTTCGGGAATCTCACGTCCAAGCGCTATAAAAACACTTCACACAATAAATTGAATAAATTAATAGAAATAAATTTTCCAAATTTTCAGTAGATATCTTATTGATCTTAGATCTATAGATACTAATAACATGCATTACCTGAATTTTCTCTTACACAGAAAGAGGTATATTTAATTTATTCGGACTCCAGAGGGCCAGTGCACGAGAGTACACTTTTGCATTTTTATTTAGTGTTTGTGGACGTAAGAGAGATGCTGTGAAAAATTCATCATTATTTGATTAAAATGGTGAAATATAAAGCTGTAATTTACGTTTTTAATTTGCAAGTGTCTTATGTCTGTGCTTTTGGAATGCTAATAAAAACGATCTACATTTCAAAATACTTTTAAAAATTAATATTTTAAATAATCCGAAAGAGATTTTAAACTTTTAATAAAGTACTTTTATTAATATAAATATTTTGTTCATCAATAAAAGAAATTTTTTGTTATTTGGGTGAGAAAAGTTGCACCGGGCCTCAGGGGTACGTTGTCGTGTAATTGCAGGTAGCAGGCATCTTCACCGGTTAACGATTCAGTCTGATATATTTTGGTTCTCATGCTTAAAGAAATCATCGATATCTCATTTTAAGATGGGGATAATACCCATAATCAACAATCATCTATATATTTACTATATATCTATAATGTGTCGAGCAGGTCGTTCCCTGTATTTTTGTATTTTGTTATTGATATTTTGTCATTAATTGAAAAACTGTCCTCAAAAGCATTTGATTGACAACTTACGAAATAAAATATTTTAGAGATTACTGATATATTTTAAGAAGAAATATGTAATGGGTAATCCCAAGAATATACTTTCCTTCAAAGGGTCTTTAATGTTTTTATACCTCAAACCAATGTTTTCAATTCTCACAGACCACAAAACAATTTAATAAATCGTCAAACACAAAAAGAAACTAAGCATAAAGCAGTGGATAACCTTCAAATATATTTTAATAGATTTTATCTAACAAATCTAGAAATATGTCCTTATCTCTTATCAGTTACAGATTGATATTAAAAAAAAATCACATCAGTTGCTATATTTCTTTCAAAGTAGAATAAGTCCTGTCGTTAATGACTTCCAATAACAATTTATTTTTGAAAATCCCAGGCAGAGTTATTGCTTCAAGCAGAAAAAGGTGTTTTATTTAATCTCCAGAATAAAATAAATATGAGTTTAAACCATTCTGACTGATGTATTTTAAAATTTTAATGCTCGAAACATTTTCGATAGCTTCTTTAGTAGGGAAATAATACTGTAAAGAAGATCACAGACTGTATATTTACTTCAGAATAAATAATTAAAGTAGTCTTTCCATTATACGTGTGGCCGAACGATGGCCGATTGGTTAGTGTGCTGGCCTTCGGTACCGGAGTTTGTGGGTTCGAATCCCACAGTGGCATGGATGTTCGTATCCGTTCGGAATCACCTTTAAGCTGTAGGTTCCGGTCTCATTAGCCCTCGTGTAGCAAAAAGTAGACCGTAATACCCCAAACCAAACCATTATATGTGTGTCTAAAATCAGTATAAAACAGATTTATTTCTATAAGACACTTCCCATTAAAGGTTCGCTAATCATTTTATTAAAAACTAATGTTTTCAATGTCGTGTAGCTCTCGTTTAAATTTAGGTATTTACCTATGATCAAATTTATAGTGGTTATTTATTTTGTTAGTCACAAAGACTAAATATTATTTGGGTTGCGTTGTGTAGACTATTTAAGTTTAAATTCAACCACAGGTTCTGAGAGACTACAGACTTAAAATAAAAAAATAAACTAATAAGCTAAATTAAGAGTAACTGAAATCAGCTTAAAATAAAAAAAGCAAATTTATTATAATGATATATACATGACTAATATACAAAAATTTGATCAAGTTTCATAAGATTTACTTTTTCAACACGTTCAATTAGGTGCCACACTAATTAAGATTTGACAATAATAATTTTCTATCACTTAGGTAACTATATATATATATATATATATATATATATATATATATATATATATATATATATATATATATATATATATATATATATATATATATATATATATATATATATATATATATATATATATATATATATATATATATATATATATATATATATATATATATATATATATATGTATATATATATATATATATATATATATATATATATATATATATATATATATATATATATATATATATATATATATATATATATATATATATATATATATATATATATATATATATATATATATATAAATATATATATATATATATATATATACATATATATATATATATATATATATATATATATATATATATATATATATATATATATATATATATATATATATATATATATATATATATATATATATATATATGTATATATATATATATATAAATATATATATAAATATGTATATATATATATATATATTACATATATATATTATATATATAAACCTTAAGTATATATAAATATATTTATATGATATATATATATATATATATATATATATATATATAAATATATACTTGTATATATATAATAGTAGTATATATATATATATATACTTTGGAGTGAGGACATATATCTCAATTTCAAATATTATAAAGTATGACTCCAGTCTCACTACTGGTCTGTAGCCTTCTAAATAACTTGGGATGATTTTGAAAAGCGGATGAGCTGGAAACTTCTGGTCGTTGGGAGTTGTCGAGGTCTTTCTTGGGCCCAACTCCTTTGATCCCCGTACTCTGTCTTCGAGTCCTGAACACTTGCCGTCGAACTCTGACAGTCAATCTTCTCTCTTCGACATTTGACCTCTGACCGTCTTACTTCTCTATTCGAGTCGACTGACGAACACCCTCTCTTTACTTTTCTTTATTTTATGTATTTTTCATCTATGTCCATTCTTCTCTCTCTTCGTCCGATCAGGAGAGCTGTAAAAATCCAATTGGTCTATTTTACCCCGCCTTGAAACCGAAAAAGTGGAAAAACCTTATTCCTTCGAATTGGGCCCTGTCCCTTCGGGACTCAAAATAACTCCACAAAGGTACATTCTTATTTAGTGTCATGTACGGAGACATGATTCTAATCTGGGACTGGGACCAGAACCCTGCCCAAGGATACCGCACACGACGTTGAAATAATTTTTATGGGTTCTCTTCTCCTTTACAAACGATGTGATGCGGTAAGATTTAGATCCCAAGCATTTTACTTCTCGTATTAATTAATAAATTATATTACTGATCTAAATCACCTCATCACATTCAATTGTCACTAATCACAAAATTATTTAACAGAATTATCAAACATAGAAAGAATCTCAGCATAAAGCAGTAGATAACATTTAAAAATATTTTAATACATATTACCTTCACAAATATAGAAATATGTCGCTATGTCATATCATCTACAGGTTGAAATAAAAATCATATCAGTTGTAATATTTCTTTCAGACTACAAGTATTTCTATTGATAATGACTTAGAGTATTTTTGAAAATCTGAACTATAGCTTCAAGTAAGAAAAGGTGATTTAGTAAATCTGCAGAATGAAACAAATATGAGTTTAAACAATTCTGACTGATGTATTTTAAATTTTAATCTTCCGAAAAATCTCGATAGCTTATTTTAAAGTAGTGAATCGATAAGGTAGAACATATCACAGTCTGTATATTTAGTACAGAATAATTAATAATTAAAGTAGACGTTCTGTGATATTTTGTGAAATCAATGTAAAAAAGGATCTATCCCTATAAGATGCTTTATGGTCGTTAAACTTTTTATTCCTCAAACCAAAATTATCAATCCTCACAGATCACAAAAAGAATTCAATAAAATTGTCAAAGATAGGAAAACAACTCGGCATAAATCAGTGTACAAACTTCAAATCTGTTTTAATAGATTTTACTGTAACAAGTCTTGAAATATGTAACTATGCATATCATCTACAGATTGTGATAACAAATGACATCAAGTGCAATATTTATAGTCTAGAAGTGTATAGTCTAGAATTATTCTTATCGTAATAACTTCCAGTAAGAAAACCTCAATCAGAGTTGTAGCTCCAAGGAAGAAAAGGTGTTTTATTTAATCTCCAGAATGGAATGAATATTAGTTTAAATGATTCTGAATGATATATTTTAAAATTTAGATATTCCAGAAATTTTCTATTACCTCTTTAAAAGTGGGGAAATAGTACTGTAAAGAAATTCACAGACTGTATATTTACTTCAGAATAAATAATTAAAGTAATCTTTCCGTTATATTTTTCTCAAATCAGCATAAAAAAGAGTGATTTCTATAAGACACTTTCCGTTAAAGGGTCTTTAAAGAATTACGTCCTCAAACTAATTTTTCAATTCTCCCTCATCCCAAATTTATTTAACAGAATTATAAAACATACAATAAGACTCCGAATAAAGCAGTGGATAACATTTAAAAAATATTTTAATAGATATTGCATTAACAAATCTAGAAATATATCGCTATGTCATAACAGCTACAGATTGAGATAAAAATCACATCAATTGCAATATTTCTTTCAGGCTACAAGTATTTCTATTATTAATGACTTCCAATAAGAATTCATTTGTGAAAACCTGATCTATAGCTATAAGTAAGAAAAAGTTCTTTATCAAATCTCCAGAATGAAACAAATATGAGTTTAAACGATTTCGAGTGACGTATTTTAAATTTTAATCTTCTAGAAACTCTCGATAGCTTATTTTAAAGTAGGGAATTGACTCTGTAAAATATATCACAGTCTATATATTTACTTCAGAATAAATAATAATTAAAGTAGACGTTCCGTGATATTTTGTGAAATCAATGTAAAAAAGAAGTTATCCCTATAAGATACTCGTTAAACTTTTTATTCCTCATACCAATGTTATCAATTCTCACAGATCACAAAAACAATTCAACAGACTATTCAAACATAAAAAAAAAACTCGGCATAAATCAGTGGATAACCTTCAAATATATTTTAATAGATTTTACTCTAACAAATCTAGAAATATGTTGCTATGTCATATCAGCTACATATTGAAATAAAAATCATATCAGTTGTATATTTCTTTCAGACTATAAGTATTCCTATTGGTAATGACTTTCAATAAGATTTTATTTTTGGAAACCTGAGCTATAGCTACAAGTCTGAAAAAGTGCTTTATTAAATCTCCAGAATGAAACAAATATGAGTTTAAAGATTCTGACAGATGTATTTTAAATTTTAATCTTCTAGAAATTCTCAATACCTTATTTTAAAGTAGGGAAATGATACTGTAAAATGTATCACAGTCTGTATATTTACTGCAGAATAAATAATAATTGAAGTAGACGTTCCGTGATATTTTGTGAAATCAATGTAAAAAAGGATCAATCCCTATAAGATACTTTATGTTATAGGATCGTTAAACTTTTTATTCTTAAAACCAATGCTATCAGTTCTCACAGATCACAAAAACAATTCTATTAAATCTTCAAACATAGAAAGAAATTCGGCATAAATCGGTGAATAACCTTCAAATATATTTTAATAGATTTTACTCTAACAAATCTTGAAATATGTTGATACGTCATATTATCTACAAATTGGGATAACAAAGCGACATCAAGGGCAATATTACTTTCAGTCTAGAATTATTCCTATCAGTAGTAACTTCCAATAAGAGAACCTTAATCAGAGTTATAGCTTCAAGCAGGGAAGAGTGTTTTATTTAATCTCCAGAATGAAATAAATATAAGTTTAAATGATTCTGACTGATGAATTTTAAACTTTTAATAGTCCAGAAATTTTCGATATCTTCTTTTAAATTAGGGAACTAATACTATAAAGTAGATCACATACTGTAAATTTATTGCAGAATAAATAATTAAAGTAGTCTTTTCATTACATTTTTCTGAAATCAGTATAAAAAAGAGCTATCTCTATAAGACTCTTTCCGTTAAAGGGTCATTTTATTCCTGAAACCAATGTTTTAAATTCTCACATATCATTAAATAAGTTAATATAATTATCAGACATACAAAAATTCCTAAAATAGTAGATAACATTTAAAAGTATTTAAATTGATATTATCTTAACAAATCTAGAAATAAGTCACTATGCCATATCATCTACAGATTTTGATAACAAATAACATCAATAGTAATATTTCTTTTAATCTAGAAATATTCCTATCGGTAATAACTTCTAATAAGAATTTATTTTTTAAAACCTCAAGCAGAGTTATAGCTTCAAGCAGAAAAAGTTGTTTTATTTAATCTCTAGAATGAAATAAATATGAGTTTAAAGAGACTGACGTATTTTAAAATTTTGATATTCCAGAAATGTTCGATAGCTTCTTTAAAAGTAGGTAAATAATACTATAAAGTAGATGACAGACTGTATATTTACTTCAGAATAAATAAAGTAGTCTTTCCATTATATTTTTCTAGAATTAGTTTAAAAAATAGCTATCTCTATAATAAATTTTCCGTTAAAGAATCATTAAACATTTTATTCCTGAAACTAATGTTTCCAATTCTCACTAATCACAAAATTATTTAACAGAATTATGAAACATAGAAAGAATCTCAGCATAATACAGTGAATAACATTTAAAAATATTTTAATAGATACTGCACTAACAAATCTATAAATATGTCGCTATGTCATATCAGCTACAGATTGAGGTAAAATTCACATGGGTTGTAATATTTCTTATTGATGATGACTTCCAATAAGAATTTAATTTTGAAAACCTGAGCTATAGCTTCAAGTAGGACTTTTCTGACTGATGTATTTGAAATTTTAATCTTCTAGAAATACTCGATAGCTTATTTTAAAATAGAGAAATGATACTGTAAAATATATCACAGTCTATGTAATTATTGCAGAATAAATAATAATTAAAGTAGACGTTCCGTGATATTTTGTGAAATCAGCGTAAAAAAAGATCTATCCCTATAAGATACTCGTTAAACTTTTTATACTTGAAACCAATGTTATCAATTCTCACAAATCACAAAAACAATTCAACAGAATATTCAAACATAGAAAAAAACTCGGCATAAATCAGTGGATAACCTTCAAATATATGTTAATAGATATTACTCTTAACAAATCTAGAAATATGTTGCTATGTTATATCAGCTACATATTGAAATAAAAATCACATCAGTTGTATATTTCTTTTAGACTACAAGTAATCTTATCGGTAATGACTTCGAATAAGATTTTATTTTTTAAAACTGGAGCTATAGATATAAGTCTGAAAAAATGCTTTATTAAATCTCCAGAATGAAACAAATATGAGTTTAATAAATTCTGACTCATATATTTTAAATTTTAATCTTCCAGAATTTCTCGATAGCTTATTTTAAAATAGGGAAATGATAATGCAAAATATATCACAGTCCATATATTTACAGCAGAATAAATAATAATTAAAGTAGACTTTCCGTGATATTTCATGACATCAATGTAAAAAAGGATCAATCCCTATAAGGTACTTTATGTTCTAGGGTCGTTAAACTCTTTATTCCTCAAACCAATGTTATCAATTCTCACAGATCACAAAATCAGTACTATAGAATAGTCAAACATAGAAAAAAAACTCGGTATAAATCGGTGGATAACCTTCAAATATATTTTAATAGATTTTACTCTAACAAATCTAAAAATATGTTGCAATGTCATATCATCTACAGATTGGGATAACAAATAACTTGAAGAACATTATTTCTGTCAGTCTACAATTATTCCTATCGGTAATAACTTCCAATAAGGAAACCTAAATCAGAGTTATAGCATCAAGCAGGAAAAGGAGTTTTATTTAATCTCCAGGATGAAATAAATATAAGTTTAAAGATTCTGATATATTTTAAAATTTTAATATTTTAGAAACTTTGCATAATGTCTTTAAAAGTAGGGAAATGATGCTGTAAAGTAGATCATAGACTGTATATTTACTTCAGAATAAATAATTAAAGTAGCTTTTCCATTACGTTTTTCTGAAATCAGCATAAAAAAGAGCTATCTCTATAAGATCCTTTCCGTTAAAGGGTCATTTTATTCTTGAAACAAATGTTTTCAATTCTCACACATCATTAAATAAGTTAATATAATTGTCAGACCTAAAAGAAACTCAGCCTAAAATAGTAGATAACATTTAAAAATATTTTAACAGATATTACCTTAACAAATCTAGAAATAAGTCGCTAAGTCATCTACAGATTTTGATAACAAATGACATCAAGGTTTGTATTTCTTTCAGTCTAGAATTCTTCCTATTGGTAGTAACTTCCAATAAGAATTTATTTTTGATAACCTCAAGCAGAGTTATAGCTTCAAGCAGAAAAAGGTGTTTTATTTAATCTCCAGAATGAAATAAATATGAGTTTAAACTATCGTGACTGACGTATTTTAAAATTTTAATATTCCAGAAATTTTCGATAGCTTATTTAAAAGCAGGTAAATAATACTATACAGTAGATTACAGACTGTATATTTACTTCAGAATAAATAAAGTAGTCTTTCCATTATATGTTTCTAGAATTAGTTTAAAAAAGAGCTATCTCTATAAGACATTTTCCGTTAAAGAGTCATTAAACATTTTATTCCTGAAACTAATGTTTCCAATTATCACTAATCTCAAAATTATTTAACAGAATTATCAAACATAGAAAGATTCTCAGCATAATACAGTGAATAACATTTAAAAATATTTTAATAGATACTGCACTAACAAATATTGAAATATGTCGCTATGTCATATCAGCTACAAATGGAGATAAAATTCACATCAATTGTAATATTTCTTATTAGTGATTACTTCCAATAAGAATTTAATTTTGAAAACCTGAGCTATAGCTTCAAGTAGGACTATTCTGACTGATGTATTTGAAATTTTAATCTTCTAGAAATACTCGATAGCTTATTTTAAAATAGAGAAATGATACTGTAGAATATATCACAGTCTATATATTTACTGCAGAATAAATAATAATTAAAGTAGACTTTCCGTGATATTTTGTGAAATCAACGTAAAAAAGGATCTATCTCTATAAGATACTCGTTAAACTTTTTATACCTGAAACCAATGTTATCAATTCTCACAGATCACAAAAACAATTCAATAAAATCTTCAAACATAGAAAGAAACTCGGCATAAATCAGTGGATAACCTTTAAATATATTTCAATAAACTCTCTTTTCTTTAACAAATCTAGAAATATGTCGCCATGTCTTATCAGCCACAGCTTGGAATAAAAAAAAATATAGGATGGAGAATTCAAAGAGATACTCCAAAGTTTCGGATAAAACAAAAGGTCTTCAATAACAAAGCTGCGAATTGTTTCGGAGTCTGAGAAAGACTTTGATGTTTTTATCTAATTTATGAGGGGAATCCGATTTCTCCCTCTGTTTCGAGAACCAAGTTTGTCGCTCGTAAACTGGCATCAGCTGACAGAATAAAAGCCTATGAAAGCATGTTTCTACGATTCTGGGGGAAATTATTGTTCTTCTGAAGTAATTAATGTACTCGAAGATGAAACCAGAGGTTTTACAAGAATCCTGACAAAACTCGTTAAAAGTATTTCTTTAATATTTTTTCTTAGAAATGACGTTAAGAGAGCGTAGTACCTTTCGAAACATAAATTTTTTATTGAAACAGCCTGTTCCAGATTCGACATAAAATAAAATTCTTTGCTTTTCTTTATTTGATTTTTTACGTGATTCATAATGACACTCCAGCTTTGAATAAAAATAATTAGTTTTTATATTTCAAATAGTATATTTTTTAAATAACATAAAAATGTACACGAAATACAAAAATGAACTTTTATTTTCCTTTATATTTATATTATATCATATTGAAAAAAAATGCCTTTTATTCTGCAAAACTAATCTTAATTATATTATATCCAAATCTAATTATATTACAAACTAATTATATTAAAGCCTAATTATATTATGGCTTAATTATATTATAGCCTAATTATATTAGAGCCTAATTATATTATAATCTAATTATCATAGAGCCTAATTCTATTGGAATCTTATTATGTTATAACCTAATTATATTTGAGTCTAATTATATGAGAATCTTATTATATTATAACTTAATTATATTTGAGTCTAATTATATTAGAACCTAATTTATATTACATTAAATAAGAAAAATATATATTTTACTTCTTAAAACAGAACCTTTAAATATATTTATAAAACTTGATAGAAATAAAATCCCCTATATAATAATAGCCTAAGTTGTCTATTTGAAAAAAAATGAACTTTTATTTTCCTTTATATTTATATTATATCATATTTGAAAAAAAATGCCTTTTATTCTGCAAAACTAATCTTAATTATTGTATATCCAAATCTAATTATATTACAAACTAATTATATTAAAGCCTAATTATATTATGGCTTAATTATATTATAGCCTAATTATATTAGAACTTAATTATATTGTAATCTAATTATCATAGAGCCTAATTCTATTGGAATCTTATTATGTTATAACCTAATTATATTTGAGTCTAATTATATGAGAATCTTATTATATTATAACTTAATTATATTTGAGTCTAATTATATTAGAACCTAATTCATATTACATTAAATAAGAAAAATATATATTTTACTTCTTAAAACAGAACCTTTAAATATATTTATAAGACTTGATAGAAATAAAATCCCCTATATAATAATAGCCTAAGTTGTCTGTCCGCGAATTTCTGAAGCGGTTGTACCTGGAATGGACACAGGAATCCATATTGGATTTTTCATGAGTTAGGGTTAGCAAAATTGAAAGCGAGTTCGAAATCCACCCCATCTCCCCTTTTCGAGCGTTTAATGCTATTATTTCAAGCCTTATCCTTCCTCTTATTCTATACGAAATTCATTCTTGATAGGATGGCAAAAGCGGAGAGTAATATTTAAATTTCTGGACTGTTTCTACTTGACTACCTGACTTCATATACTTTAATTAGTTCACTCATAACGTGCAGGCGTTGAATGTTTGGTACAATGTCCGCACACTTGATCGTCGTACTTCTCGGGTTGAAGGTTGACGCAGACAATTTTTTTTAATGTCTAATAAATTTAATACTTTTTTGCTTTTTGTCTTAAATTCTTATTCCGAAAGTTATTTTATTATTTTTAAAATAATTTTTTTTTTTATTTTTTCAACTTTTTATAATTTTTATAATTTTTATTTTATTAAATTCTCGTATTGCTTTCCTGATGTCCCTGACCACATAAACATTTCATGTTGTGTATTCTTAAACTTTCCTTCTCGTAATGTAATAATAGCCTAAGTTATCTGCCCGTCTGTCCTCGAAGTTATGAAGCTGTTGGACCTGGAATGGATAGAACATCCATATTGGATTTTTGATGAGTTACGGTTTGCAAAGCGAGTAAAGTTTATCTTTTCCTAAACTATAGATCCGATTCTGAAGTAAATTGGTATGAATAAGCTTCGTATCACTCGTATCGAAAAAGACTGTTCTCTTTAAAACGTTCGAAATCCACCCCGTCCCATTTTCGAGCCTTTAATGCCATTATATCAAGCCCCATTTTAAGAGCAAGCGATTAAATTTATCAATTTATCACATAATAAATAGGTAAAAATAACAATTTTTTCTAGCATAATGACTTCATTCCTTTAATCATCTCATTTAATCATTTCTTATTTTAAATTATTTAAGTATTTTCTGCATTATTTTCATACATTTTATCACTAAACTTAGATATTACATAAATAATTTTCTTTTTTATTTGACTTAAATAATAGATTAAGTACATATGTGATAATTTTAATCGATTATTTTTGAGGAAAGGTAATTCTCACCCATATGCTAGTAATAATAATAATAATTCATAACAAATTGAAAATTTAAAAAAAAAAGGTTTAACCTTACTATAAAATAAAATATATCGCTGGTATTTATATAATTTAAACCTGACGAATAAAAAAGTAAAAACAAATTATATTTCATGTAGAGATCTCTATGTTTTTGATCCCGGTGTCATTAACCCTCTTGTAGCAAAAATAGTAGACAGTAGTGCTTGAAATCGCCCAATCTTAATACGTAAAATGAGTTTCGAATTTGCTTATTAAGTTTTCTTGTGAGTAACATTATTTCTATTTTTTTCAACTTGTTAATTTTTTTAACTTTATTTCTTCATACATGCAAAACTAAATAGTATTTAAAATAGTAGACTCTAATTAATTATGTAGGAAAAAATGTATTCTAAACAGCGCAGAACATTTTATTATACATCGAAAAATAAAAGACGGTTTTAATGAAGAGTTTCCAGCTCGGAAGGTACTAGATTCTCCTTATGTGAGCATTATATATACAGGGTGTTTCAAAAATGACCGGTATATTTGAAAAATCAATAAAAACTAAACGGACACTGATAGAAATTCACAGTTTATTGCAATATGCTTGGGACAATAGTAAATTTTAAGGCATACAAACTTTTAAATTAGTTACAAAATTCCACAACAGATGGCGCTGCAGTCTGGAAAAAACTAAATTACGATATTTGTCTGTGGGGATTCTTAAAAGACCAGGTGTACCGCCACTATCCAGAAACAATTGGTTTTTGGTTTTGGTTTTTGGTTTTTTTGGAGTGCTACGGTCTACTTTTTTTGCAACACGAGGGCTAATGAGACCGGGACCTACCTCAGAAACAATTGAATAACTGGAATAGTACATCTGTTCTGAATGTGAAGCCATCCCGCCTGAGACGTTTACACGGGTTTCTGATAATTTCGTTCTGAAAATACGCCATATTATTGCTGAGCATGGTGGATATCTGGAAAATATCATAGTTTAGATTTTTCCAGACTGGAGCGTCATCTGTTGTGGAAAATGTAACTAATTTTGAAAGTCTGTCTGCAGAAAAAAAATATTTTTTTCTAAATTTTGGTTTTATATGCTTAGTTACACCATATTAATGATATGGATGATGTTTTAATAACTTACAGAAATATTTAGATGGTGTGGTACAATATAGGTTAATGGCAAGCAAATGGGTTGGATCCTCGAAATATCATTATAGAGAAGTTTATTACTGTATCGGATATTGCTGGCACGAGGTTTCATTGTATATTACATATATTTATTCGTTTATAACTAATTTTAGCTCTAAATATTTTGATTTTCGATATATTATGTTTAATATTTACGATTCAATGACGATACAATTGAACTTACATATTGCTAAAAAAAATAATTTACCACGCGAACAATACTAATGTGTCACAAAGCCGCTTAACAGTGTTAAACTCAGTTTTCAAACAAAAAAGTACTGAAAATTTCCAATGATTATTTATATATATTTAAAACTGCAATGTCCTATGAAAACAATATATTTTCTAAAAAAAGGTAAAATGTGTCATTCGGTATTTAACAACCAATGCTTTGAATTTCACGTATTCGATTTTAATAAATAAATATATTGGTAAAAATGTGGGTGAAAATTCAATAATTCCCATTCTGCAGTACTTTATTTTTCAATACAACCTCGTGGAGATTGTGCGAAATGCATAAAAATAAAAGGCACAATTTTTCATTTTAAAAAGGGCGAAGTAGGAAAATAATTTTACTCGTCGCTGACATTCTCTTTTATACTTCACCTTTTCATTATCAGAAAAATAGTTTTAATTAAAACACAATTTTCTGTATTCGAGTAATTATTTTTGAAAATGTATTCAAAAATTGTGGTCTTTTGTTTGAATCTTATTTACTTACTTTTTTAAAAATATGATTCCGTATTCGACGCGAAAGAAATAACATGGCTTGAGTATGTAACTTGAATATCGAAAATTCAAAAAGAAAAAGGTAAATAAGGTGAAAGCCTCTTTACGATGTAGAGGTATTGTACAAATAGAGAATGTTTTTAATACCAGTATAAATTGTCAAGGCATTTCACCAGTTAAAATCTTTACAAGGAATATTCTGATTTATTTACATTAACACTGGTTTCCTCTGAAATGTAAAAATGTTCCTGTTATGAAGAATTACAACTTTGTAAGAGATTATAAAATTGGAAGGGTTTTCTTTTATATGTTTATTCTGTTATATATTTGGGATTTCATTACAATAGAAAAATATAGCATACATGCAAAGGATTAATTACAATTAAAAATATCAATAGCTATTTTAGTTAAATCAATAAAGTTAGACATTTATATGTAAAGTTATGGAAATTTTGAGATAAATTTAAATAGAAAAATAGAGAAAATATCTTGCTATACTATTGGAAAAATTCCAATTAATTTTACTACACACATATACATTTATTTATTTTATTTTATGTCGATAAAGATCTTTTCGTGGAGTGAAATTCTACTTCCCATTTAGTACTGAATGATAAAACAAGATAACAATGCGAAGAAGGTACCTTTAACCTTTGTTAACCTGTATATATTAAATGAAGGATAGATTCAGCATATGATTCGTTTTCCAGATACAAAATCCATAAAATTTGGCGAGTAATAATGAAAAACTTTTAAACTAATGTTTGACATTTGATGTGGCTTTTAATCGGTAGAAAGTGTTTCTTTTTAACATGAAAATCTACTCATTTATCATCTGGGAGAGGAATCGTAAATTGAAACTTTTACTTTTCCAACAAGTACTTGGCCAGGCCCCTTCTCTGAGGGCGTAACCTGTAGCCCCAGTGGTCAATTTAGGTTAGGGGTTAAAAAGGGGAATGGAAAATGATGCGGGAATTTTTACCCTTGATTTAAGTTTTGAAAACCCCTGAGAATTTTCCTTACATACATACATATATATATATATATATATATATATATATATATATATATATATATATATATATATATATATATATATATATATATATATATATATATATACAATAATATTTTTATCATTTTATATTCCAATTCTGCCTTTCCGGTAATTCTAACAACCATCGTGAATGTTCTTGAATGTTCTTCCATGGATTCCTTTCAGTTGCATAGATAAAAATACATTTCTGACGCTTGAATTACGTCATCCAAGTGACTTGTAGTGATTAGTAATTGGCTGATAGAAACAATTATAAAAAGAAAATATATAATGTTTGTGTGCAGTTTCGGGAGAAGAGTTGCTAGTTTTGTTGTCAGTTTGAGATATCATTTGTAATTATTTCGTTTTCCTTCTCGTCGCAAGTTCCACAATTTTAGGGTGGAAATATCCACTCGGAACTCCCTTTGACATCAGGCAAAAAGCCACAGTTCATATATATATGAGTTATCTATTACACAAATATATATATATGTAATCGTGCAGGGGAACCAACCAGCCCCGAACTTCACTTGAAAACTTCTTTTCAAAATTGCCCCTATTATTTTCCTCAGCCCGGATATGCTGGGCTGCCAAGAATATTGCTAACCGTCTGTTCGAAAGAAACACATAATTCGTCGTAACCGAACGTAACATTTTATTCATCCAATCAAAATTGCACAAAATCCAAAGACGTCTGAACCGGACGGTGGCCGAACGCTCTCTCTCTCTAATTAATGCCAACCTTCTGCGAAAGACGACCAAAACCCGTGTATGTTTTAGCGTCGTGGAAAAAATGCTGAGGCAACTGTTTTAATTGCTTATAGAAAGTAACCTTTGACTAGAGCCATCTGCAAAAGTGTGGCGTTACAGATGACTATTATTGCTGATCATTACAGATTTTTCCTGGGAGAGTTATAACTTCCTAATTAAAAATGGCAGCTATATCATTTTTTGTTTTGGGAATCATAGAAAGAATTTCGGGGTTCGGCTGAAGGAATAAAAACTTCCTCATTCAAATTGGATGGCTGGGAAATATGGTTAATATAAAGAGAAGAAATTAAGATCTAGAATAATGAATGGAGAAAAGGGATAATTTTGGAATATTCTTTAGGGCTTAGATATTGATATTATTACATATATATATATATATATATATATATATATATATATATATATATATATATATATATATATATAAATATATGTATATAAATTCTCACACACACAACACGTATGTGTGCTTTCTTTGTGCTTGTACAGACAGAGTCATCACGGATCAAATAGATACTATTCACAATATTTTTGCACTTTTCAAGAATTACTTTGATATTAATTTCTCTTTTCAATAAAGTGTTTAACCCCTTCCCTGTTTTGACCGTACGCCGTACGGGCACAGCTTTCGGGACTTTACTGATTTGCCCGTACGGCGTACGGGCAATCTGATTTCTATTTCGCTTGTACTGTTTCGGCCGTATTTTTTCCAATTTTAGTAACAAATTATTCGTATAGATGTTCAGTAAACGATAGTTTGCAGTTTATTGTATTTTCTACTCTGATTGGGCCGAACGCTGGCCGATTGGTTAGGGCGCTGATCGTCGGTGCCAGAGTTCGTGGGTTCGAATCCCACTATGGCATGGATGTTCGTAGCCGTTCGGAATCGGCTTTAAGCAGTAGGTCCTGGTCTCATTAGCTCAAAGCGCGGTTTTTTTTTGCATGTTTTGTATTAGAAGACGAATTGTTATCTTCCAGTGTATAGCTTTCTGGTTATATTTTACTAACCACCTGATAATTTTATTGATGGAAGAGTTAAAAAAATATATTTTTACTTTTAAATAATGGATAATTCAGAGCGTATGGAGCTAATTTCTTGTGATTCGAACTGTGACTCGGAATCAGAAACTAAATTAACTGTAAATGATAGTAGCGAAAGTGTACTAGATGACCTGGATAGTAGTGACTCTGATAATAGTACAGATGGAATCAGTCAAGCAAGACAATTTTTTGAAATTAATTGTGATAATCCTTCGGATCTGCCTCCTAGATTTGCTTTCGCTAGAATTCCAAAAATTAACTTAGATATCGATGAGACTAAAGGTAAACTTCAGTTCTATGATGCTTTCATAGAAACAAAAGTTGTAATAAATGCGTAAAAATATTAGAAATGTTAATTTTAATAACATATCTTTACTAATAAATGTAAAATAAACAGAAAAATGCAATAAAAATGTGACATTTTTTTGACCGAATTCTGGAAAAAAATGAAATTGTCAAATGGTTAAAGCATCCTATAAATACAAATTTTCAAATGATGTGAAATGGAAATATGCATGGAGTATTTTTGATGAACCTATTTTATAAATAATAATAATTTGTAAACTTTTAAATAAAAGTTATCTACGATTTTTTCAATATTTGTGACAAATGAAACTTTCAAGCAGATTGCATTAAATCGAAAATAAATTAAATTTGAAAACTCTTCACATTTACTACATCGTAGAAGAAATTATTTGGTTAGTACTGTAACTCTTTACTTCTAAGTACTGAATGTAATTTGTTTTTTAAGCAATCTTATGGATATGTGAATGTTATATATTCAATTAAATGAAAGCGTATAATTAATAATTAAATAAACATTTTTCTGTTATTTAATTTTTCTCACATTATTTTTTTCTCCATTAGCATCATAACGAAGTGTGTTATGGGTGTGGAAAATTTTTCACATTAATGGTGATAAGTTAAAATTTTTTTTAGTTTTTATTAACGCTATAAAGAAAAAAAATAGAATAAAACTTGTACTTTTCGGAAGGTATCTTTTTAAAATCAAATAGTTTATAGCTTTTTTAATGACCTTAAACAAAGCGTAGTATTTAATGTTTAAGTATTTTGCATGCATTTCTTCATTGTTATGATAATTTTTTTAAGCTTATTTAAACAGATTTTTAATAGGGTATTAAAAATTTTTAAATTCTAGTAAACTATAATTTCACAATAAGATGCAATAAACTAAACAAAAAAGGTAAAATTTGGCACACAATGTCGCACTGAAATATTTTAAGATTGCACTTTATTTATTACCTAAATAATTGCATTATTTTTTATTGCCTAGTCCTGCATTGTAAAAATCATTGTTAATAATCGAAAGCGAAATTTGCGTTAAAGGAAAAATTAATTTCTGCAAATGAAAAGAACTCTGCAATTAATAAGCAAGTACAACGCTTTTGTAATATTTCAATAAATAAACTTTTCTGACGAAATGCGTCAAAATGTAACTTTAAAAGAAAAGTTAATGAATAAAATACTTTTAATGAAATTTACAGAAATGTTTTCAATTTTTGCGTATTACTAATTAACGTTATTATTATAAAAGTTCCAATGAATGTGACATCAGAATTTGTGTTTAAGATTTTTAACTTCTTGTTTTAAGTGTTTTCACTCGTGTTAATCTCTTTTGACAGAAAATAAGCATTCCTCATACTTTAACTAAATAGCATTTTAAAATGCGCTTGCTACGTAATTTACGTTAATTAACATTATTTCACATTATTTCTAAACATTGAATCGACTTAAAAAGAATTTCAAATTTACCTTCTCCTATAAAGTATTTTTAAAGGAAATATGTTACAAAAGGAGTCTTTGTACCTTTGGAATGTTATAAAATTTCCATCAAAACAGCTTTTTTATATTCAATTCCTTATTAAATAAAAGGTTTTGGTTTTTTTTTAGAATAAATCTTAAACAAGTTTTGTAATATTGATTTATTTTGCAAAATATTGTTGAGCTTACCATTTCAAGTTGTATATTATTTAAAAATATTATTATATTTATTAACTACATTAAAAATGCTAATAAACTATTCTGTAATTAAAAAATACTCACTAACTGAAAAAGTTAAATTTACTTACCTGTCAGAGAGCTTCTAAAATATGTAAAAGTATGTAGACAATATTGTCACGAAAATTCGAATAAACACACCGTTTAACTTAACAGAAGTATTTATTGAAGCTAAGTAGCAACTTGCAATTTTACAAGATCTAGAAGTTGCCTTCAACTAGTGGGCATCAGCTTTTATACCCGAACAGAATATTCGAGAAATAACTATTTTACATGTTAAAGAAAGATCTAGAATGTTCAAGAACACAAGGAAACAATAAATAACTTTCTTAAATTAAAATTCCGTACTTTCGATAAACAGCCATGGCAAGCATCGAACCCACAATCTTCGGATCTGGAACGCGCGCTTTGACCATTCGGCCACTCAGCTCGTTGGCTAAGCTTCTTTATGCGCAATATATAAAATATATAGACATAAATCACAAAATAATTTAATACATTTTCATGTAAAAGATCAGTTTTGTTCTACAAACAAAAACTTTTAAATGCAACTGTGTGTTTAAAATTTAAAGAAAACTGAAAATTAGAAACAAGGAATTATAAAAACTTTTCTTTAAAAAGATATAAAGTAAAATAAAATGCTCGCATTTGATTAAATTGAAGTTTACAACATAGAAAAAATAATCGATAATTGATAATTTAACTGATATAGAAAAATAGTTTCAAATTTACAAATTTAAAAAATAATATTACAGGCAATTGGGTTTTAATTTTCTTCACTTCTTCATTAATTTTCTTCATTTCTTCATTTCCGTACATGTTTTATTTTAAAATATTTACTTATTGAAAAAGTTAAGTTTACTTACATGTCAGATACCTTTTCAAATATATAGAAAATTATTAGACATATCTTACATAGTAAACGTTTATATCGCTTTCAAGAAAATTATCAGTATTATCCTGTAGACCAAAACCTTTAGTGTAAATGTCGGTTTAAAATTTTAAAGAAAACTGGAAATTAGAAACAGGAATTTTATTAAAAATTACTTTACAATGCCATAAAGTAAAAATAAATGCTAGTATTTAATGTAAGTGTTTATAAAAAAATATAACAATTTACTATTTGATACAGAAAATTAGTTTCTATTTTACAAATTTCGAATGTTTTTTTTAGGTGAGTGATTTTCTAATTTTTTCAATGGGTGTACATGTTTTATATTATAAAAAATGTTTTGAATCATATAAGAAACTATTTATAACTTTTAAATTTATATCTTTATTGATGTAACGGTGGTACAATTGATATATATATTTTTAATCTTTTCTGGTGAGATTAACGAATGTTGATTACGAATGTTGAAATTTCATAACAGCTTTTTTATATTCAATTTCTTATTAAATAAAAGGTTTTGGTTTTTTTAGAATAAATCTTTTACAAGTTTTGTAATATTGATTTCGTTTGAAAATATTGTTTAGATTATCATTTCAAGTTTTATATTATTTAAAAATGTTATTATATTTATTAACTACATTAAAAATGCAAATAAACTATTCTGTAATTAAAAAATATTCACTAACTGAAAAAAGTGAAACTTACTTACCTGTCAGAGAGCTTCTAAAAATATGTAAAATACTATAGACT
Organism: Pardosa pseudoannulata; assembly: GCA_032207245.1. Lineage (NCBI taxonomy): Eukaryota > Metazoa > Arthropoda > Arachnida > Araneae > Lycosidae > Pardosa > Pardosa pseudoannulata. The sequence continues at coordinate 66,295,182 of CM063510.1, forward strand.
ATATGTAGATAATATATAAAAATATGTAGACATAAATCACAAAATAATTTAATACTCTTTCATGTAAAAGATCAGCTTTGTTCTACAAACCAAAACTTTTAAATTCAACTGTGTGTTTAAAATATAAAGAAAACTGAAAATTAGAAACAAGGAATTAAGAAAACTTTTCTTTAAAATGATATAAAGTAAAATAAAATGCTCGCATTTGGTGTAATTGAAGTTTACAAAATAGAAAAGATAATTGGTAATTGATAATTTAACTGATAAAAAAACAGTTTCTAATTTACAAATTTAAAAAATGATATTACAGGCAATTGGGTTTTAATTTTCTTCATTTCTTCATTTCAGTACATGTTTTATTTTAAAATATTTACTTATTGAAAAAGTTAAGTTTACTTACCTATCAGATACCTTTTCAAATATATAGAAAATTATTAGACATACCTTACAAAGTAAATCTTTATATCGCTTTCAAGTAAATTTTCAGTTTTTTCTATAGACCAAAACCTTTAAGTGAAAATATCGGTTTAAAATTTTAAATAAAACTGGAAATTAGAAACGGGGATTTTTTTAAAAATTACTTTACAATGCGATAAAGTAAAAACAAACGCTAATATTTAATATAAGTGTTTATAAAAAATATAACAATTTACTATTTGATACAGAAAATTAGTTTCTATTTTACAAATTTCAAATGTTTTTTGTAGGTGAGTGATTTTCTAATTTCTTCAATGGGTGTACATGTTTTATATTAAAAAAATGTTTTGCTTCATACAAGAAACTATTTATAACTATTAAATTACTTTACAATGCGATAAAGTAAAAACAAATGCTAATATTTAATATAAGTGTTTATAAAAATATAACAATTTACTATTTGATACAGAAAATTAGTTTCTATTTTACAAATTTCAAATGTTTTTTGTAGGTGAGTGATTTTCTAATTTCTTCAATGGGTGTACATGTTTTATATTAAAAAAAATGTTTTTCTTCATATAAGGAACTATTTATAACTTTTAAATTACTTTACAATGCGATAAAGTAAAAACAAATGCTAGTATTTAATATAAGTGTTTATAAAAAATATAACAATTTACTATTTGATACAGAAAATTAGTTTCTATTTTACAAATTTCAAATGTTTTTTGTAGGTGAGTGATTTTCTAATTTCTTCAATGGGTGTACATGTTTTATATTAAAAAAAATGTTTTGCTTCATATAAGAAACTATTTATAACTATTAAATTACTTTACAATGCGATAAAGTAAAAACAAATGCTAATATTTAATATAAGTGTTTATAAAAAATATAACAATTTACTATTTGATACAGAAAATTAGTTTCTATTTTACAAATTTCAAATGTTTTTTGTAGGTGAGTGATTTTCTAATTTCTTCAATGGGTGTACATGTTTTATATTAAAAAAATGTTTTGCTTCATATAAGAAAATATTTATAACTTTTAAATTACTTTACAATGCGATAAAGTAAAAACAAATGCTAATATTTAATATAAGTGTTTATAAAAAATATAACAATTTACTATTTGATACAGAAAATTAGTTTCTATTTTACAAATTTCAAATGTTTTTTGTAGGTGAGTGATTTTCTAATTTCTTCAATGGGTGTACATGTTTTATATTAAAAAAATGTTTTGCTTCATATAAGAAACTATTTATAACTTTTAAATTACTTTACAATGCGATAAAGTAAAAAAAAATGCTAGTATTTAATGTAGTGTTTATAAAAATATAACAATTTACTATTTGATGCAGAAAATTATTTTCTATTTTACAAATTTCGAATGTTTTTTGTAGGTGAGTGATTTTCTAATTTCTTCAATGGGTATACAAGTTTTATATTAAAAAAAAGGTTTTGCTTCATATAAGAAACTATTTATAACTTTTAAATTTATATCTTTATTAATGGAACGGTAGTACAATTGGTATATTTTTTTAAATCTTTTCTGGTGAGATTAACGTATGTTGATATTTCAAATGTATTTTGCTTTAATTTAAACATTTTTTCCAAAGAAATAAATTGCATTTATTTCTCATTATCGAAGCAAATTCTTGTCTCGGTAGTTATTGCATTTTTGTTAATACTGCATTATTTTGTTATTTGAATTTTTTTTTGGTAACTACTAATCTTCCCTCCTACCAATGCAATCAGTATTGCTTCATAGAAGTTTTATCGTATTTTACAAATATGTAACACCCTAAACATTTAGCAGTCTCAGATGTCGAAACTTAAATTTTTGTAGGAAGATGATAATTTTCAAAACACTTTACTTGTTTATTCAAAAGGTTGGTCTATCGTTGTAAAGTAAATTTTTGGAACATTAAAATTATTTGTTTGATAAACCATTCCATTGTTTACCAAAATGGAATTTAGATGTAACCTCAGTTAATTCTTTCTTTTAACCCTTTAACGAACAGTGGTTTTGCAGCGAATCCACCTGCTAAAAGTTTCTTTTTTCTACTTTTTAAAGACATATGAATGAATTTTTTTTAATTTTCTATGTTTATGACTTTTTAAACTTACAGCAGATAAAAACACAAAACTTTATTCATTTTTCCATTTGAAATATGCATTTTTAAACTTGCTTTACCCAGAAAATTCAGAATTCAATTTATCTTCCTGTGACCCAAAATACCTATATTTATCCAAATAACACTTAAAAACTGTTGAGCTATTTTATTATTATACACTTTTAATGATAATTATTCATTGTACTCCCACCTTAATAAAAATTTAAAAGAAAGTATTATTTTCACATAATACAAAGGGATGGTTTGCATCCCTTTGTATTATGTGAATGCACATTTTACATTTATAAGGTTCATAGGTAACATTTATAAACAAATATCATTAAATCCTATGAAATTTATATTAGTTTCATTTAAAGGGATAAATAGCAATTTATTCTTTAAAAATAAAATTGCTTTTTTATAACCAAAATATAGCTGTAATGAACTTGTTTTAATTAAAATTATCTGTACATCAAAAATATTCACAATAAATTTCATAATTTTAAAAATTAAATCCATCATTCCAAACTCTTTCATAATAATTCAATTTACTGTATCAAGTTTCTTATTAGAAACCCTTTCTAAAACTCTTTAGATGATTCAGATTGTCATCGGACATCTTTTTTCTAAGAATAAAATCAAATTATTTTTTGCTCATATGAATAGAGTAGCAGAAAACATCATTTGACAATAATAAGAATTATGAATTTTGATCAGTATGAAATTAGATTACATTTTTATTGAATATTCTAAAATCAAGAATATGTTAAGAACATGTTTTTGCAATTTTGATTTATTAAACTAATATGCTTCTTACGAGGAACTGTTACAAAAAGAATATTTTTTACAGTTGTCAAATTTTATCTTATTTTCAATATATTCAATTATCTTTAATATATACAAGCTTATCTTCAATGACTTTTAAAGTCTGTACATAGTGATCTCAAAATATATTTTGATGAAAAATTAAAGCTTATTAAAGTTGCATTCTATTTAAGAATTTCAGGTTTTGATAATTTTAAAATCTTTATTAATTAGATATTTTTGGAAACTCTTTAAATTATTTCATTTGTATTTTTCTACTTTCATATTAGGAGTGTTTTTAATTATTTGTATATTTTTTTATTTGAAATGCTGAATAGAAAACTTTCATAATGCATACAACAGTGCACAAGTCGATGAAAGTCATTATTTTCAGTACCACACGTCTGATCTTTTATATTAACACTAGATTTACAGACCGAGCCAATTTAACTCATTAAAAATTTGATCACTATATATATATATATATATATATATATATATATATATATATATATATATATATATATATATATATATAATATATATATATATATATATATATATATATATATATATATATATATACATATATATATATATATATATATATGTATATATATATATATATATATATAATATATATATATATATATATATATATATATACATATATATATATATATAAATATATATATATATATATATATATATATATACATATATATACATATATATATATACATATATATATATACATATATATATATATATATATATATATATATATATATATATATATATTTATATATATACATATATATATATATATATATATATACATATATATATATATATACATATATATATATATATATATACATATATATACATACATATATATACATATATATATATATACATATATATATAATATATATATATATATATATATATATATATATATATATATATATATATATATATATATATATATATATATATATACATATATATATATACATATATATATATATACACATATATACATATATATACATACATATATATATATATAACTATATATATATATATATATATATATATATATATATAGATATATATATATATATATATATATATATATATATATATATATATATATATATATATATATATAATATATATATATATAGTATATATATATAATATACTATATATATATATACATATATATACATATATATATATACATATATAAATATGGTTTTTAGTTAAGTAATAAAATATATGTAAACTTTCATTCCTCTTACCCGCAGACCCCTTCATTTCGCATCATCAAATGTAGTATACCTATTTTCACTGTTGTAAGCCAATTTGACTCAGACTGTATGTGAAAATAAATAAATATAGTAACAAATATAGTATAAATTAAATATAAAGTATACAAAGTACAGTATAAAGTAAATATAACGTATATAAAGTATAGTATAAAGTAAATATAGAGAAGAAGTGGAGAACACTTCCATTCCAATGACAGAATTTCATGCTACTGAGGGACGGAAGAATTGTCAAGTTCAACAATTATGCAAAAGAAACAGATATAGAAACCATTGTGCTAAATGTAATAGAAATGTTTGCTGAAAATGTGTTTCAGAAACAGATTTTGTACGTAAAAAATATTTTCCATGAATTTTTTTATTATAAACATTTTATTTAAATTAATTTGGAACTATTTTCTTTGCAAAAAACTTCAATATTTTGTATGAGTCAAATTGGCTCACTTCAGTAAAAATAGGTATATGATCAACATCCGTAAATCTAGTGTTAAACAAGTTACTTTTGAAGTAGAATCAATAACAAGAGATGCATGATGGGAAAAATGCGAGGGTTTTTTTTTAAATCTCAGTTTCATAAGAAAGGCAATTACTTTTCCATAAGATTCTAGTTCCTTTTCTGAAAATTGTTTAATTTATTTTGAGAATTTCATAGCTTTCTACTAACTTCAACTATACTGTAGTAAATAAATTAGAAAAATCGACTTCTGACTACAATGTCTAATGATATATTTTTGATTTGACACAAAGTTCTATGGATTTTATTATGTTACATATTTATATTTATTGGAGAACTAAATTCTCAGCGTCTTATGTTAATTTTTTTAGAAATAAGGAGTATGAATGTCTACTCCCAGGCTTCGAGAAAATAGGCAACTTTCCGGATTGATGCAACAAGAATCTGACACTTACTTCAAGGTCTTCAGGTTGATGGTGCAACTGGATTCTAAGGGCCGAGCCCTCTAAGATTCTAATATTCCTTCAGAGATTTCTAACAGTATGCATACAAATGACAACGAGTGGGAAAAACAGGTAAAGGAGGAAGAAATAGATAGTGGGGTGGATTCGTGAGTTAATGACACAAAAATCTCGAGAGCAGAAAGTGCAGGGATAGAAAAGCACATAATATTTTTGTGGCACATAATATTATCGTTATTCTTCTGACCAGAATTTTCTTTACACTTTTTATCAATTTTTAACCCATCAATGCTCGGGTAGTGTATGACACATCCGTCATCTCACTTCAATATTCCTTATTTCAAGAATGGGAGATTCACCGTATAACCAACTTTAAAGTCATAGACTTAAATAGGGGATATCTGTTAAAAATTGTACAAATACATACTTCGATATTGCCTCGATTTTTTTTTATATTTTCATTTTTCGACATTTCTCCTTTGTAAACTTCTAATATAGTGATATCTTATGAAGTAATTCCTAGTTTAGAAAGACTCAATAAAATTTTTATTGAGTCAATTAAAGAACGTTTTCTTCTTAAAGAGAAGTCAAATATAAATGAAATATATAGAAATGTGGCAAATAAAAAAGACAACAATGAAATAGAAAACTGTGAAACGTGATGTAAAATATATATATAAAATGCATGATATGTATTTAAATACAATGCACACATTGAATGTAACTATTATTTTTAAATATATGTGTCTGAATATAATTAATCTGTTTGGCTTTTTTTTATCTTTAGTGTTTTGGTTTTATTCTATAAATTGAAACACCCTAGGGTATGAGACTCCCTGAGTAACCTCGTTCTTTTTTCTAGCGAGTGTAAGGCCTTGTTAATTTTAATTATTGAAGATGATTTTATGTGTCTCACAAAATTTGACTGCGGTTATTTTGTGTAGACGTTTATACTGTTATTTTGTTTATTTACAGTTTTAATATGATCATCAGCTCTTATATCCTATCTCTTTCTTAATAAAAACAATTTATATTGTAATAAGAAGAAGTTATAACTTATTTTGGCGCATATTTGATATCATTTAAGAACACTGCCAAATAAAAATCACTAATCGGGGCAATAAGTGCAGATTCCATCTATGATTTTTCATTATATGTAATACAAATGCACTCGCCCCCTCAAATTAAATTAGACAAAAAAGGTAAAGGGGCCATGGGGAACCATTACCTGTGTCATATGCTGGAGAAGTGATTCATCATTCTGCTTTTTTTTTCAGAAAAGAATAAAAATTTCATCAGTTATTAGAAAAATGTTTCTCTCGTTAATTAATTTGTATTAAGCACACAAAAACTCTTATATAAAGGAGTAAAACGGAAGAAATAAAAGCATTTTTATAATGATATGAAGGTGTATTTATATCAGGAGATATGATATCTAATTATGCAACAAGCATCGTATGTCTTAATGTTGGATAATTGATGATTTTCATAACGCATGTTCCTTCAGAAGAATATCGGCTTTTGTTACAGCTGAAGCCTTATCTGGTAAATATAATTGTTATTAATTATTTACAGGTCTTCGATAAACATAAATCTCATCACAAAGACTGCGTTTCTTGATTACATTTTTGGAGTTTTCAGGATTTAATTTTTTTGCTGTAGGTAAATTAGTTTTCGTTTTTAATATGACTTAAGTTTTTCTAACCACAATGAAAATTATACATAATCTCTTTTAGATTAATACTGAATTGGCTGCATAAAGTAAAATTACTTATTGAAAGAGTATATTCTTCTGTTTTATACTATCTTCTTTTTAAAAGTATATATTTGCATACCTTTAAACTAAATATTATCATTTAATTACCTTCATACATGTCCTTTTGTCATAAAATAATTTTGCTTTCCAAAATCAGTGTTGCTTTTGATTATTTACCATTGCATTTAATATTGTGCTTCATCATACGTCAAATATAGGCATATTTTGTGCACGATGAAAGCATTCTATACTAAAAGATAAAGGACAATTTTAATAAATAGTATTTCTTAAAACTAAACAAATGTTTGAAATTAAGTTTATGAATTATGAATTATATTATGAATTATATAAACACTTACAGCCCACAAATTCGCTTTTAAGTAACGATTCAAACCCAGTTACGTAGTGAATTGCTATAAGGTTTTCTAGGTGCATTTTTCCCGTCCTTCATAAATATTAAAACTCATACTAAAAATTAAATGTTAATAGCAATGCGAAAAAATGTAGTTTGGTTCCGTTTGTTTGCAATGATACGGTCAAAAGTTTACTACGCAATCACAAAATATTCAGAGACTTACTGTTTTAACCACATAAGATTTTTCTCCAAACAATGCTAAGCTGAAAGATGGTCAAATGGGTAGGGTGCATATCTTTGGTGCCGTAGTTCAAGGGTATATATCTAACTGTTGGTATGGATGTTCGTAGCCGTTCGGAATAGATTTTAAGCACTGTCTGGTTATATTAGCCCTCGTGTAGCAGAACAGAAAACCGAAGCAGTCCAAATAACCAAAGTACTATTTTTAGGAAAAAAAAATTCTAATTTGCCTGTATTCCAACAAGCTTATTTCATTTTACTAATCCCGTAGTTTTCTTGTATTTTAAACATTTTACATTTTCAGTGGTTAATTACATAATCTGATGTGTATCTATTACCTTTAGTTAATTTATATCTAACACATAGTTGTAATATCTAGTGATTATAGAACTCAAAAATATTTACACCGATTTGTAAGGCAAATTGTGCTGATTTCTCTTTACACAGAAATGGAAAAAAAATTTATTTTCCCTTTCTTGGTATTTAGCCCCTTGTTAATACTCTTCCATGCGTTTTTTAATTCCCGAGAACTGGTTCATTCCCTTTTTGAAATCTCTCGAAGTGATGTCGGAAGATCATGACATCACTTATTTTACGGGGCCGTCATAGGCTGGGGAGTTTAGGTAAGTTATCGATATGCCTCGATATTAATTTGTATCTGCCAGCCTTTAGGGGTGTGACCCCATTATGTTATAGAGTCACAACCCTAGACGCCGAACGCTGGCCGATAGGTTAGGGCGCTGATCGTCGGTACCGGAGTTCGTGGGTTCTAATCCCACTATGGCATGGATGTTCGTAGCCGTTCGGAATCTGCTTTAAGCAGTAGGTCTAGGTCTCATTAGCCCACGTGTGCAAAACAATGTAGATCGTAGCGCTCCAAACCAAACCAAACACAACCCTAGACTTCATGCTTCCACGTCACTCTTGAGAACACCTGCTTGAGAAGAAAAGTTAAAAACTGACGAACTTTCCGAATAATAAGCAGTACACTGTATTTTGAGACCATTGTATATGACTCTGCAACTCCTCAGTGTTATTGTTATAAATGCAAGAGACACGTATATGAGACTAAGGCAGCCTAATTAAGGCAAAGGGTTGTGACTTTCCCTTGAAATTCAATGGTAAGGTTAAAGAATGGCTTTGTTTAAAATAGGTCCTCGTAATTTAGAAGCACGAATCTAGCAGAAGACCCGTATACATAGCCTGACGTATCTATCGCTTAGGAGGCCACTTACGTAACGTTTGAACTCGAACGACATAGCGACCACGAACGTAATTTACGTACCCCAGCCAGCATGAATGAACTTGGTGGCTTTTTGGCCGAACTTACAGCCTTCTCGTTATGAACTCTAAACCTTTGTTGACTGAGCTACCATGACTCCAACAAGTACATAACTAGTATAATTAAAAATCGCAAAATGTATATTAAATGCTAGAATTATTAATACATGTATCACTTTGTAATATTCATAAAATGACATTAAAATAAAAACATGTCATTAAAATGAATAAAATATTAAATTGAAAATATGCTGTGGAAATTTTTTTTATTTTATCTTTCGTTTATATTAAAATCATTTTTAAATTATTTTACCACTCTTTTTAAAAGCAACAATACTTAAAGAATTTATATAAATCCGTTCCTGAGCTATAATTGGAGCTATAACAAAATAGCGGGGAAGTTATTCAAAATCATTTCTTAAAAAACAACCTTTGAGAAGAAAGAAATGACAAAAATATCTATCTAAAAATTATTTTACTTTTTATGCATATGAGTATTTTAGAATCTTCGTTAAATGAAAATAATCATAAAAATATGTTATAGAAAATAAACGAAAAAACTAAATAAAAAATATGTTAATGGAACCTTCTTTTTACTCTAACTTTCATTTCATCCTTATATGTTTAAAAATCTCGTTTTATTAACCGTTGACTTTATTAACTGTAAACTATTACTGAAATTATTTTTTAAAATTAATTCTGGAATTTTACCATATGTAAAATAAAAATATTATGTTTATAGTTTGTTTTTAATGGTCTTTAATAAAATTGTTATATATTTTTTAAAGAGTATATTGAGCGTATATAGTTCTAACCGGAAAAAGAAATTACCATTGTATATAAGTGTGGAACTACTCAGTGTTATTGTTACAACTGGACGAGACAAGCAAATAAGACTAAGACTGCATGAATTAAGGCAAAGGGTTGACTGAGTTTCAGCGGCTCCAACAAGTACATAACTACTATAATTAAAAATCACAAAATGTTTAGTAAAAACTATAATTATTCATACAAGAATCATTTTTTAATCATCCTAAAATGAATTTAAAATATAAATATGTTATTAAAATAAATTAAAATATTAAATTAAAATTATGTTGTGGATTTTTTTTATTTTATCTTTTAATTAGATTAAAATCATTTTTAAATTATTTTACCGCTCTTTTTAAAAGCAACAATACTTAAAGAATTTATATAAATCCGCTCCTGAGATATAATTGAATCTATAACGAAACAAGCGGGGAAGTTATTCAAAATCATTTCTTAAGAAACAACCTTTGAGAAGAAAGAAATGACAAAAATATCTATCTAAAAATTATTTTACTTTTTATGCATACGAGTATTTTAGAATCTTCGTTAAATGAAAATAATCATAAAAATATATTATAGAAAATAAACGAAAAAACTAAATAAAAAATATGTTAATGGAACCTTCTTTTTACTCTAACTTTCATTTCATCCTTATATGTTTAAAAATCTCGTTTTATTAACCGTTGACTTTATTAACTGTAAACTATTACTGAAATTATTTTTTAAAATTAATTCTGGAATTTTACCATATGTAAAATAAAAATATTATGTTTATATTTTGCTTTTAATGGTCATTAATAAAATAGTTTTCTATTTTTTAAAGAGTATATTGAGCGTATATAGTTCTAACCAGAAAAACACAGCTTTCATTTCTTAAATATCTCCATTGTCTGCTCTTTTAATTAACCCTGCGCATAATTTATATTTCAACACGCTTTAATAAATTAATTTGGGGTTTATATCAGACAAATAGTATATGATTAAGGGGGAATTTTCAGTGCTGGTTTAAAGCATATTAGCATGAAAACTTCATTGATTTTCCATTTTTCGAGGTAATAATACTCCACAAACTCGTTATTTGAAATATTTTCTTTTTGCTCTTTTATAATAAACGCTAAACACCTCAAATCCGATTTTTTTTAGCTTCCAACTAGTACTAGCTCTTTTCCTCCGCTCTTAATTATTACAACAGCTTTGCTTATTTTCCATTAAATACGTCAATTTATTACGTGATAATGATATATAATAACTTTAACATTCTTTTTAATAAGATTTTTTCCTTTGTGGCACTTCTAGTAATCATGATAATTTCAGGCTTTGAAAAACTTTCAACTGAATATAAAATAAAATGCAAATTGCATCGAGAAAGCTTTGTTGCCAAGGACAGAGCGAAACTAAAATAAACACTTACTAAAAAAAATTAATATAGCACTTTTTATAATTTATTTAATCTTAAGGCAATGTCATTTTCCCCTTTTCTTATCTTTTATCTACACTACAATCTATCTAGTAAAAAAGGAGAAGAATTGTTTTATATTTCTGTATTTTTTTTTCCTTATTTCTTTACAAACTGCTTCCCGTTTCTTTTTCAAGACACCAAGAACTTTTCAGTTTAATCTTCCTTAAATCCATTTTATGTTTTTCAGAACAGAGGAAGAGTAATAAAAAGAAATATTTAATTCACTCCAACACGCATTCTAGTCGGAGAGAATCACCAGAGAAAACTCCAAGATAATATTCATGAAAACAAATTAAAAATTCAAGATTTCTAATTAACATTTCAATTTGAACATCATAAAACTGAAAAAAAAATTTGTAGTGTGCGCTTTCGTATAAAAAGATGAGTCATTTAGGTAAAATTGAACTAAGAATTTATTTTTTTTACTCTTTTCCCAATTTAAAGTAAAATTATTCAAATTAAATAGTTTTATTTGCATAGAAGAAAGCCAAATTTGTGTTACTTTATAAACATCGTTTTTATAGAAACGGAGTAATAACATATTTAATCAACCGCACGTAAAATACGCTTCGTTTTACAGTTGAATTTTTATGGTGCTTTTCATTACTTCCAGTATTTAAAAAGTGCTTTTAGTACACATTGTTTTACGAAAGATATTTAAACTGAGGCAAATGCTACTTATAAAAATGTAGGATTTGACATTATAAATTGCTATAACTTTAATATAGGGATAAATCAGCGTAGTAAAAACTTTAATTTAAACTTAATTTTTTTTTTTAATATAGAGTCTAAAATATTTTGCTACATCTACATTAAGAATAAAAATTTTCCAACTTCTTTAATGTAAAAAGGAAAACATAATTTCAAATTTTAAAAGTTTTAAAGACATTTTTAGATTTTTATAGTACGTTTCGTCACATTCAGCTCTTAATTTAAATTAAATTAAATTAATTTAATTTAATTTAAATTTAGATTATAAAACGTTTTACTAATTTTATGCTTAAAAACAAATATTTTCCAAGTGCTTTAAAAAAAAGGGGGGAGGGGAACGATGAATTTCAAATTAAAAAAAATTTAATGATATTTTTAGATTTTTAAAGTGCATTTCATCACACGCAGTATTTAAAAATTGCTTTAGTACTTGTTGGTTTAAGAAAGATATTTAAACTGAGGCAAATACCAAGTTTAAAAATGTAGGATTTGACATTATAAATTGATATAACTTTAATATAGGGATAAATCAGTATACAATTCCCAAATATTTTTGAGTTGATATAGTATGTTTGGGCCTGTTTTCAATTAACTATGAAGTAGTAAAAACTTCAATTTAAACTTAATTTTTTAAAATTTAGATTATAAAACGTTTTACTAATTTTATGCTTAAAAACAAAGATTTTCCAAGTGCTTTAAAAAAAAGGGACGATGAATTTCAAATTTTAAAAAATTTAATGATATTTTTAGATTTTTAAAGTGCATTTCATCACGTGCAGTATTTAAAAATTGCTTTAGTACTCGTTGTTTTAAGAAAGATATTTAAACTGAGGCAAATACCAAGTATAAAAATGTAGGATTTGACATTATAAATTGGTATAACTTTAATATAAGGATAAATCAGCATACAATTCCCAAATATTTTTGAGTTGATATAGTATGTCTGGGCCTGTTTTCAATTAACTATGAAGTAGTAAAAACTTTAATTTAAACTTAATTTTTTTTAATTTAGATTCTAAAACGTTTTGCTACTTCTACGTTAAGAATAAAGATTTTCCAAGTTCTTTAATGAAAAAATCGAAGAAGAATTTGAAATTTTTAGATTTTTAAAGATTTTTTAGATTTTTATAGAGAGTTTCATCACATCCAATACTAAAAAAGTATTTTAGTACACATTGCTTTAGAAAAGGGATTTGAATTGAAACAAATACCATGTTTTAAAATGCAGGGCTTGACATAAGTTCCTATAATTTAAGTATATGGATAATCAGCATATAATTAATAAAACTATTATTTTTAAGTTCATATAGTATTCTCTGCCATGTTTTCAGTTATTTATAAAGCAGAAAACTTTTTAAATTTAGATAATAAAACTTTTTCTACTTTTAAGCTTAAGAACAAAGATTTTCTAAGTACTTTCTAGAGAAATGGGATGATTAATTTCAAATTTTAAAAATTTAACAATATTTTTAAATTTTTATAGTATGTTTCATCACATACAGTATTTAAAAATTGTTTTAGTACATTTTGTTTTACGAAAGATATTTAAACTAAGGCAAATACCACTTATAAAAATGTATCATTTTACGATATAAATTGCTATAACTTTAATATAGCAATGAATCAGAGTACAATTCGCAATTTTTTTTATTTGATATAGTATGTTCGAGACTGTTTTCAATTAATTATGAAGTAGTAAAAACTTTAATTTAAACTTAATTTTTTTTTTATTTAGATTCTAAAATATTTTGCTACTTCAAAGTTAAGAATAAAGATTTTCCAAATTCTTTAATGAGAAAAGGGAAAAAGAATTTCAAATTTTAAAATTTTTAACGATATTTTTAGATTTTTTAGTACGTGTCATCTCATGCAGTATTTAAAAATTGTTTTAGTAAATTTTGTTTTACGAGAGATATTTGAACTGAAGCAAATACCAAGTATAAAAATGTAGGATTTGACATTATAAATTGATATAACTTTAATATAGGGATAAATCAACATACAATTCTCAAACTTTTTTAAGACGGATATCTTAGTATACCTTATTGTATGTTCAAGACTGTTTTAGGTTAATTATGAAGCAGTAAGAACTTTCTAAATTTAGATAAAAAAAATAATTTTTCTTCTTTTACGCTTAAAATTAAAGATTTTCCAAGTTCTTTAAGGAGAAAAGGGACAATTAATTTAAAAATTTAAAAATTTTAAGGATTTTTAAAAATTTTATAGTACGTTTCATCGCACCCAGTACTTAAAAAGTGTTTTAGCACAGTTTGCTTCACGAAAAGTATTTAAACTGAGGACAATTCTCCGCTTAAAACTGTAGGCTTTTACATTATAAATTCTTGTAAATTAAGTATAGGGAATAATCAAAAAATAGATTTTTTAATCGATATAGTATGTTTGAGCTTGTTTTCGGTTACTTATGAAGTAGTAAAAACATTTTAAATTTAGATTCTAAGACTGTTTACTACTTCCGTGCTTAAGAATAAAGAATTTCCGAGTTCTTTAAGGTAAAAAGGGACGAGGAATGTCAAATTTTAAAATTTTTAACAGTATTTTTAGATTTTTTAGTGCATTTCACCACATCCAGTACTTAAAAAGTGTTTTAGTACCCACTGTTTTAGGAAAGGTATTAAAATTAAGAAAAATACCACGTTTTAAAATGTAGGGTTTGATATTATAAAATCCTATAATTTAGGTATAGGGATGAATCAGCATATAATTTTAATATTTTTAAGTAGATAAAGTATGTTTGACCCAGTTTTCAGTTAATTATAAAGAAGAAAACTTTTTAAATTTAGATTATAAAACGTTTTACTGCTTTTATGCTTAAGAACAAAGATTTTCAAAGTCCTTTAAAGATAAAAGGGAGGATGAATTTCAAATTTTAAAAAATTAACGGTAACTTTAGATTTTTATAGTACCTTTCATCACATGCAGTATTTAAAAATTGTTTTAGCACACTTTGTTTTACGAAAGATATTTAAACTGAGGCAAAGACCACGTATAAAAATGTAAGATTTGACATTATAAATTTCTATAACTTTAATATAGCAATGAATCAGAATACAATTCGCAAAATTTTTTTATTTGATATAGTATGTTCGACACTGTTTTCAATTAATTATGAAGTAGTTAAGAATAAAGATTTATTACACATTGCTTTACGAAAGATATTTAAACTAAGAAAAATACCAAACATAAAAATATGGGATTTGACATTATAAATTGCTATAAATTTAATATAGGGATAAATCAGCTTACAAGTCCCAAAATGTTTAAAATTGATATAGTATTTTCGGCCCAGTTTTATGTTATTTATAGAAGCAGAATATAGCTTAAGAATAAAGATTTTCCAAGTTCTTTAACGAGAAAAGGGACAATTAATTTCAAATTTTGAAATTTTTAATAAATTTTTAATAATTTTCTACTACGTTTCAGCACACTCAGTACTTAAAAAGTGTTTATCACACTTTTTTTTACGAAAAATATTTAAACTGAGGAAAATACCGAGTTTAAAAATGTAGGTTTTGTCATTATAAATTCCTGTAACTTAAGTATAAAGAAGAATCAGCATATAGTTTTAAAAAAAGTCGATATAATATGCTTGAGCCTGTTTTTGATTGATTATGATGTAGTAAAAACTTTTTAAATTTAGATTCTAAGAGTGTTTATTACTTCTACGCTTAAGAATAAAGATTTTTCGAGTTCTGTAAGGAGAAACGATAAGATGAATTTCAAATTTTATAATTTTTAACGATATTTTTACATTTTTATAGTGCATTTCATCACATCCAGTACTTAAAGAGTATTTTAGTACACATTGTTTTAGGAAAGGTATTTAAATTGAGACAAATACCACGTTTTAAAATGTAGGGTTTGACATTATAAAATCCTATAATTTAAGTATAGGGATGAATAAGCATATAATTTTCATATTTTTAGTTAATATAGTATGTTCGACCCTGTTTTCAATTAATTATAAAGCAGAAAACTTTTTTAATTTAGATTATAAAACTTTTTACTAATTTTACGCTTAAGAATAAAGATTTTCCAAGTGCTTTAAAAATTACGTATTTTCAGGTTAAACTTCAACAAATACGTAAACAAAATTATATTTACTTATTTACTTTCTTATATTTACTATATATATATAAATGTATGTATGCATATATATATATATATATATATATATATATATATATATATATATATATATATATATATATATATATATATATAATATATATATATATGTATATATATATATATATATATATATATATATATATATGTATGTATATATATATATATAAATATGTGTGTATATATATATATATATATATATATATATATATATATATATATATATGTGGGTAATATGTCAAAATTATTATACCTAAACTAACAACCTCCTCTATCCCATTCTAATTCCTTAAAATCTATTTTGTCAGCCACAAAATGTCTTAATTAAAGGAGTGTCCTCGACTTAAAGTTCTCCCAACACATTTCCCAAACCTTTCTTTGCAATAGATGTAAATTTTTTGTCCACTTACCACATTTTCCAGCTGTCGATAGAAAATGGCTAATTTATCCCATCTGAATTAAGTTCCTTTTTCCTATTATAACACCAATTAAGCTACATTATCTAAGAAATATCTTGTATCCGCCATGTACTGGGGTCCATCCCTATTCCAGCACGTGTTTCGAAATACCTTCTTTTGTCTGCCATAGACTGTTGAAGATGTTTTTTTAGCAGCTTCTCAAGAAAGATTTCAATGAAGTCACGACTACCTTATTCATTAAAAGCTAATTGCTTAGGCTTCTCCTTGACTGGACAAGTAAAATAATACAGGCTATAATTCGATGTGACCGGCTGTTTAAATCGTCGTGGTTGCTAATATATATATATATATATATATATATATATATATATATATATATTATATATATATATATATAAAAATATATATAATATATATTAATATATATATATATATATATATCTATAGATATATATATTATAAAATATTTATTTATATTATTATTATCTTAATATATATATATTATATAAATATTTTATATAATTTAAACATATGTTTTATTTATAATAAATTTTTATATTAAAACAGAAAATATATATTTTAATTAAAGATATAATTTTAAAAATTTGTAACGATAATAAATATTAATACATTTAATATACAATTTATTTCATAAGCAAATAAAATATAATTTTTAAATATTTTATTTTAAATTTATTACAATTATTAAGAAATTCTAAATATTTTTCTATTCTGTGCAATTTTTATAGGATGAAATAAAAGTTTTCGGCCACACAAATTATGTGCTTCTTTCTAAGTTTAGAATTATAATAAAAAGCAAAATAAAATAATTTTTAAAAAGCAGAATCATGTAATATCACTTTTAATTACATATAATATTATAAATATATTTATATATATATATAATATATATATAAATATATATAAATATATTAGAAACAAAATTTTACAATTTTTTTCACACTGAATATAAATATTATTTTCTCCTGTAAACTGCAATTCTATTAACAAAAAGTTTTAGGGTAAATTTATTAATGGAACAGAATAAATTCTAAACCTACAAAGTTCATTTTATTTCTCTTTTAGTGACAATTTTCAATATTATAATAAATATAATATGATTAATAAAATTTACTAAATAAAATTTATGTGTGATTTATACGATATGAACGATATAGTGTTTGGCTAGGCAACTAAAAAGTCGCCAATACAAAATATCACCAGCGGAGTTCTATACCAAATCTTTTACAATCTCAGACAGAAAACGAGATTAGGAAATCGATTCTCTTTCTATTTGAAAAGAGTAACAGTGTTTTCAATATCCCTTTTTGACACAATCGCCATTTAATTGAAATCCACCTCAGTAATCTGTTAAACATTGTGTAGGTACCAATAAATGTCTCTTTCTAAATAGTACGAAATAAGATTAAACCCCGTTTCTGCAAGTCTCATTTCCCCCATTCATTTCATCGAAATTGGGCTTCCATCTACGCAGGGAACAAATAGTCCGCTTTCATGTGGGAATTACTGAATCAAATGAGAGTCAAAACCCTCTTTTGACACATGAAAGATCCTAATTTTTCTCGTTAGCCCACAATAAAAATATGGTTGTTGCAACTAAGTCCCCAGAGAATAATATTTGAAAGCATTCAATTAAATTAGTTTGTATTCTAATTGATCTTTGCTTTTGACGTACTTGGATAAAGATCAGTTCTAAAGCAAGCTAATTTAACTTGCTGATTGCCAAGTTTTAAATTGATGACTTGGGTTCAGCAGGAATAAAACTCTCGGTTTTTAACGTCTTTATATGCCAAGCAATGCATCACAAAGGAAAATTAGACAAAGGTATTTCAGTTGTAACATAGAAAATATCCGTTGAGAATTCTCTTATTACTGTAACTAGTTTGTCATTCTTTATATATGCATTGAATGCATATATTTTCAAATATAAAGCACCGGGAATCGTATCTCTGATATGATTTCTAAGAAACATTTCATAAATTAGATTGATTGAAATCATGTTGCATAAAGTTGTCTCGATTGATCTAGAAAGACAAAAACTGTAATAAACTAGATCTGAAGTTAGAATATCTCGAAATATCTCTCTCGAAATTTTTTTTTAGTTTTCACAATAAATGGAAAAGTAATTTTGTTTACAGTACACTTCTAAAAAACTTAATACAAAAGCTTTGTTTAATCTGCTTTAAAAGCAAAGCACTCTAGACAAAACACATTAATTATTTGAAACAAACATTATAAATCTTTGTTTACTCATATACGATCTTTCGAGATATTCTAACTTCAGATCTAGTTTATTACACCTTTTGTCTTTCTAGATCAATCAAGACAATTTTATGCAACATGCTTTCAATCACTCTAAACTTATTAATAAATGATGTACAACTCTCAGCTGGTAAAAAAAGTTCTAACTTAACACAAGTAAATTCTGCATGTTGGTTATGCAGATACGTTTTACGTTACTTATGAGTATTATTAATCTCTAATGCCGAGGATATCTGCATGACATTTTATACCGCTTTAAAAGTAAAACTTTATCTCAACGCTCTAGACAAAACAAATAAATTATTTGTATCAAATTATATAAATCCTTGTCTATTCATATCCCATCTTTCGAGATCTTCTAACTTCAGATCTAGTTTATTACAGTTTTTGTCTTTCTAGATCAATCGAGACAATTTTATGCAGTATTATTTCAATCAATCTAAACTTATTAATAAATCATGTCCAATCTTCAGCTGGTAGAAAAATTTCTTTATAAGTTAACACCAGCAAGTTCAGTATGTTGGTAATGCAGCTACGTTTTACTATACTTCAAAGTATTATTAATCTCTAATACCGAAGATATCTGCAGACATCTACATGACATTTTATACTGCTTTAAAAACAAAACTTTATCTCAACGCTCTAAACAAAGCACATAAATTATTATTTGCATCAGATTTTATAAATTCTTGTCTATTTTCTGGAGCTTTAGTAACAAGAAAATCAATGTAAAATTCAAAATGTATTCACTTATTCATCTGAGTTTTTTCCTAACACTTCAAGGCAAGTTACAAAATGAAGTGTAAAAGGCTCTTTTATCACAAAATACTTTATATCTCTATCAATTACCATTCCTTTTTATCTAAATTTCACGGTAATTAAATTATCTAACAGATATCAGTAACTAAATTTCTTTTTCTACTCGTCTTCGAAATAAAAAAACGCTTATTTTCTTTATATATCTATACAGACTTGAACTGATTAAGCGAGTCTTTATTCTCAATTTGTGACCTTTAAAAAAATATTTATTTCTACGAGATAACATTCAGCATAGTAAGTGTACCGCTGAGTATTTGGAGCACTTCATGATAAATTGAGTAAATCGTTATCCTAGCCCCTAAAGAAAAAAAGACAGCCTTGTAAGTTAAAGTTTCAAAGGAATTTTCAAACGAAGATATATAATTCTTTGCTTCCTCAGATGTTTAAGAAAATAGTTTAAGATAAGCAAAAACTTAGAAAACTTAATTTTGTTATTTAAGCCTATATTTTTTTTCTTGCGAATCACGCAAACATAAATAATTTTTTTTCCTCGTTTTAAAGTAAACTCTTTTTTTGTGTGTTTTAGTAGCCAACTACTTGTAATAAAAGAATAATAAATTGGATTAAGTTTTGTAATGATCCTTTAAACTTTTAACTCTAGATAAACATATCTTTCTTTGAACAAGGTTTCATTGATATTTTTTTAAAAATTTGTTTTTACGATGTTTTTCCCAGAAAAAAACTATACAATAACACCATAAAAGAACTAAATATTTTTTTAACGTCTACAGGTGTTTATGTGAGTAAAAGTTTAGATTTAAAGTGTGTTAAAAAATGGGATAGAATAAAATGCTATCAAAACTAGCCAGTATATATATTTCTTTTAACTTCTGTAATTTCCTTTGTTCTTTGTTACAATACGAAACATGAAGATAAAAGATATCAAACGTATAACTGAAATTATCCAAGTATGATTCTACCATCTGTTCTATCTGAACAAATCGAGAAGAATAAACGTTTCAAATTGCCTATTCTATAAGGTTAAAACTATATTTTTGTTTAAGACAATCAAACTTAAACTGTTTCTAGTCATGCACATTTGATTGAAAATGTTGTAATTCTACTCGATCACTATTTCTGGAATTGAAAATCCCTATTTTTCTTTCGCGTAAACGATAGTGATCCCCAAAGCTCTGAAAATCATGTTTTTCCTTTAACGGAAAGTGAAAAACAAAATTGTGAAAATACTTAAACCCGTAAGATTACTGATTCTTGACTTATGTTCTACAGACTTCAATGTGTCTTTGTTGTATTCTTAAAGGCTACAAACTTTATATCTTTAAATTCGACAGACTTATTTTATTGGTATTTATAGCTGATTTGGGGAGTAAGTTTACAATTTTTAAGAACCTAATCTTTATTTAATATTTCCACAAAATTTTAGCATGCATATTAAGGACTGTATATGATCCCCGATATGGAAAATGAAACATATTTGTCAAAACACAGATTAATAAGTAAAGATAAAATTAAAACTAAATGTTTTTTACAACTTATATTTTTACACCAGGCATTATCAAAGCTTGTAAAATACTTTCTCTTATTGGTATTGATAGCTTATTTGGGGAGTAACTTTACAATTTACCAAGAACTTAATATTTATTTAATATTTATACAGAATTTTAGCATGCATATTAAGGACCGTATATTATCCTCGACTTGGGAAATTAAACTTATCTGTGAAAACACAGATTAATAAGGAAAGATAAAATTAAAACTAAATGTTTCTTACAACTTATATTTTTACACCAGGCATTATCAAAGTTTGTAAAATATTTTCTCTTATTGGTATTGATAGCTTATTTGGGGAGTAACTTAACAATTTACTAAGAACCTAATCTTTATTTGATATTTCTACTGAATTTTAGCATGCATACTAAGAACTGTATATTATCTCCGATCTGGAAAATTAGACATATTTGTAAAAACACAGATTTATAAGTAAATATAAAATTAAAATTAAATGTTTCTTGCAACTTATATTTTTACTCCAGGCATTATTAAATTTTGTAAAATATTTTCTCTTATTGCTATTGATAGCTTATTTGGGGAGTAACTTTACAATTTACCAAGAACCTAATCTTTATTTATTATTTCTACAGAAATTTAGCATGCATATTAAGGACTGTGTGTTATCCCCGACCTGGAAAATTATACATATCTGTAAAAACACAGATTAAGTAAAGATAATATTAAAACTATATGTTTCTTGCAACTTATATTCTTACTCCAGGCATTATCAAAGTTTGTAAAATACTTTCTCTTATTGGTATTGATAGTTTATTTGGGGAGTAACTTTACAATTTATTATGAACCTAATCTTTATTTTGTATTTCTACAGAAATTTAGCATGCATATTAAGGACTGTATATTAACCCCGACTTGGAAAATTAAACATATCCGTAAAAACACAGATTAATTAAAAATGAAATTAAGCCTAAATGTTTCTTGCAACTTATATTTTTACTCCAGGCATTATCAAAGTTTGTAAAATACTTCCTCTTATTAGTATTGATAGCAGATTTGGGGAGTAACTTTACAATTTACCAAAAACTTAATCTTTATTTAATATTTATACAGAATTTTAGCATGCATATTAAGGACTGTATATAATCCACGATATGGAAAATTAAACATATTTGTAAAAACACTGATTAATAAGTAAAGATAAAATTAAAATTAAATGTTTCTTGCAACTTATATTTTCACTCCAGGCATTATCAAATTTTATAAAATACTTTCTCTTATTGGTATTGATAGCTTATTTGGAGGGTAATTTTACAATTTACAAAGAATCTAATATTTATTTTTTTTCTACAGAATATTAGCATGCATATTAAGGACCGTATATTATCCTCGACCTGGGAAATTAAACTTATCTGTATCTGTAAAAACACAGATTAATAAGTAAAGATAAAACTAAAATTAAAAGTTTCTTGAAACTTATATTTTTACTCCAGGGATTATCAAAGTTTGTAAAATACTTTCTCTTATAACACATAAATAAAAATGGTCATATTCTATTTTGTAAATTACACTTATTTAAAGTATTGGCATCCAATCTTAATGACACCTAGGTTACATTAAACATCAAATCAAAGTCGAGATCCCTTTTTTTGGCCTCAATTTAATGATCAATGGATCCTGTGTGCTGGTAGTGTAGGGAATATAATCATAAAAAAATAATTATTCTTAAATTACAAATTTTTCAATGATTTATTTTCCTGTAAAGATTTAATAGATGGTTGATTATTTGCCAACAAACTGTGATTTCAATCACTCTTGTTGTCAAATGTGTTAATTTATTAACTTTTTTCCAATTCTACCATATCCATTACATTGTTTAATCTATCGTGCCTTTAGTAAACTCAATGTTTAAATTTATTTTATTCCAACTGTCAATATGACACAAAAAACGAGTCCTAAAGTTAATATTATTTCATCTTGTCAATATATCTTATCAATAACTTGTCAATTTATCTTGCCAATATACGCCAAAGAATTTGCTAAAACTCAAAACGATCATTTAAATTTTTTATAGAATTTTTAAAATAACATGTGAGTATAGATTATCCCTACAACCGTTTTTAAAAATTATGATTTCTTTAAACCATTAGAAATATTGCATATACATAGACAAAAATAAACTAATCAACTACCTTTACAGCACGAATTTTGTAATCATTTCAACCCCTTATGATATATTTTTTATTTTTGCAATAGATTGTAGATTTTTCACCAAGAAATGGTAATTTTGAAAAACGATTTACCGAATGCATGAATAAATGTGTCTTATGGTTTCATAAATATTTTGCCCAGTTTAACAAGACCTGACCTCGGTTAAGTTCTCCACGAGTCTATTCGCTACCAAGTATCATACAGAATAAATATAATTAACGTTAATTAGTTATAATTTCCGTCTAAATTTCAAACGTTGATAAAATCAGGCACATTAATACAAGTACTAAAAAGGAACTTCAACTTTAAATTTAATTTTTATTGCAAGACATTTTTATTAAAATAGCTATCAGACAAACCAGATATTTTTCTAGCAATGTAAGTGTGTGTAAATATAGATAAATATATGTATATATAGAGTGTACTAAAACTTATCAGAACTGTAACGGGTTCTAATAAAAGCCTCCTAAACAAATAACATTTGGAATACAGTGTAGGGTCAGATATCAAATGACGAGTAATGCCGCTTTTTATGCAGTGAATGAAACGTTGATTTTGGAGAATCCGACACTCTAATAAAATATTTTGCTACATATGCAATATTATTAGAATTATAATTATATATATATATTATATATATATATATATATATATATATATATATACACCTTAATAACGCGGTTTAAGAGGCAATATAGCTAAAGCGGAAATACTTTGGCAAGATCTAAGATTCTACCGGACATAAGAACATTCCTGCACTCTCAAAAGCAACTCTTGTGGAATCTCTCTCGGCGTAAGTCCACAAGGTTCTCCCAAATAGCATAAGAACTATATATTGAATAGAGTCTATCAATGCATGAGACTTTGGAAGACAAGCTTAAAAAATTCACGAGAGCAATAATTAGTGATTAGCTTGTCAAAAATGTGTGATATGGCCTGTGTTTGATAAAGTCCACTTGTACACTTTCCAGAGGATTTAGGCCAGTGGTCGCCAAACTTTAGAAGCCTTGAGAAATCGTACTATTTTTAAATTCATATGTATGTTACTTCTTATTAATGCTACCAAACTATGACTATGAACTACCAGGACAGAAATAAGAACATTAGTTTGTTAATTATAAACATACTTTTCTAGCAAATATGCAATATATTTTAATAAAACTATATCTATAAAAAGAAATTGAACTGAATTGTACACAAGAATTGTTGTTGTTAAAAATAAATTATTAATATAAAACAGATTGTTCATCAAACTTATTAATTTCAATGATTTGGATAGAACCGTTCAGTTCATAAATAGGTTTTTAATATCGGTACAGTACATATGGTGGATATTCAAATACAGTTATCCAAATATTTATCAATCAAATTGTTTACAAGCTATAAATTTTTCAGTTTCCATTTTATAAATTTCATACTGTAAAAAAGAAACCTAACAGAGATAATTAAAGCTGAACATTATCTTCACTTTTAGAATAATCTGTAACAAAATCGGGTATTTTTCTTCCAGGAACGAGAAATCAAATATTTTTAGAGCTGGAATAAAATTGTAAAAAATATAGCAATCTAAGTCATTTATCTGAGCTCAGAAGGAACAATTAAGCTTTATTAATCTGAGCTTGAAACAGTGATCGACCAAAAAATTCCCTTTTTTGAGAATAATCGTGCTAAAGATAATGCAAAGAATTATGTATATTTGTATAATCAGCAAATATAAATGCATATAAACCGGCATACTACCTTATCAATAAGTACTCATTTTGAAATATATAAATAGATTTTTTACAATAAAATATTTCAAACTGTTTCCAAGCTATACATTTTTCAGTTTCCATTTTATAAAGTTCATACTGTAAAAAAGAAACCTCGCAGAGATAATTAAAGCTGATCATTACCTTCACTTTTAGAATAATCTGTAACAAAACTGGGTATTTTCTTCTGGAAAGAGAGACCAAATATATATAGAGCTGGAAAAAAGTAATTGTAAAAATATAGCAATCTAAGTCATTTATCTGAGCTCAAAAGTAACACTTAAACTTTTTAATCTTAGCTTAAATCTGTGATCGACCGAAAAATTCCTTTTTTTGAGAATAATCAATCTAAAGATAATGAGACTAATTGTGTATGTTTGTATAATCAACAAATATAAATGCGTATAAACCTACATACTACCTTATCAATACGCATTCATTTGGAAATATAACAATTTTGAAATTTTCAGGAACAAGAGACCAAATATTTTTAGAGCTTGAAAAATTGTAAAAAATATAGCAATCTAAGTCATTTGTCTGAGCTCAGAAGGAACAACTTAAGCTTTATTAATCTGAGCTTGAAACAGTGATCGACCAAAAAATTCCCTTTTTTGAGAATAATCGTGCTAAAGAGAATGCGACGAATTTTGCATATTTGTATAATCAACGAATATA
>CM063510.1:66323650-66383650 GCA_032207245.1 Pardosa pseudoannulata
GCCATAAGCATTAATTTAAACATTAATATATATTATTTTATAAATGGTATTCATTAAGTATGTTTACAAAATTAATGTACTTAGTTTTGAATAAATTTATTCTTATAAATTAAAGTACTAATAGCAATATATATATATATATATATATATATATATATGTATATGTATATGTATGTATATGTATATATATATATATATATATATATATATATATATATATATATATATGTATATGTATATGTATGTATATATATATATATATATATATATATATACATACATATATATATATATATATATATATATATATATATGTATATGTATATGTATATGTATGTATATGTATATATATATATATATATATATATATATATATATATATATATTTATATATATATATATATATATATATATATTGGAGTTACGTTGTTTCTATTAGTTATCCATTTAATGCTTGTTAGCGTAAGATATCTGTTAAAATGTTTTTTCTTTTGTATGGAATTAGATTTTAATTTCCCATTTGATTCTTGAAATCATTTTTTGGGATTTTAGTTTTATTTTACTGCGTATTAATTTTACCCAATTTTGTAAAATACGTTTACACGATTGCAGAAATTAATGCTAAATAGATTTATTTATTCGTAAAAATTAAAAAAATACTTCACAAAAATTTTGAAAAGACTTGCTTTGTTTTTTAAAAGTCATCCACAAAGGAATAAGAATACTACTGGGGCGTGTACAACAATCCATCCGTAAAGATTTAATTTTGCGGATGTGATATTATACGTTAGTGTATGGTATGGTGTAATGTTCCTATTCTATGGCTCTTGGGCTATTGCGTTTCATAATGTTAGTGCTTTCACTAATCAACAGTAACGTATATAAGACTATCCTATGTAACCTAATGTAAACAATTTTAATTTTAATTGATGCCCCCGTTTTCCTTTGGAAGGTAGTTTTCGGAGTTCCTGGCCGGGCTGGGCATATCTCCATTTAGTAAGATAGAACTTTGTGAGAGGGAGCGATTCATTCAGATGGTGCAAATATTAAGATGCCAGTTACACAACTGATAAAATAAAAAAAATAATAGAAAAAACTTTAATATTTAGATGAAATAAATAATTTAAAAAATAGTATATAGTGATATAAATGATTAAATGCGATTAAAATGAAATTAAATACCATTAAATAAGGATTAAATGAAAATAAAATATGATTAAATGCGGTTAAATACGATTAAATAAGAGTAAATATATTGAATACAAGACTAGAACATAGAAAAATCTGTACAGGAACGTAAATCGGATCCTTGCACACTACCAATAAAATTTTAAAGAACTGAGTGAGAAGAGCCTAAGTTACCTCATTAGTGATGGAGCCCTATGTCCATAACATAAAGCATTCATTTTATTAACACAAAATTGGTTAATTATTTACAATTTTCTTTACTTTTATTTTTCTTAAGCTTATTTCCACATTTTTAAATATATATATATATATATATATATATATATATATATATATATATATATATATATATATATATATATATTAACGTTAACTTCTGAGTTATAAATGCTAACTTTGTTTCCTTCACGAATTCTGTATGGATGTCACTGGCCGCAAAAATATATGTTTTGTTTCTATCCCTAAACTTTCTACTCTTTATTTTTGTGTCTTGAACTCACGAATCCACCTCCCTATCCCCTCTTTCTCCTTGTAGTTGTTTTATTTTTCTGCTCGTTGTTATTTTATGCTTACTGTTAGAAATCTCTGGATTAGAGGGCCCGGCCCAGGAAATCCAGTTGACCTACCATCCTGAAGATCCTGAACACAAAATTGGTAGCAGCCCTTGATAGATGCAAATTACGTGACAAAGTATCTGCATTTTTAACTTTGCTTAAGAATATTTGGGATATAAATACAGGAATCAAAACGTGCTAACAGGAATTAAGAAAGAACATCTGTCGTTACAGTTAGAGCTCTCTACTGTTAATAGGATAGAAAGGTGTCTCCAGCAAGAACTAGAAGGAAGTTAACAAGATTTCTGTAATTATTTTTGCTCAGGATCACAAATGTCTTTTAGAAGTCCCTCAAACGCATGTCTTGTTTTTAGACACTACTGCATAAAGTACTGGAAAGCTGGAAAAGATATCTTATCCTCGAATCTACCTTGCAATCACTATATATATAATTTGGACTTAGAGTCTGCTTTTAAAAAGTGCATTTCTACTTCAGACAAATTCTAAACATGATTATTAATACTTTTGTAAAACGTTAGGACCAATCTAGATATTTTTAAACATACTGATAGATTTTATGGTTGATTTGTTTTTAATAATATCGGTAAAGAGATTTGGCTTCAATTATTTCATACAAGTTCTCATTTAACAGACTACTAGAAAGGTTTGCTGTAGTTATTTCTTACATTTTGAGGCAATCATGATACAAATAAGACTCCATTTTCGACTATCTTGCATATTTCACTATAACAGGTAGATAACGAAAGCTATTCATTGCTTGAAACTTGTTTAGGACTGAATTTCGATTCGGTAGAGAATGCAAGGAATAACGGATTTTTTCTATATGTATATATATATATATATATATATATATATATATATATATATATATATATATATATATATATATATATATATATATATATATATATATATATATATATATATATATATATATATACATATATATATATATATATATATATACATATATATATATATATATATATATATATATATATATATATATATATATATATATATATATATATATATATATATATACATATATATATATATATATATATATATATAATATATATATATATATATATATATATATATATATATATATATATATATATATATATATATATATATATATATATATATATATATATATATACATGACAAGCATATGAGGCATCAACGAGCCTAGGATGTCTTGATAATGTCTTGATAATTATACAGTTTTGATATCCAACTATCAAACAACGGTTATTAGGAGGAAAAAGTCTAACAAAAGAGCCTTGCTCAGCGTGGATTCATTAGCGACCTTAGCTCAAGACGTTTTCTCTCAGTTCTTAAAGGTCAAGCACTTTTATATGAGTTTTTAATGATTCATGTGCCTGAATTAGAGAGTGCTCTGCGCTTTCTGCCTTGAAACCCCTAAATTATTAATTTTCTGTTTTCAAACCTGACATGCATATATACGTGTTTGTAGTGCACCTGCAATATTGCATTTTTCAGATCCTAATCAAATTTTTTGTTGAAGTATCGAATAATAAAATTTGTTATTCACATAGGTTACTTCACTTTTATTTTAAAAGACTTTTTTTGAATTTACAACAAATGTAATCATATTTCTTCGCATACTTATAAATTTTTAAAGGAGATTTAAAATTTTGATTTCAACGATAACAAAATGCCGAATTGAAGTAAAATTCTTTTGGTATTTTGTAAAATCCTTTTTTCTAGATTCTTTTAAAGATTTTCTTACTTTTCTTCAATCCTATGCAATATCTCACTAAATTAGATATAAAATAAAGACCTCACATTTGTCAAAACTTGAGTACTATTCACAAATTAGATCAAATCAGGACTACAGAAGGTTTAGTTTCTTTCAATAAAATATTCGCTTTAACAAACGACTTTTATTCTTACACTATTATTTTTACTTTATTGAGACAGTAGTGTGTGAGGAAATAGAAAAATTAAATATCATATAAATGCCAATGGAAATTTAATTTTAAATTTCTTTATGTTATATTAAATATGCATTTATTTTTTATTCATTCCTGTACAAGATATATATATATATATATATATATATATATATATATATATATATATATATATATATATATATATATATATATATATATATATATATATATATATATATATATATATATATATATATATATATATATATATATATATATATATATATATATATATATATATATATATATATAGATATATATACATATATATACATACATATATATATATATATATATATATATATATATATATATACATATATATATATATATATATATATATATATATATATATATATATATATATATATATATATATATATATAGAGAGAGAGAGAGAGAGAGAGAGAGAGAGAGAGAGAAAACTGTCAGTTTTTAGAATCCGAATAGAATTGGATATACTGCATTTGACTGCATAGTTCGATAGAACATGGATAGTATATAAATGTGTTAGCAAATAAACAATCAAGTTTTCGTGTCAAATAAATGTGCAATAGAGACAATAGTATAAGAATCCAGAACTATGAAGATTTTCAGGAGTTGCATGGAAGTGCTGAAAAATTCTGAATTTTCGAACGTTATTTTTAGAAATCGACCGCATTTTGATAGCTTTCAGAAGTCTATGCGCTGGCGTGCTGTTAGACGTATTTGAAATAGAAAATTTAATAATAGATGGTACTCTTTTCTCTGAATTCAGAATCAAAAATTTCACAATTATGAAAGCAATTCCAAACCACCCAAACAGTTTTCCGAAGATTTGAGGCTGGACGTCGAAGGGTAACGACCATGTTTAATATATTGTTGTTGCAAGAAAAATTGATTAGCGATCTCCACACCTATTTAGCGTCCACAAGTAAGCCCATATTTGTCATGAGTTTACACCGAGGCTACACATCAATGGACTGTACGTAAGAGCACAAAGTGTTTCTGATCCTCTAAATGCACAATCATGGTGGGAATGAATAATGTGGCATCACTAGCATGTCAATTGGACTATGTCTGATTGGGACACAATTTTGTTCCCAGATGAGTTGAAGTTAGCTGTGCAACCAGATGACAAGTATGTAAAAGTCTAGCCCACTTACAAAAGCCCTGAAATATCACAAAACATGACACATTAAATATAGCAAAGAGGAAGTATCATGGTGTTGTCAAGTATTTCCTTTGGGATATCTGCACGTTACTGTGACGGCTATGTATTGTGTCATCTAGTATCGGACTCTGTTGTAAGTTGGTAAGTTGCAGTAGTTGGTACTGCTTTCACTGAAATGAAAGATAGCTCGCTTCATCCCAAAACTGTCACAATCGGTAAATATTAGGACAAAAAATATCGAAAACCTTGATTCGTTTGAAAATTTTCAGTATAAACTCTGACTTGCTGTACGTACACGCTTACCAACCCCGCTCACTGTCTCCAACAGTTAGGAACTGTTCTACAAAGAGAATGGCGATTACTTGACTCTGTATTGGTTAATCACATCATAGAAATCTTTCTCACACTCTACAAATTTTAAATGCGTGAGAAAGGGGTTCAAATATCTTATTAATGTTGGTTTTAACTGTATATTTTGATTTAAGCATTTTTTTAATTATTGACTATAATGTGACTTAATGTTCAAATTTATGAAAATTCAATATGTTTTTATATCTGAATGTAATATTTTTTCATGCATAAATCTATTTTGCAGCTTTCTGGGCGCTTATCGTTTTGATCAAAGCAGTACTTGTCGTTTATTTCACCTCCGCTTTGAATTGTTGCTTTGAGTGTAAGTATACCTATATATATATATATATATATATATATATATATATATATATATATATATATATATATATATATATATATATATATATATATATATATATATATATATATATGTAATCAATTTTTATAAAACTCCTTGACAAGGAGAAAGCTCAACAGCTAGCAATAATAAAAATGCAATCGGGCCTCATATTGAAGAGAACCGCAGAAATATAATTCAAACTTTATTCCAGGGCTGCTATAAAGCACATCTTTTCTACTTTACGACACACAAAGAAAAGCCACAGATTTCACTCTGATCGAACAGAGGTGAACCCAAGATCGATGACATAAAGAACTTTCCCACTGTAGAAAACCCTTAATAAGTGAATTAAATGCAATATCAGCAAAATACGAAACCCTTTGCCACCAACAGCTGGAAAACATGCTGAATAGACAGAAACGTTACAGTTTTAGGACAGAAAGGAATGTTAAGTGGAAAATACTCCATTGATTAAACTATTTAGAGGCTGGGAAAAAGATTTAAATGAATTAAAATGGGAGAGAGGAGGTTTTTCAGGGAAATATTAAAGTTAAATTATTTTATATTATTACATATATATATGATATGATCCAGTGTAAAAGCGAATGGAATAATTAGTCCTTCTTAGTAAAAACACTTCTGTATTTAATTGAGGATTTCTGTTTCAGGCGTCGCTTGCGCCATTTTCATTTATCCGTGGTGAAACTAAACGTGGAATGTGTTGACAGTTCCATGTCCACGCGCTAACTGATTGTTCTCGCTTGATTAGTCATCAATTTCCTGTTAAATATCTCTGGGCCTGACCGCATTATTCAAAAAGCTTACGCGAGCGTGGGTCTTTATCATTTATTATATTATTATAAAAGAATTCCCTTTTTAAAATTGTTTATAACTCACGTAATTTCCAACTACCCCCGTTTCAGACTATATATATATATATATATATATATATATATATATATATATATATATATATGTATATATATATATATATATATATATATATATGTATATCTATATATATATATATATATATATATATATATATATATATTTATATATATATGTATATATATATATATATATATATATATATATTTATGTAATAATATCAATATCTAACCGCTAAAGCCTATTCCAAACTTATCCCTTTTCCCCATTCATTATTCTAGATCTTAATTTCTTCTCTTTATATCAACCATATTTCCCAGCCATCCAATTTAAACGAGGATGTTTTCATTTCTTCAGCCGAACCGCGAAATTCTTTCTATGATTCCCAAAACAGAAAATGATATAGCTGGCATTTTTAATTAGAAAGTTATAACTCTCCCAGGAAAAATATGTAATGATCAGCAATAATAGTCATCTGGAACGTCACACTTTAGCAGATGTCTCTAATCAAAGGTTATTCTCTATAAGTAATTACAACAGTTGCCTCAACATTTTTCTCACGACAGCAAACCACACAAGGGTTTTGGTCGTCTCTCGCAGAAGGTTGGCATTACAGAGAGAGAGCGTTCTGACACTGTCCGGTTCAGACGGCTCTGGATTCTGTGGTATTTTGATCGAATGAAATAAAATTTACGTTCTACCACGACGAATTATATGTTTATTTCGAACAGACCATTAGCTGGACACTTGGCAGCCCAGCATGCCCGGGCTGAGGAAAATAATAGGGGCAAATTTTAAAAAAGTTTCCAAGTGTAAAGTTCAGGGCCAGTTGGTCCCCGGCCCATTATATATATATATATATATATATATATATATATATATATATATATATATATATATATATATATATATATATATATATATATATATATATATATATATATATATATATATATATATATATATATATATATATATATATATATATATATATATATATATATATATATATATATATATATATATATATATATATATATATATATATATATATATATATATATGTATATATATATATATATATATATATATATATATATATATATGTATATATATATATATATATATATATATATATATATATATATATATATATATATATGTATATATGTATATATATATATATATATATATATATATATATATATATATATATATATATATATATATATATATATATATATATTATATATATATATATATATATATATATATATATATATATATATATGTGTGTGTGTGTGTGTGTACATATAATAATAAAGAATTTTACAAATTTGTCCAAATTATAACAATGGGAATTGTGTTTAATTACAAATTTTACATACAAAAATATTTATAAACATACAGGAATACTGTGCATATACTTTGTTTAGAGTATTTATTACATTGTATATGTCTGTAAATTCCTATTTACTGAGAATTTTAAATATATATATGTGTATAAAGTTAAAAGATCAAAGAGTATTTAAATTTAATTTATTCATTTAGTTAACTTGAAGGGACTATTTAAGGCATTGTGTACTTAATCTGGTAAAATGTAACTAGTTTTAATACATAGTTACTTCCATAGAATCTAGAATGCAATAAAATTCTATGAATAATGCTTAATATCCGAACTACAATCACCTTTAAAGATTCCTCTTCCATAACTTAATATAAAACATTATTAATTTTGACAATGCGTAAATATTGTTATAATAAATCTTCTCCTCATAATTAAGATTTATTTGCGGGCGTGCAGTTCAGAATATTCGTTCTTAAATGTTGAGTAATAACCGTTCTCACCGAATGGAATAAATTAACTCCAAAACGCTTAACAATTTCTTGCCTTCCAATTTTTCTCACCAACGAAAGCCTTTTTTTAATAACAATATTTATCTCAGTCCCTTAATGCTGTTGTTGAGAAGTTTTAGTGGATTATAAAAGACTAACGATTTCCTTGAAAGAATTGGTATTTAAAACTAGAAAAAAAAGAACATTTTAGTTGCTCTCACAAACAATATCTTCTGAACATTATTACATTTACTCCCGCTTCGAACAGTCGTCGTTAATCATTTCAAGAGATACACTTTGACGTAAAATTCGTGGACCGACTCTTCCATCAAGAAAACAAAGTCGCCATTTTTACTCAATTTCAACATCTTCTGAAGGATATTTTTAAATTTTCGCTCACGAAAGATGGTTTTCCTCCTAAGACACTGTGTTCTGGAAAAATTTATTATATTCACGATACGCTGCTTACGGGAAAACCATTTATCTTTCCGCGCCGTAGAAAAACTACGATGTTCCAATGTTCTTAATTCGGTAACTTTCATGCTAGGTCATCACGGGAATTCAAAAACGTGAGCAAGTGTTGCGGCCAAGAAAGGAAACTTTGTGCTAGGTGAAACATTTTTGCTCTTAGGGAATTGAGATTTTTCCAATGAGAGAAGTTATAGCTGTGATAAAACCCACAAAACTTTTGTGCAACTGCTTACCTTCCACAACTGTGCATCATTTTACGTTAAATTATTAGAATATAGTCTTAAGATTAATAAGTTTTTTGAACTTGTAAAATCAATAAATATATCAAATATTTTTGTTCTCATTAAACTGAGATTTTTCTCATTACAGTAATAAAAAATAAAACCTAAAAATATTTTAAAGAGATTTTTGTTTATACAGTTCTTCTTCACATAGTGTTAAAGTGAAAAATTACCAAATATATCAAATATCTTTGTTCCCATTAAACTCAGATTTTTTTGGTTATAGTAATCAAAGAAAAATAAAATCTAAAAATATTTTAATCAGGTTTTTTCTGTATGCAGTTCTCCGTCACATACTGTTAAAGTGAAGAATTACTAAATATATCAAATATTTTTGTTCTCATTAAACTGAGATTTTTCTCATTACAGTAATAAAAAATGAAACCTAAAAATATTTTAAAGAGATTTTTGTTTATACAGTTCTTCACATAGTGTTAAATTGAAAAATTACCAAATATATCAAATATCTTTGTTCCCATTAAACTCAGATTTTTTTGGTTATAGTAATCAAAGAAAAATAAAATCTAAAAATCTTTTAAACAGGTTTTTGTTTATACAGTTCTCCTTCACATAGTGGTAAATTGAAAAATTACTAAATATATCAAATATTTTTGTTCTCATTAAACTCAGATTTTTTTATTATAGTAATCAAGGAAAAATAAAATCTAAAATCTTTTAAACAGATTTTTGTTTATACAGTTCTCCTTCACATAGTGTTAAAGTAAAAAATTACTTAATATATCAAATATTTTTGTTCTCATTAAACTTTGATTTTTCTGGCCACAGTAAACAAAGAAAAATAATATCTAAAACTCTTTTAAACAGGCTTTTGTTTATACAGTTCTCCTTCACATAGTGTTAAATTGAAAATTTACTAAATATATCAAATGTTTTTGTTCCCATTAAACTGAGATTTTTCTGATTACAGTAATCAAAGAAAAATAAAATCTAAAACTCTTTTAAACAAGTTTTTGTTTATACAGTTCTCCTTCACATAGTGTTAAATTGAAAAATTACTAAATATATCAAATATTATTGTTCTTATTAAACTGAGTTTTTTTCTGATTACAGTAATCAAAGAAAAATAAAATCTAAAACTCTTTTAAACAAGTTTTTGTTTATACAGTTCTCCTTCACATAGTGTTAAATTGAAAAATTACTAAATATATCAAACATTTTTGTTCTCATTAAACTCAGATTTTTTTTATTATAGTAATGAAAGAAAAATAAAATTTAAAAATCTTTTAAACAGATTTTGTTTATACAATTCTCCTCCACATAGTGTTAAATTGAAAAAGTACTAAATATAACACATATTTTTGTTCTTATTAAACTCAGATTTTTCTGATTACGTTAATCAAAGAAAAATTAAATCTAAACATTCTTTAAATAGATTTTTGTTAGTACAGTTGTCCTTCCCATAGTGTTAAATTGCATTTTTTTCTGGACCACCCTTCTTTACAAGAAAATAATATTCAGCCTCCTCTTTCATAATGGTTAATTATACCAAATATTAAAATATCAATGATTATTATCTGTATATATTTTATCTACCATCTATCCATTAAAAATAAGAAAGAGAATATTAATTAGTACAGCTGTAAAATGTAATGAAACATTGTTTATTAAAAACTAAAAAATAAGTATAAAATCAATAGTAAATAACAAATTTAATGAGGTAGTTCAGGCTGGTTTTTAACTATGTTATAATGTCGGGTGTCAATGTCGATAACTAAATTATAATAACTAAAACTCCTTAGTGCTACAGTGCAACATGGTCCATGGTGTAAATCTCTGTTTTCGAGACCAAGGGCCCTGGGGTGAGAAACATATATTCTGGTTGAGGGGTCAACCTTAAACGTAACCCTCCAAGTTTAAATCTCAAGAATTCTTGGTCCTCAGTTTGTCTACCCACTGAATTGATGAAAAGCTGAGTTAACTTCGGCCAGACCGATGAACGAACCTCGGACCTGGGTCTTAGAAGAACGGAGGGATACATCAGTGTCACTGGGATTTTCAATTTCAACAACATCATTCGTAAATACCCTAGCTCACGAATTTTTCATTTTATTTGACGGACCGAATTATTGCAAATGGTTAAGGAACTGATCTTTGGTACCGAAGTTCGTCGGTTCGAATTTCACTGTGGCATGGATGTTCGTAGGCATTCGGAATTGCCTTTAAGCAGTAGGTAAATCACATTCAACCTTCTGTTGCAAAAAGTAGTAAAAGTAGACTTAGCTCTCTAAACAAAACAAAACCTTTTCATAGCCAGTCCGTTATTTTTTGCACTGAACCCACGTTTTTCCTATCCTTCTATTATGGAGGTGATGCAGCACAAAAGTTTGTACCTATAGGTGGCGTCCCGTAGTCAAATTCAAGAAATTTATAGCTGAAAAAAATATCTGATTTCTTACGATAAATACAATATTTTTCAATTAATTTATTGGTTTTCTTATATCACATAAATTTTTACAGATACAGTGGATTCTGCTTAATGTGATCACGGTTAATGTTATCAATCGCTTATTGTTATCGAAATCACTTGGTCCCGATTTTCTCTATTCATTTGTTTGTTAAAATTATCGCTTTATGTGATTGTTACATCGGTTAATGTTTTCAGTTTTCGAACCTCATTTTAACGGGCAAAAGAATATTCTCAATGTATTCAGAAGGAACACATTTTTTCTTTCCCTTCGTTCTCATATTAATTTCCGAGAATTCTCCCTCTTTCAACTATTGAAAAGGAAAAAAACAAAGGAGCGGGGTTAACACGTTCCTGGAATTTTTCAGAAATACGCACACCCTGCTGATGGTCAAGGGTTGTCAGGGATAATCAGGAAGTAACACATTCTTATCGGAAATGAGATGGAGCGTATTCCCATTTTATGCCTTGCTAGCTTACATTCAGCTTGTCGGTATGAAAACCAGAAAGCGAAATGATTAAACATTAAAACTAAATATCGAAATTTTAAATCGTTATGACAGGTTACCAAATATGAGTCAGTTTTTTTCTGCAGAGCAGTTAAACCTTTCTCAGCTTCTGAATTGCATTGAAAGTGTTGAAACGTGGAGTACGACACCGCTCCGATGAAAATCATTATGATTACTAACGATTTATCAATGAGCTTCTTAGAAAGAATTGTAGACAGTCAAGAATTGATCATTTATTTTTATTATGTAAAGAATTCTTATGTCTTAAAGGATAATATACGTTACATAAATATAAAGTGATTTTTTTCATTTTATTTTGAAATGTAGTATTTGTGAATTAAAGGTGAGGGTTAAATTTTTCTAATTTTGTATATCGTTTATTGTTACCATTCGTTTATTGTTTTCAAAATCACGGTGTCCTAAACTGATCAAATTAACCCTTGCCCCACTTTTTCACAGCATGTGTTTTTCTTCCTTTTTAAGAACAATTTCGCTTTTTCATTTAACCAGTGGAATAAATTATTTACTGTATTCGACATTTAATTAGGTAATAAATATTGTATGACTAGAACTATGTATATTAAGATTAATAGATTTATTGATAGTATTTTTCATCTATCTATCTATCTATTTTATATTATATATATATATATATATATATATATTTATATATATATATATCTTTTTCTTTACATATACATACATACATACACACACACATATATATATATATATAATATACAAATATAATACATATATATACATATTATACATACATATATATTAAATATATATACATATATATAATATATAATATACATATATATATACTTATATATATAACATTTATATATATATACATCTATATACATATATATATATTTCATAATATATATATCTTTATATATATTTTTTTTATATACTATATATTTTCATACATATAACTATATATTACATACATATACATTATATACATATTATATATAAAATACATATACATACATAAAATACACATACACAAACATTATATATATATATATATATAAAATATATATATAATATCTAATATTTCCCCTTTACATTATATTTTGTGACTGGTTACTATAGTTACTAGTTGTGATTATTATTATTTATGTCTTCTAAAAGTTTGTGTTTCAAAAAATGTCAAAGTTATTATTCTTTTTTTTTAGAGTTTAAAGTTTTTTTTTCTGAAATTGATGTTATAATAAAAATGGCGTTTATTTGTCCATAAAAGAGAGTTTTTATTTAGAGTAAAAAGAGAGTGATTTGTTTTAACAAATGGAATGGAATGCTATGGTTTTAACTATTAAAACAAGGTGACTCTTTGGAGTAAATTAAGACAAATGTTTCACACAAGTAAATGCTTTTCAAATGCTTCGAGAGATTTCATATTAGGATAATTATTATTGACATAAATCAGATACTTTAGCAATAAAGTTAAGAATAAAAACAGGGAGTTTGTTCTCACATAAATTATCACACAGAAACCTATTTGTTGCATTCATGAACATTAATACTCATTTTCTTATTTAAACTATATTAATTGTATCTATTCTAGACAGTTAAAGACTGCATTAACCACAAATATTATGCATGTTATTTTTATATAATAACTAGCTATCTTTGGCACTTTTTTCTTTTATTTTATGTATTTCAAATAACTGTATATTTTATTAATGGAAAAATATTAATTCTCATAAAACACAAATTCTTATTTATTATTATTTATTATTATATTTATATTTATATTATAAATATAAATATATTATATTTATACTATATTTATATTTATATTTATAGTATATTTAATATTATATTATTATTTATTTATAATTTCTTAACCACCGATTGGCAGAAATACATAAAATATACATTTGAAGAAAATAATCGAAATTTTTAACCTATAGATTTCTGAATCGAATATTTCAGTTCTTCTAATGGATGCTGAACCCTTTCATAGGGACGGTAGAGGCAAATTGGTTGGTTAATTGGAGCATTATGGTCTATGTTTTTGCAACACGAGGGCTAATGAAACCGGGACCTATTTCTTAAAGCCGATTCGGAACGGCTACGAACAGCCATGTCGCAGTGGGATGCGAACCCACGAACTCCGGATTCGAAGATCAGTGCCCTAACCATTTAGCCATTGTTCGGCGTAGAAGCAAGGGGGGGGTCGTTAAGGCATTCGAGAGGGACGTCCTGTAAACATGATATCTATAAAAATATTAGTGATATCTGTAATAAAACCAATAAATTAATTGAAAAATATTGTATTTATCATAAGAAGGCAGATTTCTTTTCAGTTATAAATATCTCGAATTTGACTATTGGATGCCATCAATAGGTACAGACATTTTTATTGCATTACCTACTAGTGTAAAAATAGGAAAAACGTGAGTTCAGTGCAAAAAACAGTGGACTGGCTAAGAAAAGTTTTGGTTTAGTTTAGAGCGCTAAGTCTACTTTTACTCTAGCCTACTTTATCAAATGCTCCAAAAAGAAAAGAAAGGAAAGAAAAAATATAATTTTTTGTTCTGCTTAAAAGTAGTGTGAAAATAACGTTTGAAATAACAACATATAAAAACCTGCTTTTATATTTGGAAATTGCTTGTAAATTAAAAAATAAAAATAGGGTTCCGAAATTTGGAAGAAAGAGTAAACGGAAAGAGACCAATTGTTAGTTCAAGAACTTTTAATTTTTAGCAATGAAGATATGAAAC
This sequence comes from Pardosa pseudoannulata, assembly GCA_032207245.1. Lineage (NCBI taxonomy): Eukaryota > Metazoa > Arthropoda > Arachnida > Araneae > Lycosidae > Pardosa > Pardosa pseudoannulata. The sequence goes on from CM063510.1 coordinate 66,338,400, forward strand.
CACCAAAAGATGAGAGCACTTAACACTAGATTGCCCGAGATTTCTTGTATACCTATATTGCCTAAAAACAGTCAAATGACTGTATTGTGAAAAAATAACAAATATGTAAAGAAATTTGTTTAAAATTAATTTTTAATATTATATAATAAAGGAGAGCGGAAGTAACTACAATTATTCATAAACCCATTTATATGTTATAGAAAAAGTCACCAAATTCTAAGAAATTGTGTCATTATATTTCATAATTGTTTTTCTAATTGAAATTAAAAAACAGTCAAAATGACTGCCTTGGGCAATCTAGTGTTAATTTGGTGAAAATAGGCCAAAAATCTGTAGATTTGAATACAGGACAAAAAAGTTTCATTCAGAGACTAAAGCAAATTTTATATAAAAACATGTTTCAGTGTGATAAACACATATTAATAAAATGCACATACTTTATTTTGTATATTATTTTTTGTGATACAGAATGAAGCTGTTACTGGAAATTTAACTCGTTTAAGCTCAATTTTACATCACCTCATATTGTATTGCTTGTCGGCGTGAATGAACAGTAACTATAAGAAACATATAATAAAAATAATGTAATTTTAACAGTTCTAAAAATAAGTTACATTCTTTGAAAGTTTGTTTCTATTAAATTTATTTAGGAATTATTTATTAGGAAAATAACTGATATATGTTGAAAAATACATACTCGATATCTATTTTACAGTTTTCAGAAAAAAAATATACTTTAATTTATTTGCCCTCTAATAGTACTTATCTAAATCAGATTTTTCAACGTCAAGTATTTAATTTATATCCACGTACTATTTTATGTGTAGGAGAAGTCCTGAGAAATCAGCGTAATCTAAAAAAGAAAAAAAAAATGTACAACAATTTTAAAGGAACTTTATGTTTCCCTTCTTTCAAAATCTACTGAAAATAAATTGATAATTGTTTTGAAACTATTAGAGATTAAATAATTACACACAATAAAAGCCAGCGTTCATTAACTGGTCATACTACTATTAAAGTACTTTAAAAGTTTTAAAAAAATACTAAAATTTAAACTTCGTTATTCCCAATTAAAAGATTTTTCTTCGCCTCTCTTTATTTCCTCTTAAAGTGTATATTGTGCTTATAAAAACAGCATTTTTACAGTCAGGCGTTTCAAAATATGACAGTATTATCAGTAAAAGTTTTGAATTTTATTATTGTCCTGATTGATTAATAAATATTTAGATAATTTCAGAAAATTTTATTATTAGATGTAGTTAATAAAAATTTCTTTAAACTCTGTCAAACTTGTTCTACTTATATTTTATTAATGTGTAGCTCATTTTCAAAATCTTTATATAATTTAATGCAATTCCCATTAACAAAATTCCCATTAAATCAGTAAAAGTTTTGAATTTTATTATTGTCCTGATTGATTAATAAATATTTAGATAATTTCAGAAAATTTTATTATTAGATGTAGTTAATAACGATTTTTTCAACTCTCTACTTATAAGTATATTTTATTAATATGTTGCTCATTTTCAAAATCTTTACATAATTTAATGCGATTCCCATTACTAAAAAGAGTATCAGGCAATTACTTTCAAGATTAGAGTTCGTGTTCAATATTTAGAAAATAATTCTTTTGTATAACAGAAAATAATGTGCTCCAAATGACTTTCCCCAACACTTTATAGACGACTCCCGGAAGAAAAATTCATTTCTATCTCCAAAATACATGTCTTTGAGCAGAATTACAGACTTGCTTCTTTACTGTTAATCCATGCATACTTTTCTTAATTTTTAGGAAAAATACCACCGATATATGACTTCTTAGTCTTGAAACTTTAATAAAAATATCATCCAAGTATTGTGGTAAATAAATTAGATCACAAGCGAACACGTATAAGAAATACAGTGATACGTGGGCACGTACAAAGCGCATTTTCTGTTGAATGCTTTCTATTGTTTTATTCCGGTTTAGAATAATCTAGTTAATTGCTTTAAAATTTCCATTTCATAAAATGCTGTAGTAATTTCGAGGTCAGTAGAGAAATATTAACTAGGATCCAAATCTTTTGTATAATAATGTTTGTAGGTACAAATGATGAAATGGAGGTGCATGTGCCTTTTAAACTGTAGTTTAAGGAAAATTTATTGCATCCTCTATTGGTTGTTTGCAGACTATTTATCTTTCGCATTCATCAAATGATGATCATTCATGATGAATGAAATGAAAAATGAAATTCAGTGAATGAAAATCATTCATCAAATGATGAATGATTTTTCTTTGTTTTTATTTCTCATTATCAACATATTTTCTGTTGAATACTGTCTAACGATTTATTCAGTTTTATAACAATCCAGTTAATTTCTTTAAAATTTCCGTTAGTAGAAATACTGTAGAAATTTCAAGAAAAGTAGAGATAAAGTAACTATGATACAAACATTTTGTGTAAGGATGTTTTTGGGTAGGTATGATGAAACTTAACATCATCAAACCTTTATTCTTTAAAATATATATTTTCTTTGTTTATATTTCTCATTATCAATCTCTACTATACATATATATTTCAGGCATTAATTTATAATTATAACCCTATTAATTTATAATTATAACTATAACATTAAAACCCATTTTCTGTTGAATACTGGCTAACATTTTATTCTGTTTTAGAATAATCTAGTTAATTCCTTTAAAATTTCCATTTGGAGAAATACTGTAGTAATTTCAAGGTCAGCAGAGGTATAATAACTATGATACAAACATTTTGTGTAATGATGTTTGCAGGTACGGATGATGAAAGACATCATTATCAAACCTTTATTTTTTTCAAATATATGTTTTTCTTTGTTTTTATTTCTCATTATAAATCTCTACTATACATATATATTTCAGACATTAATTTAAATTTATTATTATAACACTAATAATTTATAATTATAACTATAACATTAAAGCACATTTTCTGTTGAATACTGGCTAACGTTTTCTTCTGTTTTAGAATAATCTAGTTAATTCTTTTAAAATTTCCATTAGGAGAAATACTGTGGTAATCTCAAGGACAGTAGATGTATAGTAACTATGATACAAACATTTTTTGTAATGATGTTTTTAGGTACGGATGATGAAACACAACATGATCTAACCTTTATTTTTTAAATATATGTTTTTCTTTGTTTTTATTTCTCATTATAAATCTCTACTATACATATATATTTCAGACATTAATTTAAATTTATAACTATAACACACGTACAAAGCACATTTTCTGTTGAATACTGGCTAACATTTTATTCTGTTTTAGAATAATCTACTTAATTTGTTTAAAATTTCCGTTTGGAGAAATACTGTAGTAATTTCAAGCTCAGTAGAGATATAGTAATTATGATACAAACATTTTATGTAATGATGTTTTGGGGTACGGATGATGAAGCACAACATCATCAAGCCTTTATTTTTTAAATATATGTGTGCTCGCTTTTATTTCTTATTATCATTCTATACTGTACATAGATATTTCAAACATTAAATTTATAATTATAACACACGTACAAAGCACCATTTCTGTTAAATATTAGCTGACTTTTTATTCTGTTTTAGAATAATCTAGTTAATTTCTTTAAATTTTCCATTTGGAGAAAAGCTGTTGTAATTTCAAGGTCAAAAGAGATATAGTAACTATGATGCAAACATTTTGTGTAATGATGTTTTTGGGTACGGATGATGAAACACAATATCATCAAACTTTTATTTTTTCAAATATATGTTTTTCTTTGCTTTCATGTCACATTATAAATCTCTGCTATACATATATATTTCATACATTAACTTAAATTTATAATTATAACACACGTACTAAGCACATTTTCTGTTAAATACTGGTTAACATATATATATATATATATATATATATATATATATATTTAGAATAATCTAGAAAATTTCTTTAAAATTTCCATTTGGAGAAACGTTGTAGTAATTTCAAGGTCAGTAAAGAAATAGTATTATGATATAAATATTATGTGCAATGATGTTTTGGGGTACGGATGATTAAACACAACATCATCAAACCTTTACTTTTTCAAATATATGTTTTTCTTTGTTTTTATGTCTCATTATAAATCTCTAATATATACATATATATTATACATATATATATATATATACATATATCAATATATATATATATATACATATATCAATATATATATATATATATATGCATGTATGTATATATATATATGTATGTATGTATATATATATATATATATATATTTATATATATATATATATATATATATATATATATATATATATATATATATATATATATATATAATTTCAGACATTAATTTATATTTATAATTATAACACACGTACAACACACATTTTCTTTTGAATACTTGCTAACGTTTTATTCGGATTTAGAATAATATAGATAATTTCTTTAAAATTTCCGTTTGGAGATATGCTGTACTAATTTCAAGGTCACTAGAGATATAATATTATGATACATATATTTTGTGTAATGATGTTTTGGGGTACGGATGATATATGTTTTTTTTTCTTTCCATTTCTTATTACCAACCTCTACTATACACATATAAATTAAACATTAATTTTTCGAAATATTTTTAAAATTATTAATAGCCATTCTTAAACATATACATTTTATTTTTCATTGAATAACATGTCAGCATTTAAAAAATATCTATGAACTTTAGATTTTAAAAAATTGAACATTTACTCTTAATCTCTTCTAATTTTGAAAAAAAGCATTTTTTAATCTTGCATCGCTTTAAAAATATTGGAACATGTCTTTGCACTTTAAAAAATAATCTCAGAGCGTATTTCTTCACAGTAAAACCACCTGTACTTTTACTATTTCTCGACATCTTACAAAGTGTTACACGATCAAACTATTCCGCATGTACAGAGTTGATGAATCATTTACTTACAACAATGCATCTCAAGGGTTGAATCAGTCGTAAGACAAAAATAAAAAAAAAATGCTTAAAATTTTAAGTTATCACTTAGATATCAATTTCCGATTCTGACTATAAATATTAATTCCTAAACAGAGCTGTAACGAAATAAAGAGGTTCCCTACCATCATTCTTTTCCCCTCTCGATTGCCTCCGCTTTTCAAAGTTGGACTTACTTTCTCTTTGCCAATCCTCAGATGTATTTTTCAAGTAATATCGTTAAATACTATAGGAGGTAAAAGGAGTATCAGCCCACAAATGATAATAAATGGCTTCATTATTGAAAAGACTTGTCCCACGTTTTTGCAACTCCGCATTGGTTCTGTAAGGGATGCCGGCCGCAGCGGTAAACATTTTTCTCTCCGTGGAGCAAAAGATAAATAGCCTGCTTGCAAACAACCAATGGAGGATGCAATAAATTTTCCTTAAACCCCAGTTTAAAAGGCACGTGCACCTGCGATGTTTGGAGACTGAAAATTTTTGCTGAATATTAATGGGGTAAGGTGCCCCAGAGATTGCTGCTCGGAGAAAGTTCTGCCGCTAGGCATTCCATGAAATGGGAAATAAAACGTAATGATTTTTGAACCGAGTGATTTCAGTACTCATTTATTTGATCAACGTAAAAAAAGGGTTGGGATTAAAAAATTTTCACTAACTACCTGGTCTTTTTTTATGGAAGAGTCACGTACAGGAGTTATTTTTTCTCCAAAAAATGTATTTTTGAAGTGTATGGATAGAGAAATTTTAAAAAAGGGTATTTACAGATTTATGCGATGTATGTCCGATATATTATATTTTATTAGTAATATGGAAAACCCACGGAATTAATAAATAATATAGTTTTCAGTCCTCAATATTAGGAATCCCCTATGTAATAATAGCCTAAGTTATCTGTCGGCAAATTTATGAAGAGGTTGGACCTGGAATGGATAGAGGCATCCATTCAAAGCGAATAAAGTTTATCTTCTCCTAAACTATCGATCCAATTCTAAAATAAATTTGTATAAATATGCTACATATCACAGCAAAAAATACTGTCGTCTTTAAAACGTTCGAAATCCAACCCTTCTCTCCTTTTCGAGAGTTTAATGCCATTATTTCGAGCCCTATTTTCCCCGGTTAAGAGCAGGTGATTAAATTTATCCATTTATCACTTAATAAATAGGTAAAAATAACAATTTTTTCTAGCATTGTGACGTCATTCCTTTAAACATCTCATTTAATTATTTCATATTTTAAACTATTTCAATATCGTCTACACTATTATAATATCTTTTACCACTGAACTTAGATATTACGTAAATGATTTTCATTTATATTTGGCTTAAATAATAGATTAGTTACATACGTGATAATTTTAAATTTAATCATCGATTATTTTTTGTTGCAATGAAAATGTTTTCACCGGTATTAACAATAAATTCTTTTCATATAAGTCTAGGAGTCTATTTCACGGACTAATAAATATCTAACTTTTAATTTATATATATTTGGAAATTAAGAAGTTTGTTCGTTTGGGTGTTTGTTTGTTTGTTATACATAACCACACGGTTTGACTAAATGAATTCAATGTCATTCTAAACTGCATTGTAGGATCGGGAGACTAGAGGAGTATGACGATAAATAAATCATTGAGAGTGATACCAGAGAATTCTCAGCCAAAAAACAAACCATTTTTTACCTGCCTATCTGGGTACTTAACAGTTCTGAAATATTAAAAATTTTACTAATCCCGTCATATGATGGGCTATATGCTAGTTTTAAGATATTATTTAAGAAGGATTTGGGGAAAAGGACTTCCATCATTTATAATTAGGTTACTTGGGTAGCTTTGTTAATTACACAAACTTACTAATTTACAGTATTTTTCCTTTTTGTATTTGCAGTGTCTTTATCACATAGCTAGGGTAATCTTTTTTTATAATTATTTTAGTGTTAGGGCTCGAAGAAAATGCTCGGAAAGGGGGAGATGTGTGAATTTTAAAACCGATTGATTTTAGTTCTTATTATACAGATCAATGTAAAAAAGAGTTGGGATTAAAAACATGTTTACTATCTACCTTATTTTACTGAAGGTTTTGAAGTGTAAGGCTAGAGAAACTTTAAAAAGGGTGTTTACAGATTTATGAGATGTATGTCCGCTATATTATATTTTATTAGTAAAATGAAAAACCCATGGAATTTATAAATAATATAGCTTCCAGTCCTCAATATTAGGAATCTTAAACTGTCCCTTATGAAGTATTAGGGTAAAAGGACTTCCATCATTTATACTTTGGTTACTCGTATAGCAGTTTTAATTACACAAACTAATTAATTTTTAGCATTTTACTTTTTTGTGTTTGCAATGTCTTTATCACATAGCTAGTGTAATCTTTTTTTCTATAATTAAGTGTTAGGGCTCAGAGAAAATTCTGCCACTAGGCATTTTCGAAAGGGGGAGATGTATGGAAAGTGTATGGATTTTAGAACCATGTGATTTTAATACTTCTTTATTTGATCAATGTAAAAGAGGATTGGGATTAAAAACATATTTACTATCTACTTTTTTAAAGGAAGTGTTACTCACAGGAGTTATTCTTTCTCTAAAAATGTATGTTTGAAGTGTAAAGCTAGCGAAACTTTAAAAAGGGTATTTAGATATTTATGCGACGTATGTCTGCTATATTATATTTTATTAGTAAAATACAAAACCCAGGGAATTTATAAATAATATAGCTTTCAGTCTTCAATATTAGAAATTGTAAAATGTCACTTATGAAGGATTTGGGGAAAAGGACGTCCATCATTTGTAGTTGGGTGACTTGGGTAGCAGTGTTAATTACACAAAATTACTTTTCGTGTTTGCAGTGTCTTTATCACACAGCTTTGGTAATCTTTTTTATACTTATTTCTGTGTTAAAGCTCGGAAAAATTCTGCCACTAGGCATTATGGAAAACGGGAGACGTGTAGAAAGTGTATGAATTTTAGAACCCAGTGATTTTAATACTCCTTTATTTCATCAATGTAAAAAAGGGTTGGGATTAAAAATATATTTACTACCATATTTATTATCTACCTTTTTTAACGGAAGTGTTATCACAGGAGTTATCATTTCTCCAAAAAATGTATTTTTGAAGTGTAGGGCTAGAAAAATTTTAAAAAAGGTATTTACCGATTTATGCGATGTATGTCCGAAATATTATATTTTATTAGTAATATGGAAAACCCACGGAATTAATAAATAATATAGCTTTCAGTCCTCAATATTAGGAATTTTAAGATATCACTTAAGAAGGATTTGGGGAAAAGGACTTCCATCATTTATACTTCGGTTACTTGGGTAGCTTTGTTAATTACACAAACTTACTAATTTACCGTATTTTTCCTTTTTGTGTTGGCAGGGTCTTTATCACATAGCTAGGATAATCTCTTTTTATAATTATTTTAGTGTTAGGGCTCGCAGAAAGTGCTCGGAAAAGGGGAGATGTATGAATTTTAGAACCGATTGATTTTAGTTCTTATTATACAGATAAATATAAAAAAGAGTTGGGATTAAAAACATGTTTACTATCTACCTCATTTTTACGGAAGAGTTCCGTACATTAGTTATCCTTTCTCTAAAAATGTATTTTTGAAGTGTAGGGCTAGAGAAATTTTAAAAAGTTTATTTACAGATTTATGCGATGTATATCCGATATATTATATTTTATTAGTAAAATGAAAAACCCAGGGACTTTATAAATAATATAGCTTTCATTCTTCAATATTAGGAATTTTAAACTGTCACTTACGAAGGATTTGGGGAAAAGGACTCCCATCATTTATACTTGGGTGACTTGGGTAGCAGTATTAATTACACTAATTTACTAATTATCCGTATTTTTTTGTGTTTGCAGTGTCTTTATTACATACCTGGGGTAATTTTTTTATAACTATTTTAGTGTTAGGGCTCGGAGAAAATTCTGCCACTAGGCATTCTAGAAAAAGGGAGATGTATGAAAAGTGTATAGATTTTAGAACCGAGTGATTTTAATACTCCTTTATTTGATCAATGTAAAAAAGGGTTGAGATTCAAAACATATTTATTATCTACATTTTTTAATGGAAGTGTTACCACAGGAGTTATGTATTTTTGAAGTGATGGGTTAGTGAAAATTTAAAAGGGTATTTACAGGTTTATGCTATGTATGTCCGATATATTACATTTTGTTAGTAAAATGCAAAACACAGGAATGTGTAAATAATATAGCTTTCAGTCTTGAATATTAAGGATTTTAAAATTTCACTTATGAAGTATTCCGTGAAAAGGACTTTCATCATTTATACTTCGGTTACTTGGGGAATTTTATATTATACAAACTAATTTTCCGTATTTTTCATTTTTTTTTTGTGTTGAACGTATCTTTATCACATAGCTGTGGAAATATTTTATCAGCGTTAGGACTTGGAGAATATTCTGCCGCTAGGCATTCTGGAAAAGGGGAGATGTATGGAAAGTGTATGGATTTTAGAACATAGTGATTTTAACACTCCTATATTTGATCAATGTAAAAAAGGATTGGGATTAAAAACATATTTACTATCTACCTTTTTTAACCGAAGAATTACGCACAGGAATTATCCTTTCTCCAAAAATGTATTTTAGAAGTATGAGGGTAGAGAAACTTTTAAAAGGTATTTACAGATTTATGCTATGTATGTCTGATATATTATACTTTATTAGCAAAATGCAAAAACCAGGGAATGTATAAATAATATAGCTTTCAGTCTTGAATATCAGGGATTTTAAAACGTCACTTATGAAGGATTCGGTGAAAAAGACTTTCATCTTTTTTACTTGGATGACTTGAGTAGCAGTTTTATTTGCACAAACTAATTAATTTTTAGTATTTTTCTTTTTTGTGTTTGCAGTGTCTTTATCACATGGCTGTGGTAATAATTTTTATAGTTATTTCAGTGTTAGGGCTCTCAGGAAATTCTACCGCTAGGCATTCAGGAAAAGGGGAGATGTGTGGATTTTAGAACCGAGTATTTTAATACTCCTTTATTTGATTAATGTAAAAAATCGTTGGGATTAAAAAGGTATTTACTATCTATCTTTTTTAACGGAAGTGTTAGTCACCAGAGTAATCCTTTCTCTAATTTTTTTTTAAGTGTAAGGCTAGCGAAACTTTAAAAAGTTTATTTTCATATTTATGCTTTGTATGTCCTATATACTATATTTTATTAGCAAAATCCAAAACCCAGGGAATGTATAAATAATATAGCTTTTAGTCTTGAATATTAGGGATTTTAAAATATCACTTACGAAGGATTTGGGGAAAAGAAATATCATCATTTTTACTTGGGTGATTTGGGTAGGAATTTTATGTTACACACACTAATTTTTGTTATTTTTCATTTTTTTGTGTTGGCAGTGTCTTTATTACATAGCTGTGGAAATATTTTTTTATAATTATTTCAGTGTTAGAGCTCGGAGAAAATTCTGCCACTAGACATTCTGGAAAAAAGGAGATGTACGGAAAGTGTATGGATTTTAGAACCGAGTGATTCTAATAATACATTATTTGATCAGTGTAAAAAATGTTTGAGATTAAAAATATATTTGCTATCTACCTTTTTTAATGGAAAACATACGCCCAGGAGTTATCCTTTCTCCAAAAATGTATTTTTGAAGTATAAGGCTAGTGAAACTTTAAAAGGATATTTACAGATTTAGGCTATGTATATCCAATATATTATATTTTATTAGTAAAATACAAAACCGAGGGAATTTATAAATAATATAGTTTTTAGTCTTGAATATTAGGGATTTTAAAATATTACTTATAAAGGATTCGTGGTAAAGGACTTTCATCATTTATACTTCGGTTACTTGGTTAGCTTTGTTAATTACACAAACTTACTAATTTTCCGTATTTTTCGTTTTTATGTTAGCAGTTTTTTATCACATAGCTGGGGTAATCTTTTTTTTATAATTATTTCAGTATTAAGGCTCGGAGAAAATTCTGCCGCTAAGCATTCTGGAGAAGGAGAGATATGTGTAAAGTGTATGGATTTTAGAACTGAATGATTTTAATACTTCTTTATTTGATCAATGTAAAAAAGGGTTGGGATTAAAAACATATTTATTATCTACCTTTTGTAACGGAAGTGTTACCACAGGAGTTTTCATTTTTATAAAAATATATTTTTCAAGTGCAAGACTAGCGAAACTTTAAAATGGGTATTTACAGATTTATGCGATGTATGTGCGATATATTATATTTTATTACTAAAATGCAATGTAATGCAAGGGAAGTAAACCCAGGGAATGTATAAATAATATAGCTTTATGTCTTGAATATTAGGGATTTTAAAATCTAACTTATGAAGGATTCGGTGAAAAGGATTTTCATTACTTATACTTGGGAGACTTGGGTAAGAATTTTAAATTACGTAAACTAATTTTCTGTGTTTTTCATTTTTTTGTGTTTGCAGTGTCTTTATCACATTGCTGTGATAAACCTTTTTATAATTATTTCAGTTTTGCGGCTCGGAGAATGTCCTGCCGCTAGGCATTCGGAAAAAAGAGAGATGTATGGAAAGTATATGGATTTTAGGACCGATTGATTTTAGTACTCATTTATTTGATCAATGTAAAAAAGTTTTGGGATTAAAAACTTTTACTATCTACCTTTCTTTAGGAAGAATTGAGTACAGTAGTTATCCTTTCTCTAAAAATGTATTTTTGCAGTGTAAAGCTAGCAAAACTTTGAAAGGGAATTTATGGATTTATGTGATGTATGTCCGATATATTACTTATTATTAATAAAATGCAAAAACCAGGAAATATATAAATAATGTAGCTTTCAGTCTTTAATTTTTGGAATTTTAAAATGCCCCTTGTGAAAATTTGATGAAAAGGACATTCATCATTATTTATACCTGCACAACTTGGGTAGCTTTTCAAATTCCTCAAACATACTGATTTTTCCGGGTTTTTGTTTTTCGTTTTTGAGTTTGCAGTGACTTTATCACATAGCTGTTGTAATCATTTATTTTAATTTTAGAGTTGAGGCTCAGGAAAAATTCTTACCCTATTCATTCCGAAAAATGGGATACGTAATGATTTTAGTGTGATTTCTGTACTCATTTATATTTGACGAAAGTAAAAAAAGAATAGGAATGGAAAAAATTTACTAACTACTTGGTTTTTATTTTCGAAAGAGTCACGTGCATGAGTTACCCTTTCTCTTAAAATGTAGTTTTGCAATGTAAGGTTAGCAAACCTTTAAAATGGAATTTCTGGATTTATGTAATGTATATGTTACATATTATTAATAAAATGCAAAATATAGGGAATATGTAAATAATATAGCTCTCATTCTTCACTTTTTGGAGTTTTAAAATGTCCCTTTTGAGGGATGTGGTGAAAAAGACATTCATGATTTATGCCTGCACAACATGGGCAGCATTTTTAATTACTCAAACGTACTGATTTTTCCGGGTTTTTTTTAATCTTTTAGTTTGCAGTGACTTTATCACATAGCTATAGTAATCTTTTTTTTATTTCAGAGTTGAATCAAAGGAGAAAATTTTGCAATACTGCCCCTTGGCATTCCAAAAAATGGGATATGTAAGGATTTTAGAGTGATTTCAGTACTCATTTACATTTGACATTTCATTTTTGAAGTAAAAAAGGATAGGAATTGAAAAAATTCCCTATCTACTTGATTTTTATTTTCTGAAGAGTCACGTGCATGAGTTATCCTTTCTCTAAAAATGTAGTTTTGCTGTGTATGGCTAGCAAACCCTTAGAATGGAATTTATGGATTTATGTGATGTATATATTACATATTATTAATAAAGTGCAAAATAGAATGAATATATAAATAATATAGCTTTCAGTCTTCAATTTTTGGAGTTTTAAAATATCACTTTCGAGGTATTTGATGAAAATGACTGCCATCATTTATACATGCATTACTTGTAATCACTTATTTTAATTTCAGAGTTGAGGCTCGGGGAAAATTCTGCCCCTAAACATTACGAAAAATGGGAGATGTATGGATTTTAGAACCGAGTGAAATCAGTACTCATTTACATTTGACCAAACTGAGAAAAAGGATAGAGATTGAAAAAATTCACTGATTACTTGGTTTTTATTTTCGGAAGAGTCACGTGCATGAGTTATCCATTCTCTTAAAAATGTTTTTTTGTGTGTGTGTAAGGTGGCTAGAGAATTTTTAGAAAGGGAGTTTACAGATACAGTGGACTCCGCTTAATGTAATCAGTTTGGGACAACGTGATTTTGATAACACATTGATAACAATAAATTATATGCAAAATTAGATAAGTTTACCCCACTATTCATTCACACTTACTAAATTTCAAACCAAACTGAAAAAACACAACTTATATTATCCTTCATTTATGTATATTAACCTTTAAAACATAAGAATTGCATGCATAATTTAAAAAATTGATCAATTGTTGAATGTCTTCAAATTTTTCCAAGAACTCATTGATAAATTGTTCGTAATCTTCATCAACCTGTAAAATAGATTTAAAATTTCGATCTTTTGTTTTAAAGTTAAATCATTTCGCCTACATTCTGGTAGTTACAATACATTCTTATTTGAAATTATAATACGAAAAATTCTGTAGTTCTAAACCCCCTAATACTTCTTGCAGACATAAAATGTTTAAGAATGTCAATCTTTCCATAAAAGATATAAAAGGCAATAACCGGATATAGTAAAGCTAGAGCATTTGGATTCTCAATTTTGGATAAAATTACACAACCTTCCAGTTTCAAGCTCTTTACACTGCCGAGTGTTACTTTAGATGTAAATGCATTGCTTTGTCCAACACAGGAAAGGAAATTAGAAAATTTGTCAATTACTGGTCTTGTTCATACATTACTAGTTATTATTATAACGTTATATTTCAAAAAGTAGAATTAGTGTTATCGAACTTAAATCATAAATTAAATGAAAGACAGAATATGTGCTTTTTTAATAATTATATATATTAAATAACTGACTATGAGAAGTAAAATAAATAATAAATCACCAGTTAATTATTTTAACGTCATATTTAAAAAAAAAAGAATTTGTGTTGTAGAAATTAAATTATATGTAAGCATATATGCAAACAAATATGTTTATTTGCCTAGTTAATTACACATTTATATCATTAAGCTTATTTTCTTATAACTTCCATTAGATAATCAAATATTATACTTCTTATTTTACATATTACGATTAATTCTAAACTTGCACAATACTGGGATAAACCTATTGAAAATTCCTAGGAGAAACCTTAAAAATAAATTTGCAAAATCTCACAAGGCAATAGAGAAGTCATCTAACAGTAGGTAAGTAAGCTGGAAGAAATGACTAGCAAAATGATAGGAAAAAGAAAGCATTAAGCATTTTTTCTTATAACTTCTCTTAGATATTCAAATATTATAATTCTTATTTTACATATTACGATTAATTCAAAACTTACATAATATGAGGGTAAACCTACTGAAAATTCCTAGGAGAAACTTTAAAATTAAATTTGCAAAATCTTTCAAGTCAATAGAGAAGTCATCTAACAGGAGGTAAATAAGCTGGAAGAAATGACTAGCAAAATGATAGGAAAAAGAACTTTTTTTAGAGAATAGAATTTCATTTCTCAAATATTAGGGTGAATATTTTAAGACCTTCACTCTTTCTCTGATTCTTTATTCTGTCGAAAATCTGATTCCAGATTTGATATTTGAAAAAATTGTAATACGTTTTATTTTTAGAGAATATTTGAAAGTGTGTGCTTATGCATATAAATGTACAGGAATATTATATATATATATATATATATATATATATATATATATATATATATATATATATATATATATATATATATATATATATATATATATATATATATATATATATATATATATACATATATATATACATATATATATATATATATATATATATACATATATATATACATATATATATATACATATATATATATATACATATATATATATATATATATATACATATATATATATACATATATATATATATATATATATATATATATATATATATATATATATATGTATATATAAATATGTATATATATATAATATATATATATATGTATGGGTATGTATATATATACAGTGGACTCCGCTTAATGTGATCAGTTTGGGACTCCATGATTTAGATAAAAATAACCGATTGCCAAGAATAAACGATATGCAAAATTAGATCCATTTACCCCACCCCTTTAATTTACACTTACTAAATTTCAAAATATAATGAAAAATCTCACTGTATGTACTGTGTATTACCCTTTAAAACATAAGAATTGTATACATCATTTTAAAAATTGATCAATTGTTGACTGCCGACAATTTTTTCTAAGAAGCTCGTTGATAAATTGTTCATAATCATAATGTTTTTAAAGTCATCGGAGAGGTGTTGTACTCCACGTTTCAACACTTTCAATGCAATTCAGAGGCTGAGAAATGTTTAACTGAGCTGCGGCATTGCGCTAACTCATTTTTGGTAACCTATCATAACGATTTAAAATTTCGATCTTTTGTTTTAATGTTTAAATCATTTCGCTTTTATGGCTACCATATCGACAAGCTGCATGTAAGCGAGCAAGGCATAAAATGTGAATACGCTCCTTCTCAGTTCTGATAAGAACGTGTTGCCTTTTGGTTATCTGACAACCATTGACCACCAGCAGAGTGTGTGTATTTCTGAAATATTCCCAGAACATGTAATTTCCCACTACTTTGTTCATTCCCGGTTTTCTTGGTGGAAGAGAGAAAATTCTCGGAAATTAAAATAACAGCGAAGGGAAAGAAAAGTTTGGGTTCCTTTTGAATACATTGTGAATATTCATTTGCCAGTTAAAATGAAGTTCGAAAACTGGTAACATTAACCGATGTAACGATCACATAAAGCTATAATTTTAACAAACAAATGAATAGAGAAAATCGAGATCAAGTGATTTCGATAACAGTAAGCGATTGATAACTCTAACCTAGATCACATTAACCAGAGTCTGCTGTATATGTATATGGATATATATTTGTATGCTTGTGGGAGTATATGTATGTAATACACTAAAATACAGTAGAACCTCTTTTTAACGACCCCACGATACAACGACCCCTTCGTTAGAAAGATCATCTTAAAAAGTTCCAATCATTTTACCCTAAGAATAATGTTAATTTTGAATCATTACAACGACCCCAAGTGTATTAATTTTCGTTAGAGCGACCGCCAATTTTAGACCGCAGAACTCTTGAGCAAGTAGGCTATTTTAAATTTATTGTACTGTGATGCATCTTCAAGAAACCTGTACTCCTCTCTTTGTGTCTGCTTAAAAGGAACCTTTCGTCACGTACGACATTGATGTCCTAAGTAGATGACACTCCAGACACTAATGAAATAACCCAGCTCCTCAGTGTCAAATTTTCGGATCTTCAATTATCTTTTGATATTTTTGTTGCGGTAGACAAACTTTACAGTGATGCGAAGAAAATTTGAATGAGAACGAGTTTATTGCCCGTATTACCGGAAATGAAGAAATCTGCGATTCCGACGACGGAGAAGAAATCGCCCAAGCTTTTGAAAAAGTGAATGAAAAAGAAGCCTTCAATGCAATCAATGCCTTGCGTCAACATTTTGAAGGACAATTTAATTCTGAAGATATTCTTCAAGTTCTAAAGGATATGGAATCAGTGATAATGAAAAATTCCCAAATGAACTTGAAACAGGCTTCAATCAAAGACTTTTTTTTTTCAAAAATTCAGTAATGGAAATACAAACAGAGGTGTTCTCTAGGTATGTACTGTTATATCATTTCTTTGCTCAAATATTATTATTATTTTTCAATTAGTTACAATGACCATATGATGCTAGTCCCACAGGAGGTCGTTATACCGAAGTTCTACTGTATATCTCTTTTCATCCATTGGTGGTATTGCAAAAAAGTTTCTGAGCAGGCGCAGGTGCAGGAAGTTAGTTGAGGCAGATTAATACTGCAAAAAGACAAGTTAGGTAATAAAGATCTTAGATACAACGCGTGCACAAATGCATTCGTAGCAGGTGTTGACTTTAAAGAAGATTTAAGAAGCAGAAGGACTAACTGAGTGAGCTCCACGGGATGCCTATTTTAATGATCTCAAACGGGCAGTTTTATGAGCGGTATGTTAAGATTCAGTGTATAGGAGTTAATTAAGATCAAAAGTTCAGAACCTGTGGCTACTTGCAACTTGAAGAGATTCCCTTGGTAAATTAACATAGGACACTGGAATATATTTGTACGAAGGCTCATAGTAAGAATATAACAAAAGGGTTACAGCCCAAAAAGATTCTGTGACGACAATGGTTTCAGTACTCATTTATATTTGACCAAAATAAAAAAAAGGATCATAATTGAAAAAATTTACTAACTAGTTAATTTTTATTTTCGAAAGATTCACATTCAAGAGTGATCCTTTCTCTAAAAATGTATTCTTTAGTGTGAGGTGGCTAGAGAATCTTTAGAAAGGGGATTTACAGTTATATGCAATGTGTTCCCGATATATTATATATAGTTAGGAAAGTGCGAACCCCAGGTAATTTCAAATATTGTAGTTTTCAGTGTTCAATATTTGGGACTTGACAATTTCGATTTTAAGAGTTTTGGGAAAAGACCTTTCTTTCATCACATGCACTTGCATAACGCGGGTAGCATTTTTAATTAAACAAACCTATTGATTTTTCAATATCTGGTAGAGTCTTTACCACAAAACTGTGATACTTATGATTTGCTATATTTAATATGGTTCTTTAAAATATTTTAAAACTTCAAAATACTAAATGAATTACCTATCTATAAAGAAGATTCAAAATTATTCTGTCAAACATAGCTGATAGACAAGTTAGTATTCAATACAACATTATATGCAAGATCAATCATTTTTACTCATTTAAATTCTAAGCCGAACGATGGCCGAATGGTTAGAGTTCTGGCCATTGGAACCGGAATTCATGGATTCGAATCCCAGTATAGCTTGGATGTTCGTAGCTTTTCTTAATCGGCTATAAACAGTATGTCCTGGTCTCATTAGCCCTCGTGTTGCAAAAAAGAAGACCGTAGCACTCCAAAACCAAACCATTTAAATCATAAAACCATTTGCTTTATATGTTTCTTTTAAATACTTAAAATCTGTAAAATGATAAATGTGGCAATTTAACATTTTACTTCTATTCACTACTTAAAGGAGCTACATCAATTAATTTAAGTCTACAACTTTTAACACTTTTAAATATTCCACTAGAAATATAAGTAAAATTTACAAAACCTTTGATCTCCCTTCGTACTATCTTACCAAACACTTATCGTTGAAACTGTGTTTCTTTATACGGCGTTTCAAAGTCAAGAAAATGAAAAAAACCGCTAAGACATCATAATTACCAGAGCCCAAGCATAAACAAAGAAAATACTACGACGAAAAATCTAAAGCTAAATAAATTTCCCTCTTGTTAAAAAATGCTTACTTTTTTTAACAATAGTGAAACTTCAGAAAAAAAAGCAAAATCACAGAATTTATTAACTAAGTATTAGCACATTGCTTATGTCAGCAAGAGCTCGGTCAAATTAATTAACTAAAAAATATTTCAGTTCTTCAAAAAAAAAGTGATCCTTAAAGAATATTTAACTAAATCAAATGTAAAGTAGTCACAAAGTAAGATATAAACTAACTGAAAGCTAATATATTCTAAACAAGTGCAATTAAAAATCAATTTTTTACATGCATTACCTTTGTATCTGCACTTTTTTACTGCTATGTCAAATTTTTCTTGTTTGAAAACCTCTAAACTTATTCTAAAAATACTAAATTTCCCAATAGCCTGCAGAAAAAGGTGTGCTTTTAGTTAGTTCTTCCAAATGAGGTATCTTAACAAGCTTTATTTATTTGCACTTTTTTCAATGCACTTTAAATAACCCCGTTATCAAAAGTTAAAAAGTGCTTTTGAGAATTTTCTTTGTTGTTAACTAGTTTCATTAATTCTTTTATTTTTAAATACGGTTTGTAAAATGTAAAATTATTAAATGACATCTTATTTCTTTAGGAAAAGGAAAAGTAGTGTACAGAAAGATGATGTCAAAATATGTAAGACACTTGAATATCTCTATAAGGGTTATTGTTTTTATGTGATATTACTTCAATCCTTATTATTATACTAGAATATGTCTTCATACTAAAAGAAAATATAAAACACATTTAAGTAGAAATACACGCATACATCTAGATAGATAGTTAGGTAGATAGATAGATAGATATACAGATAGATATATAGATAGATATACATACCTATATATATATATAGATATATATATATATATATATATATATACATATATATATATATATATATATATATATATATATATATATATATATATATATATATATATATATATATATA
Source organism: Pardosa pseudoannulata (assembly GCA_032207245.1). Lineage (NCBI taxonomy): Eukaryota > Metazoa > Arthropoda > Arachnida > Araneae > Lycosidae > Pardosa > Pardosa pseudoannulata. The sequence continues at coordinate 66,357,843 of CM063510.1, forward strand.
TATATATATATATATATATATATATATATATATATATATATATATATATATATAGTATGAGCTATATAGGATTTAGATGCCAAATTTTCTTGATATTCAAGGTTTCAGCCCCATAATAGTGTTCATAAATATTTATACATTATATATATAAATATAAATATATATATATATATATATATATATATGTATATATAATATGTATATGTATGCATGTATGTGTTTATGTATGTATATGTGTGTATGTCTTTATATGTCTTTATGTAATTATATAAAACATCACTTTTGTTTCTGTATTTATTACAATATTCATTTTTGTTCTCTTTCTCTAAGTTTTATACGGTAGACTTCTGAAATTCGAAAGATATTGTTGTTAGACATATATAAATGTATATAAATGTATATATATATATATATGTATATGTATATATATATATATATATATAATATATATATATATATATATATATATATATATATATATATATGTATATATACAGATATATAAATATATATATATATGTATATATGTATATATGCATAGATATATATATACATATATATATATATATGTATATATATACATGTATGTATATATATATATAAATATAAATATAAATATATATATATATATATATATATATATATATATGTATGTGTTATATGTATGTATATGTGTGTATGTCTTTATATGTCTTTATGTAATTATATAAAATATCACTTTTGTTTCTGTATTTATTACAATATTCATTTTTGTTCTCTTTCTCTAAGTTTTATACGGTAGTCTTCTGAAATTCGAAAGATATTGTTGTTAGACATATATAAATGTATATAAATGTATGTATATATATTTATATATATGTATGTATATATATATATATGTATATGTATATATATACATGTATGTATATATATATAAGTGTGTGTGTATATGTGTGTGTGTAAACCGAATCCACATTTATAAGGGAAAACCCCTTAAATTTCCTCTACTATTTTCCTCAGCCAAGGCATACTGGACTGCCAAGAGTCCTGTTAAACTTCTGTCATGAATAAATGCTTCACTCATCGTGGTCGAATTTTAATTTTATTTCATCTCATCAAAATTACCACAAAATCCAGAGAAATCTGAACTGGACAGTGACAGAATGCTCTCGCAACGCCAACCTTGAGCGAGAGAGAACCAAGTACCAAGTGAGTTTTAAGCCTGATGGCAAATGCTGAGTTACAATTACTTTATTTCTAACAATTATTTTATTAAAAAGAGTGCTTTTTGGATACAGATATTTCCTAAAGTGTTGTGTTCAGAATGACTGTTATTGCTGATCGTTACAGATTTTTCCAGTGAGAGTTATTACTTCCTTATGTAAATACCAACAATATTATTTTCAGTTTGGAGTTTAGACTGGAGGAACGAAATCTTCCTCGTTCGAATTTGATGTCTGGAAAACAAAAATTAATATAAAGAAAAGAAATTAAGATTTAGGATAATGAATGGCTAAAATGGATAATTTTAGAAAGAATTTTGGGTCTTAGATATTGATATTATTACACACATACACACACACACAAATATATATATATATATATATATATATATATATATATATATATATATATATATATATATATATATATATATATATATATATACAAATTCAAATGATATAGCTTAATGTAAATAATTAAAAGAAAATACAATGATACATTATTGAATGTTCCAATGCACTATGCAGCAATCAAAAACATTCAAAGATATAAATGACTGTAAATAGATAAAATAGAAAAAATAGAAAAATAAAAAATAAAAAATTAGAACCTCATATATGGACCACAAATAACCAGCGATATGATGTTTCGAAATGACTGTGGGGAGTTGAGACCCCCCACTCGGGTTAAAACTAGTTTTTACGATGCATCAATTCTCCCAGACGTCGGAAACATCACACAAAATCCATAAAAGTAAGCCAATTATAGATGAGATAACAAAATAGAAGAACATCCAGAAAAACAATGATACAGCAAAAAGCCAGAATCAGCATACGAAACACTGCTACTCATCGTTAAATACCACTCAGCTGTACAGAAAAAAAATCTATTGTAGCATTCGGTTATAGTTAAATTGAAATAATTGTTTAAAATGTTGATCAAAAAACGAGGAGGAAATCCACTACTGAGAGCCTGTTGTATGTATTGTATTATATGTTGATCCATAACTTCGACGTCGCTGTTAAGTCTATTGCACCTAAGTTAATGATTATGTTACATTATTTAAACAATTATTTCAATTTAACAATTATTTCATTTTAAACAATTATTTCAATTTAACTATAACCGAATGCTACAATAGATTTTTTTCTGTACAGCTGTGTGGTATTTAACGATGAGTAGCAGTGTTTCGTATGCTGATTCTGGCTTTTTGCTGTATCATTGTTTTTCTGGATGTTCTTCTATTTTGTTATCTCATCTATAATTGGCTTACTTTTATTGATTTTGTGTGATGTTTCCGACGTCTGGGAGAGTTGATGCATCGTAAAAACTAGTTTTAACCAGAGTGGGGGGTCTCAATTTCCCAAAGTCATTTCGAAACATCATATCACTAGTTATTTGTGGTCTATATATGAGGTTCTAATTTTTTATTTTTTATTTTTCTATTTTTTCTATTTTATCTATTTACAGTCATTTATATATATATATATATATATATATATATATATATATATATATATATACACGTCTTTTCATAATTCATACATTATATTTATATGTAATTACGAAATATACATATGTGTGCGTGTGCGCGCAAGTTATACGCACACACACACACACACACACACACACACATATATATATATATATATATATATATATATATATATATATATATATATATAAACAGGGTGCCCCAAAACGACTGCATAAAGTCTGCACAGCTAGATTTCTCTTTGGGAGTACATAAAAAATGGCCAAAGACGAGTTCCTGTACGATCCATAGTTTACGAAAAAAAATACGAAAAATAAAGTATGACGTCACTTCTGGTGCAAGAAAAAACACGTTATTTAACATATCAACAGCAGTATATGCACGAGCATACTCCCTAATAGTTCGTAAGGCATTTCCATTACATCGGCCGTACATAAGGTGCATGTCGCAGTAGTCACAAACGGAATACATGGCCACCATTACATAGACTACCAGTACCTGCAAGATGGAGTCTTATAAATACCAACGTCATTCCATGGCGCTCGCATGCAGGACGAGACATGCGTGGCGAAAGTTTTAACTATTATCGTCTGGAAAGATATGCAAATACTGTTGTTGATGTGTCCAATAAAGTGTTTTTCCTTGCACCAGAAGTGACGTCATACTTTGTTTTCGTGTTTTTCTCGATATCTATGGATCGTTCAGGAACATTTCATTGGGTAGTTTTTATGTACTCCCAACGAGGAATCTGGTTGTGTGGTGGAGTGTATGCTGTCGTTTTGGGACACCTTGTATGTATATATATATATATATATATATATATATATATATATATATATATATATATATATATATATATATATTATATATATATATATATATATATATATATATATATATATATATATATATATATATATATATATATATATATATATATATATATATATATATATATATATATATATATATATATATATATATATATATATATATATATATATATATATATATATATATATATATATATATGTATATATATATGTATATATATATGTATATATATATATATATATATATATATATATATATATATATATATATATATATATATATATATATATATATATATATATATATATATATATATATATATATACAGACATTGTTTATCAATATATAGAGCAATATGTTATTTTCTTCATAAAATGATACAAACTATATATCTATTTCTATGCATGTGTGTGTAATATATATATATATATATATATATATATATATATATATATATATGTGTGTGTGTGTGTGTGTATAAAGTTATACAAGGTTCTTAAAATTTAATTTCTTTTACAGTCATATTTTTCTATTTCTATGTTTGCTTTTCTTTAAAACATTTTAGATTGATATTTAATATATATATTTTTTACAATTTTTCAGTTCATTGTAATATAATTAAAATTCCTTTTCTTAAATCGCTCTACAACTAATGTACAATTCTTGCACATATCGTTTTCTATTATTCAACGGTTATAAATAGTACAGATTTTTTTTCATCGATATTGGTTCATCAACGTTTTTCCGAAAGCAAAAATTTGCATGAGTGTTTCAAAAATTATCTATAAATGACCAAAAGGCATTTTTTTAATGAGTGAAGAAAATCAGTCGCCTGGTAAATACAATAAGTGCAAGAGAAAAAAAATTACAGATTGGTTGTAGATAGCTTATAAAGAGAGCATGAAAATTAAATTACATGTCTTTGAGCATTTTTTGACAAGTGGAAAGATTTTTCCATCTTTATGATCACGTTAATAAAGTTAAGATGACTTTCAGTGATGCCTTTTTAGAAGATTGAGTGGCATCGGTTTCTAAAAGTCTGGAGAGATTAAAAAAATAATTCGATAGCTTTCAGAAATGAAAATAACATTCTTTTCCTGGGAAAGAAAGTGCATAATATAAGCTCTGCATAATGTTTCCCTGTTTAAGTTAAGAGGATTTGTTATAGTAATTGATATTTTCAAATGAAACTTAGCAACACAGCTTAGTGTTTTTAAAGTAAATTTAATTACTGGTAAAATATGCCCGACTCTAATCTATTTCACTCATTACTGATTTCGAGTACATTTCTAAAATAAAAATTCTAAAACAAAACTTCCTTTTATATTGATAATAATTAAAAATAGAGTTATACAACTAGATGTTAAAGTCCTGAAGACAAATTTTCCTAGTTTATGACTACTCTTTTTTAGTTATACCCAGCGGCTTTAATATACGTTATACTGGATATATATCATTACATATAGAGCAGATTGTATTTCAGAATGAAGGGGCGAAACTAGATGTTATAATAGTCCTATTTACAAAATTTTAACATTTTACAGTTAATATTTTAGAAGCACCCGGCAACGATAACGTACGATGTTGTAACAGTCTTATATTATGACCTTTTACAGCTAATTGCACAGATAATTTTACGACAATTCGTTTTTGAGCTATTCCCCACAGCTTTAATATACGTTATAATGGAAATTTTTGATACATATAGAGCGTATTGCATTCCAGAATGTAGGTAAACAACTAGATGTCATAGTAGTCGTAAATACAAAATTTCAGCATTTTACGGCCAATCATATTTGAGAAACACCTGCTAGCGTTAACTTAAGTGATGTAGAAATTTTTCGTTTTTAAAAGAGTACAGATTAAAATGAAAAGGAGAGTTCACAAATAGATGTTATAACAGTCTTAAACAAAATAGTGAACTAATGTACATCTGTACTGTACATCTCTACATTAACACGTTGACAGCCAGACGCATTTTCGATGGTTTGCCCAAGGCGCCGACGTGACCTTTTCATTATGCGATGAAAATGCTAAAAATATTATTTGAAGCAGATAAACTGAGTAACAAAATTATGCTTGAAGTAATTTTCTTGGTTTGCTGACCAGTGACTCCCACGGCGTGATAGGCAATAGTTACGATTGTCCTTTTTTCAAAAAATCATGCTTCGATTGCGAAGTGATTACTCTATTTTTTAGCATTCAAAGCAGCTAGGAAGAACTAGAGCAAAGATTTAATTAAAAAAGTGGTGACATATTGACTAAAAAATGGTAATTCACCTTTTCTTTGCTTTGAATTTTTCATTCTGATATGCACTGATAAAATGTATATTTTTCATGTACTAATAAAATCATTTTTGTATGTTCTATATTGCATTAATTTCTTCAACCCATTATAATAATAATGGTATTATTGAAAAATTTATCAGTATCTATATTTACTATAATTATGTACTTTTATTATTTGCTGTGTCGCCGGTCACCGCCCAAGGAACTTTAGCCAAGTCGAGTGCCGGTCACCGGAACCCCCTGGCAGTCAACGTGTTAATGGCTAATTGTTGTAGCAATGAATGTAGTCAAAATTCATACAGGGATGTTCCAAGTGTATATTTAAAGATTCAAAACTAAAGTATTCTTGTGTGTTCAGACGTAACCCTGAAACTTAACAAAATTAAATCAGTAATGAACAAAATGAGTATTTCCGTTCAAATATGAACATTTATTTTTTTTCATAAACAATTTATTCTTTATTTTTTACAAGGATGTAGAAATTCTACAGTCTAAACTGCTGGAATGTTGGAGAAACTTCTGTTCATGACGCTATCTTCAGTTGAACAAAATGGTTGAGCATTCCCTACTTCTGCTGAAGTTCTCCGTTCGCTCCGTCTTGACCTACTTTTCTTCTGAAGGAGCCTTCAAAGCTGCCGAGCAAAATCCAAAGACTGCTGTTGTGAGGGCCAAAGATAACTGACCCATGTTAGCAACCCCTCTTGTCCAATAGGGTCGAAGGGGGGGGGTCAATCTTTTAGACAAGTAGAAATATTTATTATATAATTTTCGCAAAAGGATGTTAAAAATGTATATTTAATTCAACACCAAAGTTTTCTTGTGTGTTTAAACGTAACCTTGAAACTTAACAAAATTAAATCAGTAATGAACAAAATAAGTATTTCCATTAAAGTCTGAACACTTAAATTTTTCGCAAAAACAAATTCTTCTTTACTTTTCACTAGGAAGTAGAATTGCTACAGCCGATGTTAAACCAAACAAAAAAGAGAAAAAAGTACTAAGTTTAAGAGCAACTAAAATTGTACACCATACAATATTTTCAACAAGCAGAAATATTTATTATAACATTCGTAACAAGATATTAAAAAATGTATATTTAAAGATCCAAGACTAAAATTTTCTTGTGTATTCGTACATAACCCTGAAACTTAACAGAATTTACTCAATAATGAACAAAATAAGTATCTCCATTCAAATCTGAACACTTAATTTTTTTAAAAAACATTTTTTTTTTTGCTTTGTGTAAGTAGAAATGCTGCTGCATATGTTAAACCAAACAAAAACAGAAAAAAGTATTAAGTTTAAGAGCAACTTAAATCGCACATCTTACAATATTTTAAATAAGAAGGATATTTAATTTAAAATTCATAAAAAGATGTCCAAAATGGATATTTAAAAATTTCAAATTAAAGATTTCTTGTCAATTCAGACGTAACCTTGAAACTTAACAAAATTAAATCAGTAATGAACAAAATAAGTATTTCCATTAAAATCTGAACACTTAAAGTTTTTGCTAAAGCAATTTCTTCTCTACTTTTTACAAGTAGAAATGCTGCTGCATATGTTAAACCAAACAAAAACAGAAAAAAGTATTAAGTTTAAGAGCAACTTAAATCGCACATCTTACAATATTTTAAACAAGCAGAAATATTTATTATAAAATTCGTAAAAGGATGTCCAAAATCTATATTGTAAAAAAATCTGACGTAACCCTGAAACTTAACAAAATTAAATCAGTAATGAACAAAATGAGTATTTCCCTTAAAATCTGAATATTTAAATTTTTTTGCAAAAAAAAAAAAAAAAAAAAAAAAAAATATTATTTATTGCTTTTTACAAGGAAGTAGAAATGCTACAGCCGATGTCAAACCAAACAAAAACGGAAAAAAACTGCACTAAGTTTAAAAGCAACTTAAATCCCACATCATACAGTCTTTTAGACAAGAAGAAATATTTATTATAAAATTCGTAAAAGGATGTCCAAAATCTATATTGTAAAAAAATCTGACGTAACCCTGAAACTTAACAAAATTAAATCAGTAATGAACAAAATGAGTATTTCCCTTACAATTTGAACACTTAAATTTTTCGCAAAAACAAATTCTTCTTTACTTTTCACTAGGAAGTAGAATTGCTACAGCCGATGTTAAACCAAACAAAAAAGAGAAAAAAGTACTAAGTTTAAGAGCAACTTAAATCGCACATTATATAATATTTTAGACAAGCAGAAATATTTATTATAAAATTCGTAAAAGGATGTCCAAAATCTATATTGTAAAAAAATCTGACGTAACCCTGAAACTTAACAAAATTAAATCAGTAATGAACAAAATGAGTATTTCCCTTACAATTTGAATATTTAAATTTTACGCAAAAACAAATTCTTCTTTACTTTTCACTAGGAAGTAGAAATGCTACAGCCGATGTTAATCCAAACAAAAAAAATACTAAGTTTAAGAGCAACTTAAATCGCTCATCTCACAATCCTTTAGACAAGCAGAAATATTTATTATAAAATTCATAAAAGGATGCCTGAAATGTATATTTAAAAACATTCAGACCTAACTCTGAAACTTAGCAAAATTAAATCGGTAATGAACAAAATGAGTTTTTTCCGCTATAATCTGAACACTTAAATTTTTCGCAAAAACAATTTATTCATTACTTTTTACAAGGAAGTAGAAATGCTACAGCCGATGTTAATCCAAACAAAAAAATACTAAGTTTAAAAGCAACTTAAATCGCTCATCTCACAATCCTTTAGACAAGCAGAAATATTTATTATAAAATTCATAAAAGGATGCCTGAAATGTATATTTAAAAACATTCAGACGTAACCCTGAAACGTAACAAAATCAAATCAGTAATGAATAAAATGAGTATTTCAGTTAAAGTCTGAACACTTAAATTTTTCGCAAAAACAAATTCTTCTTTACTTTTTACAAGGAAGTAGAAATGCTACAGCCGATGTTAATCCAAACAAAAAAAATACTAAGTTTAAGAGCAACTTAAATCGCTCATCTCACAATCCTTTAGACAAGCAGAAATATTTATTATAAAATTCATAAAAGGATGCCTGAAATGTATATTTAAAAACATTCAGACGTAACCCTGAAACGTAACAAAATCAAATCAGTAATGAATAAAATGAGTATTTCAGTTAAAGTCTGAACACTTAAATTTTTCGCAAAAACAAATTCTTCTTTACTTTTCACTAGGAAGTAGAATTGCTACAGCCGATGTTAAACCAAACAAAAAAGAGAAAAAAGTACTAAGTTTAAGAGCAACTAAAATTGTACACCATACAATATTTTCAACAAGCAGAAATATTTATTATAAAATTCATAAAAGGATGCCTGAAATGTATATTTAAAAACATTCAGACCTAACTCTGAAACTTAGCAAAATTAAATCGGTAATGAACAAAATGAGTTTTTCCGCTATAATCTGAACACTTAAATTTTTCGCAAAAACAATTTATTCTTTACTTTTCACTAGGAAGTAGAATTGCTACAGCCGATGTTAAACCAAACAAAAAAGAGAAAAAAGTACTAAGTTTAAGAGCAACTAAAATTGTACACCATACAATATTTTCAACAAGCAGAAATATTTATTATAAAATTCATAAAAGGATGCCTGAAATGTATATTTAAAAACATTCAGACGTAACCCTGAAACGTAACAAAATCAAATCAGTAATGAATAAAATGAGTATTTCAGTTAAAGTCTGAACACTTAAATTTTTCGCAAAAACAAATTCTTCTTTACTTTTCACTAGGAAGTAGAATTGCTACAGCCGATGTTAAACCAAACAAAAAAGAGAAAAAAGTACTAAGTTTAAGAGCAACTTAAATCGCTCATCTCACAATCCTTTAGACAAGCAGAAATATTTATTATAAAATTCATAAAAGGATGCCTGAAATGTATATTTAAAAACATTCAGACCTAACTCTGAAACTTAGCAAAATTAAATCGGTAATGAACAAAATGAGTTTTTTCCGCTATAATCTGAACACTTAAATTTTTCGCAAAAACAATTTTATTCATTACTTTTCACTAGGAAGTAGAATTGCTACAGCCGATGTTAAACCAAACAAAAAAGAGAAAAAAGTACTAAGTTTAAGAGCAACTAAAATTGTACACCATACAATATTTTCAACAAGCAGAAATATTTATTATAAAATTCATAAAAGGATGCCTGAAATGTATATTTAAAAACATTCAGACCTAACTCTGAAACTTAGCAAAATTAAATTGGTAATGAACAAAATGAGTTTTTCCGCTATAATCTGAACACTTAAATTTTTCGCAAAAACAATTTTATTCATTACTTTTTACAAGGAAGTAGAAATGCTACAGCCGATGTTAATCCAAACAAAAAAAATACTAAGTTTAAGAGCAACTTAAATCGCTCATCTCACAATCCTTTAGACAAGCAGAAATATTTATTATAAAATTCGTAAAAGGATGCCTGAAATGTATATTTAAAAACATTCAGACCTAACTCTGAAACTTAGCAAAATTAAATTGGTAATGAACAAAATGAGTTTTTTCCGTTAAAGTCTGAACACTTAAATTTTTCGCAAAAACAAATTCTTCTTTACTTTTCACTAGGAAGTAGAATTGCTACAGCCGATGTTAAACCAAACAAAAAAGAGAAAAAAGTACTAAGTTTAAGAGCAACTAAAATTGTACACCATACAATATTTTCAACAAGCAGAAATATTTATTATAAAATTCATAAAAGGATGCCTGAAATGTATATTTAAAAACATTCAGACCTAACCCTGAAACTTAGCAAAATTAAATTGGTAATGAACAAAATGAGTTTTTCCGTTATAATCTGAACACTTAAATTTTTCGCAAAAAACAATTTATTCATTACTTTTTACAAGGAAGTAGAAATGCTACAGCCGATGTTAATCCAAACAAAAAAAATACTAAGTTTAAGAGCAACTTAAATCGCACATCTTACAATCCTTTAGACAAGCAGAAATATTTATTATAAAATTCGTAAAAAGGATGCCTGAAATGTATATTTAAAAACATTCAGACCTAACTCTGAAACTTAGCAAAATTAAATTGGTAATGAACAAAATGAGTTTTTCCGTTATAATCTGAAGACTTAAATTTTTCGCAAAAACAATTTATTCATTACTTTTTACAAGAAAGTAGAAATGCTACAGCCGATGTTAATCCAAACAGAAAAAAGTATTAAGTTTAAGAGCAACTTAAATCGCACATCTTACAATATTTTAAATAAGCAGAAATATTTATTATAAAATTCGTAAAAGGATGTCCAAAATCTATATTTAAAAATTTCAAATTAAAGTTTTCCTGTGAGTTTAGACGTAACCCTGAAAGTTAACAAAATTAAATAAGTAATGAACAAAATCAGTTTTTCATTAAAATCTGAAAAATTAAATTTTTCGCAAAAAACAATTTATTCATTACTTTTTACAAGGAAGTAGAAATGCTACAGCCCATGTTAAACCAAACAAAAACAGAAAAGAATACTAGTTTAAGAGTAACTTAAATCGCTCATCTCACAATCCTTTAGACAAGAAGAAATATTTATTGTAAAATTCATAAAAGGATGTCCAGTTTTAGTTTAGTTTGGTTTTGAGTGCTACGGTCTATTTTTTTGCAACACGAGGGCTAATGAGACCGGGACCTACTGCTTAAATCCGATTCCGAACGGCTACGAACATCCATGCCATTATGGGATTCGAACCCACGAACACCGGTACCGAAGGCCAGCACCCTAACCATTCGGTCATCGATCGGCCTAAAAGGATGTCTAAAATGTATATTTAAAAATTCCAAATTAAAGATTTCTTGTGTGTTCAGACGTAACCCTGAAACGTAACAAAATCAAATCAGTAATGAATAAAATGAGTATTTCAGTTAAAGTCTGAACACTTAAATTTTTCGCAAAAACAAATTCTTCTTTACTTTTCACTAGGAAGTAGAATTGCTACAGCCGATGTTAAACCAAACAAAAACGGAAAAAAACTGCACTAAGTTTAAAAGCAACTTAAATCCCACATCATACAGTCTTTTAGACAAGAAGAAATATTTATTATAAAATTCGTAAAATTATGTCCAAAATGTACATTTAAAAATTCAAAATTAAAGTTTTCTTGTGAATTCAAACGTAACCCTCAAACTTAACAAAATTAAATCAGTAATGAACACAATGAATAATTCCATTAAAATCTGAACACCTAAATTTTTTACAAAAACAATTTCTTTTTTACTTTTTATAAGTAGAAATGTTACAACCGATGTTAAACCAAACGAAAACAGAAAAAAAGCACTAAGTTTAAGAGCAACTTAAATCGCACATCTTACAATCTTTTAGACAAGCAGAAATATTTTCCCATCTTTATGATCATATTAATAAAGTTAAGACAGTTTTAGGAGATGGTTGATCGGGAGATTAAGTGGTTTCAGCTTTTTGGAGAGAGTTATGCATTGAAAAAATGAAATAAAGCAACACTTGGCTGATATATTGTTCACATAATTCTCAAGGATTTACAGTTCTGTAATAAAAAAAGATACAACTTTCTGAATATCTAAACCTCTTCAGGTTCTGTAAAATTATTTTTAAACTTTTACAGAGAATAAGATTATTTGGAAGACAATATTATAATGTTTAAAAGGTTAGCCTATATTTGGGGGTGCCCCTTGATTCTTGCCAAGTTGTGATCGTGGTTGATCGCCAAGCTAGAGGATGTTGTTTTATTTATGGGAACGTTTATTTTTTAAAACCTAATCATGATTCTAATTGGTTTATATTTTAGAGTTATTTTTGAATGTGTAATGGTATATGTAAATTCAGAAGTCTGTTAATTCTACGTTGGATGTTGGCTGGTAAGGTTAATTTTGCTTCTGATCCTGAAAATGACTTCGATAAGCAAGATAAAACTTAAGTTCCTGTACGATTTGAGTAACAATGGAAAAAAAGTATATTGTGTTTATTGCAGTTTTATTATGTTTTGGCCAATGTTTTATTGAAATTTTCCAGTGTTTTATTCACATTTTATTATGTTTTGACCTCCATTCCTGTTTGCACACTGTTACAGAATTAACACCAAACATAGATCGCCAATTTCGCCAACGGGGCACAATCAAATATATTTTTATCCGTGTACAAAAATATCAGTAATAAAATTATCGAACTGTATTTAAAAAATGAAAAAAAATTAGACTTAATTTTTTCAATTAACAATTTTTACATGCTTAATCCACTGAACGGACGCGTCGATGGGGGTTCGACAGCGAATTCCTGTTCGAAAACGGACCTGTCGACCCCTTCTCGTTCGCCCTCGTATAACACACTTTTGAGAAAAAAAAATTGCAAAGCTATAATAAATGAAAGAAACTAATTTTGTGAAACGGAACTCCTTTACCTTGCAAGGAATATAACTTATAAGTAGCCTGACTTTTAAACCGGCAACTCTAGTATGGTACGGTAAGTTCCGTATGGAATTTACAAAAAAGGTTACTGTTTTGAAAGGGAAAAAGGTGGGGAGGGTGGTAGGTGGATGGGTTAAACTATATAAAGAACTGTTTTAGAATTGCAAATAATTATGCATATAAAATAATTCTTCAGAGATTGAAGACTGCTGCATCTATAACAAAATTAGAATTGTAATAGTTTGCAAGATTTCTTAAAATGCTTAGAAATCTTTCATTATTGACGAAACATTACAAATTAGTTATATAGATATATGCGTGTGTGTGTGTAATAGATCAAAACTATTATCCTTAAACTAGATATCCAAATTTTCCTTTTTCCTTTTTCTTTGTTTAATACCTAATTTCCCATCCATAAAATGTCATATTTTATGGATGGACTTTTTCAAAACTAATGCTGGAACGAAAGAGTATTTTCTGTACACTGACCCTATTTTTCAGTTAGATTAATTTATCACGGTTTAATTTGCCTCCCAAAATTAAAATCTCAGAATAAAATTATTTGACTCTCTCATTGTGGGTTGACATCGACCAGAAATAGGTACATGCTTGAAGTATTCTATGCAGAGCTATGGCACTTTTGAGACGATCTGTAGGTGGAGCGCTGTGATTCTGATTCTCTATAAAAGTGAAGTTCTAGAAAGTTTTCAAATTTCGTCTTCAAATATCGCGATTATATTAACAGTTCTTTTTTACCAGCAGGCCCGGGTAAACTAAATAAAAGAGATTAATCGTGTATTATATATATATATATAGATATATATGTATATATATATGTATGTATATATATATATAGGTATATATATATATATATATATATATATATATATATATATATATATATATATATATATATTGTTTGGGACAAATCAAAGACGCTCTAGGATACTTTCTTTTCATCCCTCAGCAACCGCCAACATTATATTTTAAAATGCAAACTTTTAAACAAGTTTTAGCATGGAAATTTTCATGACAGACTTAAACAATCAAACACGATTCTTCTCTAACTCTGCATGAAAGTGTTTAGAAAAAAGTTCAATTTTTTGTAAAATTTGAATTAAAGGTCAACAATTAGAACTGTCTTCTCTTTTTAACTTTTTTTTTAAAACTTCATTTATTGTAGGATGTAACCTCTTTGTACAGGTATGTGCAATCTTGAACCAGAATTATACCTAAACTGAACTACTCCTCGGCGCATCAGCCCCTATTGGGCCAGGGCCTACTGTACCAGTCTCCATTTCCGACACTAAGGGCCCTGGGGTGCGAAGCATATGTTCCGAGTAGGTGGTCAACATTACGCGGATCCCCAGTGTTTAGTTCTCAAGCAGGCTTGATTCTCAATTTGTCTACCCATTGAAGGGATGAAAGACTGAGTCAATCTTGCCCAGTCCGGGGATCGAAACTCGGACCTGTGTCGTGGGAGCGAAAAGCGCTACCCGAAAGCCTCTAGGCTTATGAATTTTACCTACCCAAATGAAATGAAAGCGTTTAATTTGCGAGACATTCGAGCTAAAGCTAGAGCTATAATCAAAACTTTTATACAATTATTGCCGTAACATGCATGCATTTTATGTACACAGAAAATAGAAACCATTCATTTTCGTGAGGAGCAAATGATTTTCCGTATAAAAGAAGGTTAAATATGACGCATAGTATATACTTTTGCGAAAGCCATGGGTTTGGTTTGGTTTTGGTTTTGGAGCACTACGGTCTACTTTTTGCAACACGAGGGCTAATGAGACCGGGACCTACTGCTTAAAGCCGATTCCGAACGGCTACGAACATCCATGCCATAGTGGGATTCGAACCCACGAACTCCGGTTCCGAAGGCCAGCACCCTAACCATTCGGCCATCGTTCCCGAAAGCTATGGGAAAATGTTTATTTTTGTGTAATCATCGAGCTAAAGCTATAGCATCGAATCCAAAGCATAAAAGAAAAATTACCATTATAATTAGGTCTCTTTATGCATATAAAGGTGTATATATACGCGTAAGCATTGATTATATGAATTTCTTCTTAATGATCTAACAACAGTATATAAATAAAGTTTAAATATAGTACATTGTATAGAATTTTATTTTCTCTCTCTAGCACTGAACTATATTTTACAAGACTTGAAATAAACTCTCCCTTCCTGAAAGGGAAAGTCCTCCCCTCCCCTTTAAAGAGAATCCTCTGTATGATCATGAATCATCGGAAATTACTTACTCGATGTATTTTACTTTATGAATGAGATCATAAAATGAGTAAAGCACATTGTCCGTCTTAAAAGTAGCTCAGGGGAATTATTATTAAGACCGTTCCTTCTTCCGATAATTTTTAACGTTTGTCTGGCTCCAGGTTTATTGGGTTATTTATTGGCAGACATTGTTTATCAATATATAGAGCAATATGTTATTTTCTTCGTAAAATGTTACAAACTATATATCTATTTCTATACATACATATATATATATATATATATATATATATATATATATATATATATATATATATATATATATATATATATATATATATATATATATATATATATATATATATATATATATATATATATATATATATATATATATATATATATATATATATATATATATATGTATATATATATATATATATATATGTATATATATATATATATATATATACATATGTATATATATATATGTATATATATATATATATATATATATACATATATATATATATATATATATATATATATATTTATATATATATATATATACATATATATACATATATATATATATATATATATATATATATATATATATATATATATATATATATAAATATATATATATATATACATATATATATATATATATATATATATATATACATATATATGTGTGTGTGTGTGTAATATATATCAAAATTATTTAACTTTAATATTTCTTTAAAAATCCCTTTTCTCCCATTTTAATTCGCCATAAAAACGGCTCTGCGTTTTTCACCTAAATTAAGGTAACAGTGGGAAAATTCCCACTTCTATCCTCATTCTTGAATGCACTCTGTTCGAGCTAGAGAAGTTCTATACACAAGACTCTCAACACCTGTCAACATCTGTGGGAAAGATATCTCTAGAAAAATCTGGCCGTTCTCCGACAGACGTGTATCTCTTTTTATTTATAAATTTCCTATTGTCCAGCAGTTGTAGGATTATAATTGGATTACATATATATATATATATATATATAATTATATATATATATATATATATATATATATATATATATATATATATATATATATATATATATATATATATATATGAATATATATATATTATATATATGCAGAAAAGGAATGCTTGGAAAAGCGACACATGCAAATTTGGCATGAAAGCATAATAGAGAATAAATATATTTGGTACATGTTTTCTTCGTAATACAAATTTCTCAAAGCCATTTTTTCCTAATCTTATTAGTCATCCTTATTGTTTATCTATGCAAATCCCCGTACCTGAACTAATTGGTACCAAATATGCTAGCATAGCTGTGTCATGACATAGATAACTTCATAGAAATCCCTAGAATGAATTTTAAGCAACCATTTCGAAATACTGAAGATAAATCAATAAACAAAGCCTTTTAATTTTGTCATTGATATATTTCCACTGTTGAGTTGGCATCAATATGCGACCATTCCCTCAAGTTTCCATCTTTATTCATTAAAAGCCTTATCGAATCTCTATAAAAATATGCCGGTTGAATTACCGTCTTAGGTGCAGATTTCTGTAAAAAGCTAGCAATCATTTTGTATGAAAGTTACTGCGTCACCGATGTCTGAGGAAAAGGGGCTGATCACGGAGCATTTCATTTGTAAAGTTTTCAATTCTTAAAATACTTTGCCCTTTGTTACTCATCTGTATTGTGTTTTTTTTTTTTCTCAGAGTAGACCTTCCTCATGAATCACCGTTCAGTTTCCCATCCCAGAATTGGGAGAGTAGTCTTCAAGTTCTTTCACCCATAAAGCTATCCTCATTACTTTTTTTACATTATTAAATTATATACATATTGGTAAAAAAGCAGGACGATGGTCGAATGATTAGGGTGCTAGCCTTCAGAAGCGGAGTTCGTGGGTTCGATTCCCACTATGGCATGGATGTTCGTAGCCGTTCGGAGTCGGCTTTAAGCAGTAGGTCCCGGTCTCATTAGTCCTCGTGTTGCAAAAAGTAGATCGTAACGCTCCAAAATCATAAAATGGTTGGTAAAATGCTGCCTAAACAACAGGGTGAAGACGTAGAAAGCGTCTTTTACCCATTTTTATACCTTCTATTAAAGATTTATTTTATATCTTTGTTATGTTTAAAAATGGACCAACTAGGAAATTTGTCCACAATATTTTATTCGACCAAGTATATTTACCAAGTAGGAAAACATACTATTTTTACTAATTGAATGAGCTTTGTATCTTTATAGATAAATTTGCCTCATGAATATATAATAGCTCTTATAAGCATTCTAATAATCTACGGTAACATTTGGGATTGACTGTAGACTATATTATGCTATGAAAACAAAACACTGATAATCTTTTACGATTAATTAAATTTTTATGTAATTTTAAATATTTTGAAACGTTTTTGCTTATATTATACAATTTTTAATACATAACAAATGAGCTTTTTTCCTTAATCAATAATTCTTTAAACAGCTAAAATTAATTGACCTGAAGATATGCTCATAATTTATTAACTACAAAATCAGTGTGTTGATAAATTCCTTTCTGTTACCCTGAGAAATAAATAGCTCAAAACAATAACGACCATTTATTTCTCTTTTAACGAAATTTTTTTTTCTACATCAGTCATGGTTATATATTAAAATCATCGTTATCTGTATCCCGGAATTATGTTTACCTTCCAGGATTCGGAACTGATTTTAATCTGAATGAATAATTGAAATACTTTATAATCACGTTTTATTTGCTCAAGAGATTGGTTACGATTTCTGGAAAAAAACTGCCAACTTTTTTGTGTAATTTAATTTATTAGTTAGAATTTCTTCATATTTATATTAGGTTAAATATTTCTGGCATATATGTAGGTATGTTTAAGTTTTAATAAATATGTAAAAGTAATTTAAACCAAAATGAAAAACATACATAATTTTAGTTGCTGTTTATAGAATAAAGAAATTAATTTAAGGTATGTTGTATAGATATTGCTGTAATTATTTTTTTTAAATTACTATAGCTCTATAATAGGGATAAACTCTAATAAAATATATCTTACATTAATTAATAATGAAGTAAATTCATTTATTCCATAATTATTTTCACATTTGTATCAAATCAATCAAACAAGCCATATAGAGACAAATGTTATGTAAAGACATTAATTTGAATATTTCTGAAAATTTATATATAGTTGATTTTTAATTAACATAAAAATATAATTTGAACTAAAACGAAAATATGCACAAACTAATCTTAATAGAGGATACACACTGTAACAGAATAACTGTTTTAATTACAGTTTAACGAACAAGAAATACATTTGATGTCTGTTGTACGGAAATTTCTGTAATTAAAAGTTTAAATAATTATTTTAGTTTTATATTAATTATCAACTTTAATAAAACAGATCTTAGAGTAAGTACTAATGAAGTAAATTAATTTATTTTAGTTTCATATTGATTATCAACTCCAATAAAACAGATCTTAGAGTAAGTACTAATGAGTTAAATTAATTTATTTTACTTTTATATTGATTATCAACCCCAATAAAACAGATCTTAGAGTAAGTAGTAATAAATTAAATTAATTTATTTCAGTTTTATATTAATTTTCAACTCCGATAAAAAAGATCTTAGAGTAAGTACTAATGAGTTAAATTAATTTATTTTACTTTTATATTGATTATCAACCCCAATAAAACAGATCTTAGAGTAAGTAGTAATAAATTAAATTAATTTATTTCAGTTTTATATTAATTTTCAACTCCGATAAAAAAGATCTTAGAGTAAGTAGTAATAAAATAAATTGATTTATTTAATTTTATATTAATCATCAACTATAATAAACCAGATCTTAGAGTAACTAGTGATAAATTAAATTAATTTATTTTAGTTTTATGTTAATTTTCAACTCAATAAAAAGACCTTAGAGTAAGTATATGTAATTAAATAATTTATTTTATTTTATATTAATTATTAATTCCAATAAAACAAATTCTTAGAGTAAATACTAAATTAATTGAATTTATTTTAGTTGTAATTTTTTATCAACTCCAATAAAACAGACTTAGAGTATGTAATAATAAATTAAATTAATTTATTTTAGTTTTATATTAATTATCAACACCAATAAAATAGATCTTAGTGTAAATAATAATAAAATAAATTGATTTATTTAATTTTATATTAATCATCAACTATAATAAACCAGATCTTAGAGTAACTAGTGATAAATTAAATTAATTTATTTTAGTTTTATATTGATTATCAACTCCAATAAAACAGACCTTATAGTAAGTACTAATGAGTTAAATTAATTTATTTTAGTTTTATATTAATTATCAACTCCAATAAAACAGATCTTAGAGTAAGTACTAATGAATTAAATTAATTTATTTTAGTTTTATATTAATTATCAACTATAATAAAACAGATCTTAGAGTAAGTACTAATGAATTAAATTAATTTATTTTAGTTTATATTGATTATCAACTCCAATAAAACAGATCTTAGAGTAAGTACTAATGAATTGAATTAATTTATTTTCTAAATATTATTCACGTTTTTATAAAATCAATTAAACAAGCCTCATAGAAACCAATGTTCTCTAAAGTAACTTATGTCCTATAAACACAGAGGCACACGTTATTTGGGAGATCTATAGTCAATGATTTACTACTAGAGAACTAATTATGTGGATTCCAGTGTATAATTGGAAATGTCTACTCGTGTTAAACTGTTGCAATAGATTTAATTTTTAAGTAAACGTTACGGATCACATTGCTTGGATTTTATAACAATTCCCATGGTAAATATATTTAGCTAATTTTATTCTGTTCAGTTCCTTAAATACTCAGCGCTAAATATAAAAAAGTAAAAACACATAGAAATCCGATTTGTCATTCCTATATATTAGGAATAAGATTATTTCTTTTATTTTTAATTCTATTGTACATTAAATATATAGAAATCAGAGACATTTTATGTAATGTAGTGGTATTCAAGATGGTATTGTATGAAAATGGTATTCTAGATCAGCGGTTCTCAAGCTTTTATCACCCTGTTTAAGATCCACGGACTTAGAGGATTGGTTGAATCTTTAGATAAATGCAGTAACAATCTTTACCACAATTACATAGTGGCAAGGAAGGACAAAATTTAAATTTTAAGTATCTTAATACTTTCTTTCTTAATTTTACATTTCTGTTTGAGAACCACAGTTCTAGATAAGTAGAAAAAAGAAGTGTCTTAGAATAATGCTATTAATATACTTAAGAAGTTTGGATAATTTTATCAGTATAAAATTTAACTCTTATCAAGTTGTTTTATTTTGGAAAATTTCCCAAAAATATTTTGTGACTTTGACATATTTTCTTAGCCACAGTAAATGCATAGTACTTAAAATTAGAGTACTACATGAAATAGTATTCTAGATCAGCAGTTCTCAAACTTTTTCACCCTCTTTAAGATCCGTGGACATAGAGGATCGGTTGAATCTTGAGATAAAGGCAGTAACAATTCTTACGTTACGACAGTTACATTATGACAAAGAAGGACAAATTTTAAATTTTAAGTATCGTAATACCTTCTTTCTTAATTTTACATTTCTGCTTGAGAACCACAGTTCTAGATTAAGTAGAAAAAATAACTTTCTCAGCATAATGACATTAATATACTTAGGTAGTTCGGATAATTTTACCAGTATAAAATTTACCTTTTAGCAAATTGTTTTATTTTGGAAAATTTCCAAAAAATATTTTGTGACTTTGCCATTTTTTCTTAGCCACAGTAAATGCACAGTACTTAAAATTAGAGTACTAAATGAAATGGTATTCTAGATCGGCGTTTCTCAAACTTTTTTTACCCTGTTTAAAATCCGAGGACTTACAGGGTCGGTTGAATCTTGAAATAAATGCAGTAACAATACATACCACTTTTTGACAGTTACACAGTGGCAAGGAAGGACAAATTTTAAATTTTAAGTATCTTAATACTTTCTTTCATAATTTCACATTTCTGTTTGAGAACCACAGTTCTAGATTAAATAAAAAAAACTTTCTCAGCATAATGTTATCAATATACTTAAGCAATTTGGATCATTTTACCAGTATAAAATTTAAATTTTATTAAACTGTTTTATTTTGGAAAAGTTCTCGAAAATATTTTGTGACTTTGTCATTTTTTCTTAGCTACAGTAAATGCTTAGTACTTAACATTAGAGTACTAAATGTAATGTGAAATATTTAAAAAATTTGAAATATTAAAACAAATTTTTGGCTCTGAATTTGTTGAAGACTTTTTTACTATGTTTATATATAAAATTCTTCTGTCCGTGAGTTTGTAATAGAAGTCCTCTTAAAAGGCTGGACTGATTTTGATGAAATTTTGTAAAAGTAATTCAGCTGATTCGAGAATGGTTTAGATTCACAATTTTATCCAATAGATAATGATTTTTCATTCATAATTCAGAATTGTGAGCTTATTGAGATTGTTATAATCCTGCATCAAACCCTTTGCGGCAATCTGTGGCGATGTTGTCCGCTCAATGGTCTTTAGTACGAGAAATCCCAAGATCGAATCCCCGTACAGGTGATGTAGAAATTTTAATTTAATCTAATTACGTTTATAATGACTGTCAAATTTATAGTTTATTTAAAAACATTTTACAATTTTTGAATTAGCTGAATTAAAACAGGACAAAAGCAAAATTGAACAAAAAAAAATTTCTAATTCCAAACCTATAATGTGGTGTAAGAAATTTCTGATGTATTGATGTGTTGATTGAAGCAAATTTATCTGAAGCGTAAATTTGAAAATGAAATATTTATTCATCTTTACATACGTTGAGATAATACACATTCCATTAGTAATGTTTTTTTCATTAACTATTTTTTTAAATTTACAAAACAGTAGAACGGTTTATTCTTTCTCAATGGAAATTATGTTCTATGATGGTATTTTTACCATTCACAAAAATTATTTTCATAAATCTGTGTATCCTCGTCTCTATTTTCTAAAATTATACTCAGCTTTACTATGACAAAGATTCAGCTAAGAAAAATTTTGCAATATTTTTTAAAACTATTAAAAAATACTTTTTAATTTAATGTCTTATTTTAAAATAAAGTATACAAACAATCCATACATTGCTAGAAAATTTTTCTGAGTTTTAAAAGGTCTAGTAGTTATCAAAAATTTCCAAAATCAACAAGTCTTCTGTAGTTTCGAAAATAGGTTTCTTAATACAATGCAGTTTTAGTATAAATTAAACAATTCTTCTTATTTAAATGTGTAACCCCAAAGCCTTTAAGCAAAATTTTTAATTTGTTAAAATTACAATAATATTTTTCGATTTATCTGAATGTGTGCATTCTTTAACTGAATAATTTGTGCATTGTTAAACTAAAAGAAGAATTGTGTATAATTAAAATGTCCTACATTTAAATCATCACGTAAAAAGCTTTTCATGGCAATTTTTAAGTGTGTGTTTTTTAATTTGCATTCTTTTCATTTCCTATAATCAAAATTTTTATTAAATAAATAACACAATAGAAAGTAATTTAAATTCTATATTATAATTCAAGATATTTAAGATTTCAAGTTTCAAAAAGTATTCATTTGCATTAACACAAACGAATAGGGAGTTAAAGTCAGAAAAGAGAGGTATCGATATTTTAAAATGTGAAGATAGCAAAGCTATAGAACTTTTCAATGTGATCTCTAGGGTAAACATACAAATTCGTTCGTATGTATTAAGTTCAAATAAATGGGCCAAATATATACGCAAGGAACGTACATATGTTGCCTATTAAAAGGCAAAAAAAATTTTCCCTTTCTTTTTTACCTTGTATCAAGACCATAATGAGCCGTTCTATGAGGACCCGATGTAAATTTATAAATTTGTGCTGAATTAAAGTATTTTAAAATATTAATTGTGGAGTGTTATGTTCGAAGGGTATGTGTTTTTGCTGTTCAACACATCTAAAATTAATAGAAAGGACCGATAATTCATGACAGTATTCTTTGAGAGATTAGTGTATGAGATGTCTATGTTCATGTCACTTTCTAGTACAAGCTGTTATTAATGTAAAAGAACGTTCATCAGCCTATTCGAGATTATTTGTAGGTTCACAGGTGTTCATAATATTCAGGCCAACCTCCATAGCTTCTCTAAAAGTTTTGTCTATAAGAAAGCGTTTCTCCTTTTCCCCTGCATAATACGAATACATTTGGTCAATCCCTGAATTCTTGCAATAACACTTCAGTTATTATAAAATATATTATTTTCCTTAATATTCTTGCTATGATGTCATAATGCCATGATTCTGAATGACATATTTCCTCTGTAGCCATTCATGCTGTTAATCATAGTATACTTTGCCTTTGGAACTTTCTTCATGTTGAGACAAACTGATATTATTGCTAAAAGTAATTGTGTGGGTTAAGCATCAAAGTTGAGACTTTGATGCTTAACATCAGAGTCTCAGCTTTGATCGTTGAGACAGCATGGGTAGCATGCACCCATGTAAATCATCCAAGTATATTTTGCTTTTCCTATTTCGAAATGACAGCCTAAAAGATACACCGCTATTTTTATGTGCTGCAATTAATAAATTAGAACGCTTCTGTTGTACTGAAAGAATGCACATAATAAAAATGTTCGCAGATGATAAGATTCTACTTTTCACTCTCGTGTAACAAAGAGTTACAATGCCTTCGTTGCCAGTTATTCGGAGAGACTAACTGGAGAAAAAAACCGCATGTGGTTACAACGACCTTCAGCTTCAATACTGGTTGAACATTTCGGGTTTTGCCCCCTCTCCTATAAAATTTTAATAAAAAAAACCTTATTTTCACCTCGTAGTCACTTCAGCAGTTCCCTGTGAGCACGGCTGAGGAAAGATAAGGTAACGTCTTAAGTGGAAACTGCATTCACCATTTTTCTTGGAGCCGTTCTTGGCCTTCATCTTCACAGACCTCAAAATCCTAGTATTTAAAAAATCACATTATGCACATTTGCAGATTCACAAATAATAGAGTTTAAGTTTTAAAGGAAATTTTTAAAATAAATAGTCACCAATGTTAAGTTTTCACTCATTTATATATTTTGTTTATTATTCTTGAGTTTCTCAACAGGTCTCATTCTTAGGTTCGTGTGTGCTGTGTTGTGGGATTAGGTTTTATTCTCTTTTAACTTCTTCTATAGCATGACATAATACCACGTTGTCATGAGATTGCAGATAGGTTGTTGAATGTTACAATATAATCTTATATAATATCTATAATCAGAAATTTGTAACCATTTGTTTTGCACCGTATACACAAAATTTGGTCAATTCCTGAATTCTTGCAACTATACAACACATCAATTATTATAAAATATATTATTTTCCTTAATATCCTTGCTATGATGTCATAATGCCGTGATTCTGAATGACATATTTCCTTTGTAGCCATTCATGCTGCTAATCATTAGTATACTTTGCCCTTGGAACTTCCTTCATGTTGAGACAAACTGATATTATTCCTAACTGTAATTGTGTGTGTTAAGCAGGAAAGTTGAGACAGGTGGTATCATGCAAGACATTTTTGGCATTCATGATGTATGACAATTTCTGAGAGGTGCGTATTTAGTAATGGCATGTCTGTATACAAAGAAGAACAAGAAAAAGATATCAATGATACTCAATCTCATCGTGCCTCTAATAAAAATCATTCTGGAAGTATTTGTTTTCCTTGTTTGGAACTCCTGTGCCGGTGGTTTCCAGTTCAGTCTAGTGGCTTACACTCGTAGCAGGAAATGTTAACTTTCAGAATTTAAAAACATTGGGTAAGTTTATTTTTCCTTAGGTAAAGTTAACGGGTTTATGACGTTTGTCCCAAGTATTACATCTTCTTGAGTTAAACAATCAATATCTTACTTCAAACATACCGGACAACTTTGACTGAAACTCAAAACTGTACCCCGCTATTGCCTGCTAAAAATCTTTCTTCGGTGATATTTGGTTAAAAAAACTTATTTTATAGAGGATACCGTACAATCTATATTATACCTAGTTTTCTTGTATGAACAATCTATATTTCTAGTTTTCCTTCATCCATAATCACCTTTCTTATATGCGTGTGCCCGTAATTTGCGCAATTAGTTTCACGAATCCTTGCAAATTATGTAACATATCAATTATCATTACATCCATTATTTTTTCCCTAAATGTCCCAAGTATCACATCTCGTTAACTTTAACAACCTCTAGGCGAGACAGGCAGGGCTAAAAACGAAGGTCTCTTATTACCGATT
>CM063510.1:66386150-66401150 GCA_032207245.1 Pardosa pseudoannulata
CCTCCTAGTATTTTACTGTTGAAATATCTGAATTTTTTTTGTTTTATTATTGTCTACATTAGAACCATTCGGAGTAGCGGTATCTGAGTCGGCAAAGGCAAGGATCTGGAAAGATGCGGGTTCTCAGCTCGAGCTAGCCTAAGATCCGCCATGCTCGTATGTTAATTCTTAGTCTGACCTATCTCGAAGACATACAGCAGCATCTATACTGAAGACCAGAGATCATGACAGTAACCACAATAGCTACTGAACTACTGGTGTCTTTCGAGTGTTCTGTCATGGTCCGTGTTATTGTTGTCAAACCCTATAATGTGCAAATACTACAAAGGTAAGCTAGTCTATCAGGAATAACTCAAGACTCAGATCACTCAGGTGAACCCTGGGTGAGCTACCGTGCTCGTAAAAGCTGACTGGGGCATGTAAAATATGTTCGTGGTCACAATGTTCTCCAAGTCCTTAAACAATATCTCTGGGAATGACAGTCTAAGCCTGTGGGTGTTCTACTTAGTCCCTCCATCTAAATTATGCTGACCCACTTGAGCAAAGTCATTTTTTCACCCTAGCGGTGATCATTAAAACGAAAGCCGCATCCCTCTGCCTTAAAACAAGTAGATGTCTAGTTTTACTCCAAATGGCAGCAGAAACAACAGTGACAACAGAATTATTCGTAATACCAGAAATTCGTTAAATACATATTCAGATTTCAGAGTACTTAAACCAGATTTTAAATTCATAAACACCATATGTTATTATAATTGATCACTGTATTTGTATAAATCAATACCTATTTGTTTTATCTATATTACCTAACCAAAGATAATTCTAAAAGGTAGAAAAATAAATTGAAACACTACGTGAGAATGTACCGTACTTTCACTTTAAAACAATTCATATTAAAGTTTTATTTTATAAACCAGTTAATGGCTTATTCATAAAATGTGTTAAAAGAATCAATTTTAAATATTCAAAAACCTTAGTAAAAAAACAGAAAATTAGGTCAAAGGAAAAAGATCGGTAAATAGAGAATGCATTTCGCTATTTCGTGGTTATTTTAAGAATAATTTCGCAAAATGTTTTCCAGTATATAGATATATATATATATATATATATATATATATATATATTATATATATATATATATATATTATATATATATATAGAGATATATATATACTGTA
Source organism: Pardosa pseudoannulata (assembly GCA_032207245.1). Classification (NCBI taxonomy): domain Eukaryota; kingdom Metazoa; phylum Arthropoda; class Arachnida; order Araneae; family Lycosidae; genus Pardosa; species Pardosa pseudoannulata. The sequence continues at coordinate 66,387,329 of CM063510.1, forward strand.
CACACACACACACACATATATATATATATATACATATATATATATATATATATATATATATATATATATATATATATATATATATATATATATATATATATATATATATATATATATATATATATATATATATATATATATATATATATATATATATATATATATATATATATATATGTATATATATATATATATATATATGTATATATATATATATATATATATATATATATATATATATATATATATATATATATATATATATGTATATATATATATATATATATATATAAATATATATATATATATATATATGTATATATATATATATATATATATATATATATATATATATATATATATATATAAATATATATATATATATATGTATATATATATATATATATATATATATATATGTATATATATATATATATAAATGTATATATATATATATATATATATATATATATGTTTAAATACATACATATTTTAAGGTATATATGTGTGTGTATGTGTTTAACTGATATTTAAATTCATAAGTCGGAATTTTTATACACTATACATTTAAAACCTCAACGAAACAAAGGGAGTGAATAGAGTTTAACACAAAATTCATTTCATCTTATTTAGAATTCTTAATTTGACAATGAGAGAAAACAACCATAGTTCCCTAGTGGCTTACTGTTGCTTACGGCTTTCTCCGTATCTTTTATCGTGATTCATGGAATAGTTGTGTTTTCTTCTGTTTTATCATATTCATATTATAAATCAACCTAAATTTTTATTTGTATTATCTGGTTATATATATGTATATATATATTTATATATTTTATTCTATATATTTTCCAATGCATTCCAGTTTATGAACTTCTTAAAAAAGAAACATAGTCATCTCGTTTTCTTCCTGCTAATCGATGTCAGTGTCATTAATTTCTTTCCCATTCTGGATATGAGTATCTGTTTCCAAAAGGGTGCTTAAAATAAACTATTTTAACTTGCTTTCAAGTCAACATACATTCAAGTATGTTGACTTGTGACAACATACAAGTGGAATCAAGATCTATACCCTTTCTATTTTCGATTGTTAGAGGGTGGTTTTTGTTTTCGTTTGTACTGCACAATATTTAGATGCCTGGATTTTTATAACTAATTTGTAACCCCCAACAATGTATTCATTTCCCCTCCCCATTTCCAACCTGACAATTATCAATACAGAAGTTCTACTGTAAACCTGTTTGACGTCCACAATATCTATTTTAATTCGAAATGCCCTTCTCAATGTCAAATGGAATCTGTGTGCAGTTAGGGTAGGGAACTCTTTTTTTACAAAGAAAAATCTGTTATTTAAAAAGCTAATGAATTGCTCGTTCATTTCAATATTTAACTGTTTCAGGCACAGTGGTATTAATGAACATGCCCCACCTTTTGAAATATAAATAGGAGAGTTGGCATATTTTTTTAAACAATTCGAAATATTGCAATTTCTATGTGCCCACAAGATTATTGGGACATTTTTAAAACACTTCGAAATATTGCAGTTTCTATGTGCCCACAAGTGTATTGGGATATTTTTGAAACACTTCGAAATATTGCAGTTTCTATATGACCACAAGTTTATTGGGATATTTTTGAAACAATTAGAAATATTACAGTTTCTATGTGCCCACAAGTTTATTGGAAGATTCTGAAACACTTCTAAATATTGCAGTTTGTATGTGTCCATAAATTTATTGGGATATTTTTAAATACTTCGAGATATTGCATTTTCTTTAAGTTTAATTTTAGTATCACTTATGTAAAGGATTTGGTAATACTTTTAGCAATCGTTATAAATGTGTATTTTTAAGTAAGAAAGTTTCGAACTGTCAGTACAGGTTATAAAGAAGAAGAGAGCAAGAAATAAAGTTTTGTACAGCCTTTTGTCCATGTATCAAAAGGTTATGTGACTAATTATAAAATTTACAATCGAAGAAACTAATAAACCACATATTAAGTTTGACTTTTAATGTTATATTTATTCTATAAATAGAATGATTAATTGTAATAAATACTCTGGAATTTTCGAGTACTATCAAACTGTCAATTTGTGGAGTAAATAGAATATTTATTACTATATAATGACTGTCCTATTGAATAAATAGTGTCATTAGAGTGCTACTGCATTTTTTTTTTCTAATTCTTCATATTTTAAAGATTTAACTTTTAAGATTTTTTTTCCAATTTAACTCAATTTATCTTCTACTGATTTCTTCAATTTTAGCACAAATTATTTGAAAATTCTTTTATATGGTAACCTTACAATTCTGCTACTAGTCTCTTTACGAATATTTGGTATGTACCACCGAGAATTTTAATGTCGAAGATTACCGTCTTCCTTAGCTCTGTTTATGTCTTTAACGCTTTCATGGAATATTGGTAATGATTCTAAATTTTTTTTCACCAAATTACTTTCTTTTTCACACTTGGAATAATGCCACGTCATGACTAAAACGAGGCAATAAAGTTCCTCTCTCATTGTCCTCTTTCCATGATATTAGCGTAGCAGCAATCAACTGCATGTTCCAGTTATTGCTTTAACTGTCAAATAGCAACTCAATTCAACTCCATGCAGTGCGTATGCTACGAGACAATTTAAATTCCTCCGTAATGAAGTTTGCTTTTATTAGGCGTTTAAAATAATTTCCCAGAATTAATGGAGTAAAAGAAATGTATAGATGGTGTCGTACCCTTTTTACTCTACAACAGCTATTTTTTAGATGTTCTCCTCGATTCCTTAAAGATTCTAATCTCATCAATTTTAATGACTACTTAATCACCTTCCACAAAAAAAACCGAATCATTAGCAGCAAAATTTCCTTTTGTACCAGAATAATTAAATTAGACGTTTGACAAACTGTTACTGCAGGAGGAATCGTTTTAAAAAATTTGGTTGTTAATTTAATTGTGATATTCTTTTGGGACTTTAAAAGATTTCATTCATTAAGATGAAAACATAGGGTTGAAATTCTATGTCTGTTGATTTCTTGGGAGTGATTGCGTCTCAGGAAAACATACCATGTTAATGCACCATTTGCAAAAAAATATATTTTCAAATTAAATTGAAAATCTTTCTCTGTTGCATCCTCTTTTTGTAAGATAATTTTTAAATAACTAACCAATTGGCGCCTAACCTTCTATGTCTGGATGCATAATTAGAAAATGCCAAGTAATATTTTGAAAATGCTGTTGTAAACTGTTTTAATTGAAGATAAATTATAACATATAAGAGTTTTATATATAGAAATATTTGGAAATTTATCCTCGTATCCACCTATAACAGGAAATTACTTGTGTTCTGGAAAAGTGTAACAAGTTGGTGCAGAGGGTTTATGCGACAGTCTGCCTTGCAGCATGTTGTGGGTTCTAACTCCTCTAAGGCTAATTGGCCTCTTTTACTCTAATTATAAAGCCGAGGTTGCTCAGTCGGCAAAGGCAACCTTCTGGTAGCTGAAGGGAGCCCGAGCCGGCCTAAAATCTTCCATGTTCGTTAAAGGTGACTGGGTAACGTAAAATATGTTCGTGGTCACAATATCCTCCAAGTTCTCATTCAATACCTCTGGGGGTAGTAGTCTAAGCCTATGGGTCTGGTGATCGTCAAAAGTGAAAGGCTCACCCCTTTTCCTCAATCATGCTTGGTTTGACCAAGTGGCATAAGCAACATTAACAAATCTAATAACATATATAATAAATTGAATATATGAGTAAATTTAATTGTTTATTTATGATTATGCACATATTTGTTCTTCACGTCCTAGTGGATTGAATAGTTGATGAATTTCGAATTTGAATAGTCACAAATCTTGTACTTTGGGTTTTAAGAATTATCTTGAAGTTAAATGATAAATGTAAATGTTCAACAGTAATTAAGAATCAAATGAGGTAACTGCTTACCTTTTGTTAATTCTGGGGACTTGCATGAAGAATTTATAGAAATTGAATTAGGAATGAAAACAGAAAATGGCTGTTGAACACACTTTCTTTTTATTACACAACACGTCACGATGAATGGAGAATAAATGGAGCAATGAATAAAGAATTATGAATTATGTTAGGTTTTAAACACATGTTTCATAAATGAATAAGAACAGAATATAGGAATATGAATAGTATTACATTTAAAATCCAACACCGAATCCTAACAACTTAGTCTATTACACATATAGTTTGGTTTTTACCCCCTCGCTCCATAGCGCCATCTAGCATGGTGAAGTTAATATAACACCTAGTTGATTTTCAGATTCTAGGCATTAAACGGTTCCAAAACTTTATAAATACCGCATACTTTGAACCACCAGACAATCTGCAATCTTTCTCATGTTTGCTGCTATTGAAATTCGTACATTAAGGACCGTGTGTGTTACTTCAGTTCTTAGTGACATTATTAAGCTGATTAGGAAGATTTTTTTTATCAAAAACAAAACTAACAGTACAGCTCATGGCTGTGTGAAGCCGAAAATAGATGAAAATTTGCTTCCAGAAGAAGGATACTAATAATATGCAGTAATTAATAAGAACTGAGCATAGCAGATAAACTTAAATTTAAGCGTTAGTTTTGCACAACATTTCTTTGTAGTATGTCTTTGAATAAGATCATTTTTCTTTAATTTATTTATTTCTGATTTAAAAAAAACATTTAAAAATTACATTACAAATAGTATTATATTCAGATAATTTACTTATCTCTATATTACGAAATAGCTAACCTATAATTTCCACTCAGTAAAATCTGCGGGGCTTAAAATTAAAAAGATACATAGTTAGCTGTTAAAGTAAAGGATATTTTAGCTCATTTAAATGAGTGAGCAACTCAATCGGCAAAAGCAACGATCTAGACGTTTGTGGGTTTGGTACTCGCGGCTTACTAAGATCCGCCTTGCTCTGGTTAATGGAGACTGGAACAAATTAAATATGTCCGTGGTCGCAGTGTTCTCCAAGTTCTCAAACGATACCTCAGGGGGTGTCCGAAGCTGTCTTCTGGCTTGCACCTTGCTTCTAAATTATGAGGTCCTATTTGAAGTAAGATGTTCTTTTACCCTAGTGGTGCTCTTTAAACGAAAACCCGTACGTTTGGCTCTGCCTAGTAGCATTGATAACAACAACAATGTTGTTGGATGTTAACCCTCCGAGTGGAACACACCGTTAAAAAAGTCTCCAAAAAATACGCTAAAGCTTTATTGTGTCAGTGACCAAAGTGTTCTATTATTTTTTACTTCACCCTTTGCCCCACCCTCGTTATTGTCCCTTTACTTCCGGTTATAAATAGATATATAAACAGACATTATTGAATGTTAATTTTTAATACACATAAAGATTGTCAATTCTCGAAGAGTATCCCATAAGAAATAATGTATTCTAAAAGTACGAATAAAAAGAATTTTTTTCAGAATTATTTATATTTTTTTACTAAAGTCATCCAAGATATTTCAGTGGTGCAATTAGAGATATATATGTTACCGCAAACGAAATTCTTCGAAATAGAGATTGACAAAGCCATGAGAAACTATCAGCGTCTTTGTTCCTGAGAGAGTAGGGGTGCATATCTCAATAAATGTCAGTCAAAGAGGGGTGAAGTTCCTAAACAATCAACCTGACCCTCCTACCTCATAATTTCATGAGGGAAAACACTGTCAGAAATGTACAATACATCTATTTTTTGAACTTTTTTGGGGGTCGAAAATTGTCTGTGACAGCTGGCGGAATTGTACGTGTAAACCGCTTAGAGGGTTAAATGAAAACAAAGGTAACTACAGCGATTATCAATTCCTTTTACCTTTTTTAAATAGTCATTTTGATCTCTGTCTAGTAATTACACCTTTTTTTTAGTATTTTAAAGTTGTACTATTGTCTGTTGTAAAGAATTAATTTTCCTCAGAAAATTGAGGTTTACAAAATATGCTGAGGTAGTCATACTACTATGGACAAAATGTAGTAAATTTTGTCTGAAAAAAAATACAGTTCCATAATACTGATGATTTCCATCGGTAAAGTCCCGATGCTATCCTCCTCGATAAAATACTGCCTGTAAAATTGGCATTTTCTACTACACAAAATGCCAGTTTATTTTTCATCCCTGCTGTTGTTAAATCAATTACGGAGGATCTCGCAAAATGTGAACTTTTGACAGCAAATATTTTTCTTCTTTCTAAATTCTTTACAAATGTCACTTAATCTGAACAAAGCCTTTTCTGAAATCTTCTTATCTTTATGAATAAGATATACAAGATCAGAAAAAAAATATATAAAAGTAAAAACTCTGAATCTTTGAAAAAGATTTAAAGATATTTAAGTTATTTTTCTAGCTGAAATCTGTTTTTCTCTGTTGATGGCCTTTCCCGCCTATTTTCATGTTCGTTTACAGATATTCTTTTCTTTTCTTTCTTGCAGAAGGAATATCTGCTTGACTAAAGGAAAATATTACTTTCTTGCGTAGACGGTGGACATCAAGCAGTGATTTGTAAATTATTAAGTACACATAGAACATTTTAATTTGAAAAAAATCTTTAACAAAGAAATTTAATTTCATTTAATAAATAAAATAAAAAGTTCTGCTCTGAGTGGAATAATTTTTTCTGGTTCATTATGAAGGTTTCATTTTATAAAAAAAATATTTAGTTTGTTATATGATGCGATAGCTTTTTTAAAGAACAAAATGTATATAAGTAAAAAAATACATATCTGCTAAATAGCTTTAGAAATCTGCAAGTTACAAATTATTTTTACTATCAAATACAATCTAACCATCTTTCTAATTCTGGGAATCTCATTTTTATTAATAATAGAAATAAGCTTAATTTTTTATCATAAAAAATATATATTTTTGAATTAAAATTTGTTAAAAGTTTTTAATTTTTTTAAATTTTAAAATGTCAGCTACATTTAATAATTCTGTGAATCTCATTTATATTAATACTAGAAATATGTTTTATTTTTTATCATAAAAAGGGGATATATTTTTTTTAATTCCAATTTGTTAAAAGTTTTTAATTTTTTTTTATTATTTTTAAGTGTCAGATACATTTAAGGTTTTAGTTTACAGAATAAATCTATAAATTACAAATTTTTTTCATATCAAATACAATTTAATTATATTTCTAATTCTGTGAACTCAGATATTAATGTGAGCAATATATTTTATTTTGGATCATAAAAAAGGTATATTTTTTTAAATGTATTTTATTAAAAGTCTCTAACCTTTTTCATTTTAAATCACATAAACCTTCAAGGATTTAGATTATAGAATAAAATTGTAAAAAATAAACAAAATATAAAAAAGTAATTAAAAAATAAATGCAATAATACAATATATAATAATAATATGTATAATATATAATAATATATAAATATATGTTTTAGCATAAAAATATGGTTTCTAATATACATCGTTCAATAATTATCTCCCGTGTAAATGAACTTAATTTTTTTTTCTATTTTGTACATATTCTTATTTTATTTTAAAATATATACTACTTGAAATGACAAAAACTAAATCATTTTAGAGAAACAAAAGAGAAATTGTAAAAAAAAAATAATTCTGGAAAGAACAGAACGTTTTATAGCAAGATGATTCTGAAGTAAAACAGTTCTAGTAAAGATTTTTATTCTCGAAAAATACTATGTTCCCTTATAGGAACGGTAGACATTCATTTGAACAAAATGCAACTGAGTGTAATGTTTTTACCTCATGTAACAGTGAACTCTGAGTTATAAGTGTAAACATTTCTGTTCGTAAACCAATGGTTCAATGCGAACGTAAGACTTAGCTTGATTATGCTGCCAAAAAAGAATATTTATTGCAATGTTTTTATTATACCTAGATATATATACATACACCATATATATATATACATATATATATATATGTATATATATATATATAAATATATATATATATATATATATACATATATATATACATATCATATACATATATATATATATGTATACATATATATATATATACATATACATATACTATATATACATATATATATATATATATATATATATACATATTATATATATATACATATATATATATACATATATACATATATATATACATATATATATACATATATATATATATACATATATATATATATATATATATATATATATATACATAAAAATACATATATATATAGTTATATAAATATATTTATTATATATATATATATTTTTTTATACAGATGTATACATTTATATACTATATATATTACATATATATATACATATATATATACATATATAGATTTTATATATACATATAATAATACATAATATATATATATAATATATATATATAATATATATATATATATATATATATATATATAAAATATATATATATAATGTGTGTGTATGAAACTCACTGATAGGTGAACAATATATAACGCAATTCTAATTTCAATAAAGATGTTAAAATTGAAATTTTCTTGAATTTCTTTTTACCTAATTTGTAAAAAACCACCTAAGATATTTTAGTACATTGTTGTTGTTCATCTGTATTTTCTAGATCATAATATCCTCGAGTATAATATAACCCTGACACTACCATAAAATGAATCAATAATTTTCTGATAGTAAATTTGTAATATGACAGCAATAGAATCTTGGATGTTTGCTGTAGCCATGAAGGCAAACAAGCCAACACTTCACCAAAATGCCAAAAGCACAATTATGTTTTTTTTAAAAAAATTAGTTAGAATTGTATTTCTCACTTGTATTTCTATGCCATTGTTTCTTATGAGTATACTAAATCAAATTTGTATCTGGTTAAAATCACGTTATCACTTCGAAATATTGCAGTTTCTATATGAACAAGTTTATTGGGATATTTGAAACACTTCGAAATATTAGTTTATATGACAAGTTTATTGGGAGAAACAATTCTATTAGTATGTGCAAGTTATTGGAAGATGAAACACTTCTAAATATTGCAGTTTGTATGTGTCCATAAATTTATTGGGATATTTTTAAATACTTCGAGATATTGCATTTTCTTTAAGTTTAATTTTAGTATCACTTATGTAAAGGATTTGGTAATATTTTTAGCAATCGTTATAAATGTGTATTTTTAAGTAAGAAAGTTTCGAACTGTCAGTACAGGTTATAAAGAAGAAGAGAGCAAGAGATAAAGTTTTGTACAGCCTTTTGTCCATGTATCAAAAGGTTATGTGACTAATTATAAAATTTACAATCGAAGAAACTAATAAACCACATATTAAGTTTGACTTTTAATGTTATATTTATTCTATAAATAGAATGATTAATTGTAATAAATACTCTGGAATTTTCGAGTACTATCAAACTGTCAATTTGTGGAGTAAATAGAATATTTATTACTATATAATGACTGTCCTATTGAATAAATAGTGTCATTAGAGTGCTACTGCATTTTTTTTTCTAATTCTTCATATTTTAAAGATTTAACTTTTAAGATTTTTTTTCCAATTTAACTCAATTTATCCTCTACTGATTTCTTCAATTTTAGCACAAATTATTTGAAAATTCTTTTATATGATAACCTTACAATTCTGCTACTAGTCTCTTTACGAATATTTGGTATGTACCACCGAGAATTTTAATGTCGAAGATTACCGTCTTCCTTAGCTCTGTTTATGTCTTTAACGCTTTCATGGAATATTGGTAATGATTCTAAATTTTTTTTCACCAAATTACTTTCTTTTTCACACTTGGAATAATGCCACGTCATGACTAAAACGAGGCAATAAAGTTCCTCTCTCATTGTCCTCTTTCCATGATATTAGCGTAGCAGCAATCAACTGCATGTTCCAGTTATTGCTTTAACTGTCAAATAGCAACTCAATTCAACTCCATGCAGTGCGTATGCTACGAGACAATTTAAATTCCTCCGTAATGAAGTTTGCTTTTATTAGGCGTTTAAAATAATTTCCCAGAATTAATGGAGTAAAAGAAATGTATAGATGGTGTCGTACCCTTTTTACTCTACAACAGCTATTTTTTAGATGTTCTCCTCGATTCCTTAAAGATTCTAATCTCATCAATTTTAATGACTACTTAATCACCTTCCACAAAAAAAAAACCGAATCATTAGCAGCAAAATTTCCTTTTGTACCAGAATAATTAAATTAGACGTTTGACAAACTGTTACTGCAGGAGGAATCGTTTTAAAAAATTTGGTTGTTAATTTAATTGTGATATTCTTTTGGGACTTTAAAAGATTTCATTCATTAAGATGAAAACATAGGGTTGAAATTCTATGTCTGTTGATTTCTTGGGAGTGATTGCGTCTCAGGAAAACATACCCTGTTAATGCACCATTTGCAAAAAAAATATATTTTCAAATTAAATTGAAAATCTTTCTCTGTTGAATCCTCTTTTTGTTAGATAATTTTTAAATAACTAACCAATTGGCGCCTGTGTCTGGATGCATAATTAGGAGGTGCCAAGTAATCTTTTGAAAACACTGTTGTAAACTGTTTTAATTGTAGATAAATTATAACATATAAAAGTATTATATATGAAAATATTTGGAAATTTATCCTCGTATCTAGCTATAACAGGAAAATACTTGTGTTCTGGAAAAGTGTAACAAGTTGGCGCAGAGGGTTTATGCGACAGTCTGCCTTGCAGCATGTTGTGGGTTCTAACTCCTCTAAGGCTAATTGTCCTCTTTTACTCTAATTATAAAGCCGAGGTTGCTCAGTCGGCAAAGGCAACCTTCTGGTAGCTGAAGGGAGCCCGAGACGGCCTAAAATCTGCCATGTTCGTTAAAGGTGACTGGGTCATGTAAAATATGTTCGTGGTCACAATATCCTCCAAGTTCTCATTCAATACCTCTGGGGGTAGTAGTCTAAGCCTATGGGTCTGGTGATCGTCAAAAGTGAAAGGCTCACCCCTTTTCCTCAATCATGCTTGGTTTGATCAAGTGGCATAAGCAACAACAACAACTCTAATAACATGTATAATAAATTGAATATATGAGTAAATTTAATTGTTTATTTATGATTATGCACATATTTGTTCTTCACGACCTAGTGGATTGAATAGTTGATGAATTTCGAATTTGAATAGTCACAAATCTTGTACTTTGGGTTTTAAGAATTATCTTGAAGTTAAATGATAAATATAAATATTCAACAGTAATTAAGAATCAAATGAGGTAACTGCTTACCTTTTGTTAATTCTGGGGACTTGCATGAAGAATCTATAGAAATTGAACTAGGGATGAAAACAGAAAACGGCTGTTGAACACACTTTCTTTTTATTACACAACACGTCACGATGAATGGAGAATAAATGGAGCAATGAATAAAGAATTATGAATTATGTTAGGTTTTAAACACATGTTTCATAAATGAATAAGAACAGAATATAGGAATATGAATAGTATTACATTTAAAATCCAACACCGAATCCTAACAACTTAGTCTATTACACATATAGTTTGGTTTTTACCCCCTCGCTCCATAGCGCCATCTAGCATGGTGAAGTTAATATAACACCTAGTTGATTTTCAGATTCTAGGCATTAAACGGTTCCAAAACTTTATAAATACCGCATACTTTGAACCACCAGACAATCTGCAATCTTTCTCATGTTTGCTGCGATTGAAATTCGTACATTAAGGACCGTGTGTGTTACTTCAGTTCTTAGTGACATTATTAAGCTGATTAGGAAGATTTTTTTATCAAAAACAAAAGTAACAGTACAACTCATGGCTGTGTGAAGCCGAAAATAGATGAAAATTTGCTTCCAGAAGAAGGATACTAATAATATGCAGTAATTAATAAGAACTGAGCATAGCAGATAAACTTAAATTTAAGCGTTAGTTTTGCACAACAATTCTTTGTAGTATGTCTTTGAATAAGATCATTTTTCTTTAATTTATTTATTTCTGATTTAAAAAAAACATTTAAAAATTACATTACAAATAGTATTATATTCAGATAATTTACTTATCTCTATATTACGAAATAGCTAACCTATAATTTCTGCGGGGCTTAAAATTAAAAAGATACATAGTTAGCTGTTAAAGTAAAGGATATTTTAGCTCATTTAAATGAGTGAGCAACTCAATCGGCAAAAGCAACGATCTAGACGTTTGTGGGTTTGGTACTCCCGGCGGCCTAAGATCCGCCTTGTTCTGGTTAATGGAGACTGGAACACGTATTAAATATGTCCGTGGTCGCAGTGTTCTCCAAGTTCTCAAACGATACCTCAGGGGGTGTCCGAAGCTGTCTTCTGGCTTGCACCTTGCTTCTAAATTATGAGGTCCTATTTGAAGTAAGATGTTCTTTTACCCTAGTGGTGCTCTTTAAACGAAAACCCGTACGTTTGGCTCTGCCTAGTAGCATTGATAACAACAACAATGTTGTTGGATGTTAAATGAAAACAAAGGTAACTACAGCGATTATCAATTCCTTTTACCTTTTTTAAATAGTCATTTTGATCTCTGTCTAGTAATTACACCTTTTTTTAGTATTTTAAAGTTGTACTATTGTCTGTTGTAAAGAATTAATTTTCCTCAGAAAATTGAGGTTTACAAAATATGCTGAGGTAGTCATACTACTATGGACAAAATGTAGTAAATTTTGTCTGAAAAAAAATACAGTTCCATAATACTGATGATTTCCATCGGTAAAGTCCCGATGCTATCCTCCTAGATAAAATACTGCCTGTAAAATTGGCATTTTCTACTACACAAAATGCCAGTTTATTTTTCATCCCTGCTGTTGTTAAATCAATTACGGAGGATCTCGCAAAATGTGAACTTTTGACAGCAAATATTTTTCTTCTTTCTAAATTCTTTACAAATGTCACTTAATCTGAACAAAGCCTTTTCTGAAATCTTCTTATCTTTATGAATAAGATATACAAGATCAGAAAAAAAATATATAAAAGTAAAAACTCTGAATCTTTGAAAAAGATTTAAAGATATTTAAGTTATTTTTCTAGCTGAAATCTGTTTTTCTCTGTTGATGGCTTTTCCCGCCTATTTTCATGTTCGTTTACAGATATTCTTTTCTTTTCTTTCTTGCAGAAGGAATATCTTCTTGACTAAAGGAAAATATTACTTTCTCGCGTAGACGGTGGACATTAAGCAGTGATTTGTAAATTATTAAGTACACATAGAACATTTTAATTTGAAAAAAAAATCTTTAACAAAGAAATTTAATTTCATTTAATAAATAAAATAAAAAGTTCTGCTCTGAGTGGAATAATTTTTTCTGGTTCATTATGAAGGTTTCATTTTATAAAAAAATATTTAGTTTGTTATATGATGCGATAGCTTTTTTAAAGAACAAAATGTATATAAGTAAAAAAATACAAATCTGCTAAATAGCTACAGAAATCTGCAAGTTACAAATTATTTTTTACTATCAAATACAATCTAACCATCTTTCTAATTCTAGGAATCTCATTTTTATTAATACTAGAAATAAGCTTAATTTTTTATCATAAAAAATATATATTTTTGAATTAAAATTTGTTAAAAGTTTTTAATTTTTTTTATTTTAAAATGTCAGCTACATTTAATAATTCTGTGAATCTCATTTATATTAATATTAGAAATATGTTTTATTTTTAATCATAAAAAGGGGATATATTTTTTTAATTCCAATTTGTTAAAAGTTTTTAATTTTTTTTTATTATTTTTAAGTGTCAGATACATTTAAGGTTTTAGTTTACAGAATAAATCTATAAATTAGAAATTTTTTCATATCAAGTACAATCTAATTATATTTCTAATTCTGTGAACTTGGTTATATTAATGTGAGCAATATATTTTATT
>CM063510.1:66406150-66413650 GCA_032207245.1 Pardosa pseudoannulata
CCAAACTTAGAAAAGTGGAGTTTATATTTTTTTTCTTCATAATTTATCTCAGCATGAAAAAAATTAATCTATCCAAACAAATTTCTGTGAAATAAAAAGAAATCTTTCTGTTGTGATTAAAAGTTCTTCTTGGTTAGACGAATATAGAGGAGATGCTTCCTATAATAAAAGATCCTTCTTCTTTTCTCTCAAAGTTTTCTGATAAGAATTACAAAATGCATTCTTTTTTAAATGATTTTCATGGACTTTTCTAGATGTTGGAATTTTATCGATTCTAATAAGTAGAAAGTTTACTTCTATGGTATCTGTACCGATGTACTTTCCAAAAATGGTCAGAACGTGCAGGGCCGTAGCTAGAAATTATATTCGGAGGGAGACCAAGGGGGGAAGCTTTTTGTGAATGATATTGTTTTTGTGAATGATACTTCAGTAAAACTGCAGGTTTACTTATGTATGCATACCCCTAATGAGTGTGACAATACAATGTGGTTTTAAAATATCAAAATGATTTAAAAAGGATTTAAAGAACAAATTTAAAGCCTAGTTAAGTAACAAAGTAACTGCATGGGGAATTTAACAGTAAATTTAACATCGAAAAGATATAAATTATACATGTATTAAATTCTAATTTTTAAAATAAAAGTATAACCACACTAAAAGAATAATTTTGGAAGAAAATGAACATGTTTGTAAACTCGCTGAGCGGTTTGCGATGTTTCTATTTCCGATTTTGGATATGATTTCACATGGGTCTCGTATAAGAAGCAGGTATGGAGGCGAAATAATCAGCCGGTAAAAGTTTAAACTTAACAACTGTTCATTTATTTAACAAAGATAAAAAAAGTTTTAAATAAAACAAATCAACGCAATGTAGATACAATCTATTGTCCAGAATAGAGATCACTCTAGACAACCTGCTCATCTCAAAGTTGAGCCGGGAGTCCCCTCCCGTTTCTTCTTTTCCAAACAGGAATCCTCGGTTTTAGGGGAGATTGAACCCCCCCCCCTTTGACCTTTGTCCTTGGAGTAGCCGGAACGCCCTTTGGTGCCCAGCCGATGCGGTCACACAAAGCACAGTCAATTTTCTCTGTCGGTACGTTGACAAAACCGGCGAAATTGACACTTCTAATCGTCTGTGAGTCAAAAAATACCATTACTGCTACAATACTGCCGTTTTCAATTGTTCAAAAGAATAAAAGTTCGCCCGACCTCCGACAGAGACGGACACGACTCTTACAATGTTCAAATGTTTTACCTGCAAATTACAAAATGTGCTCACTTTGAAGATTTGCAAAAAAATTTAAAAATTTCGTCCGATAGTGCATCAATATTGTGATGGGTTGGTAAGTAGCGGTCTCACCAAAGTCGTTTAACGGCAAACCACGATTAACCCATGCCCCCAACCAATGGTAGAGATTAATCGTGGTAAGCCTTTAAACGAGTTTGGTGTGAGCGGCCGTAAGAGTGCTTATCAATTTGTTCTTATTTGTCGAATACAGTTTGCACTTTCTTTTTAACTCAACGTCACTGAACACAGTGTTGTCTATTCATAGCTACGCAGATGGCATAACCACACACGATTCATTTTCTTTCTATGAAATGGCCTTTTTAGAATTTCGGAGGGGAACCGGTCCCCTAAATCCCCCCCTTGCCTACTGCCTTGAGTACGTGCATACACAGCTGTTGACTAAATTTTCAAGAAGAATTTAGGTGCAGCCGTTAACTTCGAGTTTTAGTGAGGACCCCTGCGGAGGAGTTATAGCTCACGGAGTGGCACAAGTGTAACGGTCAAGCCCAGGCAGGGATGTAGCCGTGAGATAGGGAGGCAGGGGCTAAGTAATAAAATCGACTTTCACCAAAGGGTCCATTTTAATGAGCCCAACTGCACAATAAGGAGGTGATGTGAGAAAATTTCACCAAAAAGTGATTGAAATAGAAAAAAAAGGGGAGTTGAATCGAGGTGTAAAGTTGTGGAAAGAAAGTGGGAAAAAGACTCGATGTCTGGATTCAAGAGTTGTTGGACATCAAGAACCTGTAAGCAAGCCAGAGAGCCCGGGCCAGCAATCAATTCCCGCCCGCATGCTTATGATCGGAACGCCACCACAAATTCCATAACGTATATTTTACTGTGTTTCACTTTTGAGAAAGAAAACTGGTGTTTCAGTTGTAAGTACATTACAACAGTATCTTTATTATTTTTCTTAAAAGATCTTAATTTTTGTAGTTTTTATAGCTGGATAAACGTTTTATCAATACTTTAATAGTTTTAATAGGAAAAATAAACTGATATAGCATATTCTGATATAGTTTTTACTATGTGGTGATTCTAAACTCATTCACAGCAAATTCCGGGTATAGTATGACTGTTGTTGCGGAACTCTAGTAGACAGAGTGCCAAATATATTTCATTCTACAGAAGACGTTAGGTAAAGGGAGATAATTTTAATAATTTTTCCACTGTGTTCTGATTGAAATGTCTGCCTTTTATTTGTCTTTTTTATTATAATTTTCAACTTTCTAATATTTCTGCAGTGATGGGAAATGCATAGGTTAGTCAAAACGTCTATTGAAAAAAAAAGCTAAAAAAGCTATTTTGACGAAAATTTGTGGTAACATTTCAGAGTTTTATCTGTATTGAGTAGATTTACGGGAGAATTTTAGCTTATGTAGGAAACTGAAAATAGTGTCCAAATTTAAAATGAAAGAGCAGCAGTTGTAAATGAAATAAAATCATAAACTTTTATGAAAAGAATTTGTTGGTAATACAGGTGATAAAATTTTCATTGCAACAAAAAATAATCGGTGATTAAATTTAAAATTATCACATATGTACCTAATCTCTCATTTATGCCAAATATAAAAGAAAAGTATTTATGGAATATCTCCGTTCAGTGATAAAACGTATGAAAATAATGAAGACAATATTTAAATAATTTAAAATAAGAAATGATTAAATAAGATGATTAAAGGAATGGCATCATAATGGTAGAAAAAAAATGTTATTTTTACCTATTTATTATATGATAAACTTAATAGCCTGCTCTTAACAAGGGAAAATAGGGTTTGAAATAATGGTATTAAACGCTCGAAAATGGGAGGAGGGGGAGATTTAAAATGTTTTAAAAACTTGCTTTGAATTTTGCTAACATTAACTCAACAAGAATGTAATAGGGATGCTCCTATCCATTCCAGGTCCAACCGCTTCATAAAATCGAGGACAGGCGGACAGATAGCTTAGGCTATTATTATATTGTCACGAAGATTAGAAAGAACACACCGTTAAACGTAACAGAAGAATTTATTGAAGCTAAGTAGCAACTCGCAACTTTACAAGATCGAGAAGTTGCCTACAACTAGTGGGTATCAGCTTTTATACCTGAACAGAATATTCTAGAAATAACTAATTCACATATTAAAGAAATATCTAGAATATTCAAGAACATAAAGAAGCAATAAATAACATTTTCAAATTAAAAATCCGTTCTTCGGATCATCCGTCAAGCATCGAACCCACAATCTCCGGGTCTGGACTGCTTGCTTTGACCATTCGGCCACTGAGCTCGTTGACTAAGCTGCTTTATGCGGCAATATAGGGGATATTTTTAATAGAAGAATCGTAGATTTCTTGTCTGTACAGGTAGGCCCACTGCATTTCAAAATCAGAGTTTGAGGGTTTGAATTCTACAACTAGCATGAATGTCAGTAGCTAAAAAAAATTTTAAATTAGTAGAACTCGTTATAATTAACCTTTGTGTTGTAAAAAAAGTTTCCAAGGCGCTTCCAACCTAACCAAACTACGGATCGATTGACTACACAATTCAAAACAAAATAACAGTGTCTGAATAGTTTTAAAAATCTGAATCAAAGTATTATGCAAATATTCCATAATATTGTATCACGGATTTTTCCTTTTATAAGTATTAAAACATACTGTGAATAAATTTTAATTCATGAACAACGTAATAACACTCTTTCTACTTACGTAACGTATTTGCAGTAATAACAAAATACATTTCAAGATACATTAATAGGAGAATATTGAAATGGCTTTAATATACTTTTTGTTTATTTCAATTCCTTCAAAATGTAAATGATTTTTTTACTTACTACTAAACTATTGTGTATTGAAATTGGAAGAATCATAAATAGCATAGCATTACTGGAGAAATATTACAAAAGGAATTTAAAGTTCTGTTAATGCATTTCCTTTCAAAAACTACATAATTATCATTTTTCTGTTTATCAAGTAAATTTACAATAATAAAAAACATTGAAAATATTTTTAAATTCTGATAATAATGCATTTCATTTCATGATCAACGTTATAATAAATATTTCCCCATTATATTTAGTTGTTCTCTCTATTCATATTCATTAAGGTTTTATGTATAGTTTGCTGTCGTCATTAAAACATTTTCTGTTGTAAAATATTTTAAATGTTCGTAACGGTTTCATGATCAACATTATAACAAATATTTCCCCATCATATTTAGTTGTTCTCTCTATTCCTATTCATTAAGGTTTTATGTATAGTTTGCTGGAATCATTACAACATTTTCTGCTGTAAAATATTTTAAATGTTTGTAACGGTTTCATGATCAACATTATAACAAATATTTCCCCATCCTATTTAGTTGTTCTCTCTATTCATATTCATTAAGGTTTTATGTATAGTTTGCTGGAATCATTACAACATTTTCTGCTGTAAAATATTTTAAATGTTCGTAACTGTTTCATGATCAACATTATAACAAATATTTCCCCATCATATTTAGTTGTTCTCTCTATTCCTATTCATTAAGGTTTTATGTATAGTTTGCTGGAATCATTACAACATTTTCTACTGTAAAATATTTTAAATGTTCGTAACGGTTTCATGATCAACATTATAACAAATATTTCCCCATCATATTTAGTTGTTCTCTCTATTCCTATTCATTAAGGTTTTATGTATAGTTTGCTGGAATCATTACAACATTTTCTACTGTAAAATATTTTAAATGTTCGTAACTGTTTCATGATCAACATTATAACAAATATTTTCATATTTAGTTGTTCTCTCTATTCATATTCATTAAGGTTTTATGTATAGTTTGCTGGAATCATTACATTTTCTGCTGTAAAATATTTTAAATGTTTTTAACGGTTCATGATCAACATTATAACAAATATCATATTTAGTTGTTTTATATATTATAAATATTCGTAACATAATTCCTTTTAGATTATTCCGAAATATCAATTCACTATGTTTTCCTAAATAACAAGTTTCATCTTTATGTAATTTTGTATAAGGATTCAGGCAGACACTTATCTTCATTTTGTATAGATGTACGCAAATCAATTTAAGTCATAGCAACAGTTATGATATAAATATGTATATTTCATCCTTCTATAGGGCCTAGTGACTATGTAGTAAATCATCATTGCATAAAATTACCTTGTCTTGAAACCATGCATATCAACCTTAGCAACGCTCTAGTTATATTAGTTTTTATCCACATATAAAAAACGTCTCTTTTTGTCCATCGGCCGTTGATTACAATGTTCAAATAATAATTAAATGTTTATAACATAATTCCTATAATATGAAAAATTTTAAATTTTAATGTTTTTATCCTATTACAGGAAAAATTTACCTGTAGGTTATGAATATTAATTCACTATACTTTCTGAAATAGAAGCTCCATCTTTATGTAATTTTGTATATGAATTCAGGCAGACCCTTGTCTTTCTTTAAAATAGATTTAGGTAGGTCAATTTAATTCATGGTCACAGTCGCAATATAAAAATATCTATTAATGACTCCTATTGGGTCTGATGACTATATATCAAATCACCATGGTATAAAATTGCCTTGTCTTGAAACCATGCATATCAGCCTTAGCAACGCTCTAATTATATTAGTTTTTATCCACGTATAAAAAACATATCTTTTTGTCCATAGACTTTATTACAAAGTTCAAATATTAATTAAATGTTTATAAAATAATTCCTATAATATGAAAAATTTTAAATTTTAATGTTTTTATCCTATTACAGGAAAATTTTACCTGTAGGTTATGAATATTAATTTACTATACTTTCTGAAATAGAGGCTCCGTCTTTATGTAATTTTGAATATGAATTCAGGCAGACCCTTGTCTTTCTTTTAAATAAATTTAGGTAGGTCAATTTAAGTCATGATCACAGTCGCGATATAAAGCTGTCTATTTCTGCCTTCAATTAGGCCTGGTGACTATATAGTAAATCGTCGCTGTATAAAATTGCCTTGTCTTGAAACCATGCATATCAGCCTTAGCAACGCTCTAATTATATTAGTTTTTATCCACGTATAAAAAATCATCTCTCCTTGTCCTTAGAACGCTGATTACAATGTTCAAATAATAATTAAATGTTTATAACATAATTCCTATTATATGAAAAATTTTAAATTTTAATGTTTCCATCCTATTATAGGAAAAATATACCTGTAGGTTATGAATATTAATTCACTATACTTTCTGAAATAGATACTCCATCTTTATGTAATTTTGAATATGAATTTAGGCAGACCCTTGTCTTTCTTTAAAATAGATTTAGGCAGGTCAATTTAAGTCATGGTCACAGTCGCGATATAAAGCTGTCTATTTCTGCCTTTAGTTAGGCCTGGTGACTATGTAGTAAATCGTCATTGTATAAAATTACCTTGTCTTGAAACCATGCATATCAACCTTAGCAACGCTCTAGTTATATTAGTTTTTATCCACATATAAAAAACATCTCTTTTTGTCCATCGGCCGTTGATTACAATGTTCAAATAATAATTAAATGTTTATAACATAATTCCTATTATATGAAAAATTTTAAATTTTAATGTTTCCATCCTATTATAGGAAAAATTTACCTGTAGGTTATGAATATTAATTCACTATACTTTCTGAAATAGATACTCCATCTTTATGTAATTTTGAATATGAATTTAGGCAGACACTTGTCTTTCTTTAAAATAGATTTAGGAAGGTCAATTTAAGTCATGGTCACAGTCGCGATATAAAGCTGTCTATTTCTGCCTTCTGTTGGGCCTGGTAACTATATAGTAAATCACCATTGTATAAAATTGCTTTGTCTTGAAACCATGCATATCAATAGCAACGCTCTAGTTATATTAGTTTTTATCCACATATAAAAAACATCTCTTTTTGTCCATAGACCGTTGATTACAATGTTCAAATAATAATTAAATGTTTATAACATAATTCCTATAATATGATTTAGGCAGGTGAATTTAAGTCATTGTGACAGTCGCTATATAATAATGTCTAATTCTGCCTTCTATTGGGTGATTATATAGTAAATCACCATTGTATAAAATTGCTTTGTCTTGAAACCATGCATATCAAAGCAACGCGATAGTTATATTATTTTTTATCCATGTATAAAAAATATATCTGCTCTTGTACATAGAACGTTAATTTCAATGTTCAAATATAATTAAATGTTTATAACACAATTCCTATT
>CM063510.1:66418650-66433650 GCA_032207245.1 Pardosa pseudoannulata
ACAATAAAATTAAATTAATATTTTAATTTAATCTATGAATTGCTAATTACTAATATTCAACTATTATTTCTTTAATCTACTAATGTACTTGAAAACTGAAGAAGCCATTAGAAAAAATATTTTAATCTAAAATTTAGAAGTAATCCTTTTTTTATTTTAACTGTGTTCTCATAGGTGTATAGTGCTTTTTACTATTAAAATTAATTTAACATTTTGATTTAATCTATGAATTGCTAATTACTAATATTCAGCTATTATTTCTGTAAACTACTAATATTCTTGAAAATTGCAAAAACCACTATGAAAAATATTTTAATCTAAAATTTAGTAGTAATTCCTTTTTTTATGTCAACATGTGCTATCATAGATATATTGTGCTCTTTTACTATTAAAATTAATTTAACATTTTAATTTAATCTAAAATGTTTATTTTCAAAGCAACTAAATTATTAACTATGAATAATTAAAGCGGTTTAACAGTCAGAAAAACATTAGGTACATATATAAACTACAGGAGGCTAGAAATACTATCTTTATATTATTTAACCTTAACATTTTTAGTCCTATAATATAGTGTTTCAATTATTCATAATAGATTTAATGCTATAAACTAAAAAACTCTTTCCTGTTGAGATAGTTCGTAAAGGACCAAACTGATTTCACTTAGGAAATATTGTACCTGCCATGATTTTACAACGTGTGAAAACTTCATAATTTCTAACAATTCTTAGTATCAAGAAATGTTGTTTATTGTAATTTTATATTAGCATTAGACTTTCCCCAAATATTTACTTCATGTATCTGATCAGTAAAAAATTTTGCCTTTCAATCAAATAGAATAAGAGATTTGTTAGGAAAAAAGCGTTTTAAACGGCAAAATTTTTAAAATATTTCTTACTTGTTTTTGAAAAACTGTGGTTCAGAAACACTTGCAGTTGTTTATTGAAAAAATACTAACTATAAAAGAAATAAAATATTACTTTTTTAAGACCTTAATAAAGAAGAATTTATTCCTAATTTGCAAACAAGGCGACCTATATTGATGCAAAATATAAAACAACTTAAGGAAAATAAATGTTGCCAACAAATGTCTAAAAATATATTACAGATATAAAATATAGTGTTAAACGTTAAGATGTGTCTTTAAAGTAAATTATTAAAAGTACACATTTTACTCCACTACCCATTTTATCCCACCAGACACTACTTTTTACATTACATTAAATTACCTACATTACAGTAAATTATTTAATTATTAAAATATATTATTAATTATTAAATAATTATTTAATTATTTACATTAAAATATTTAATTAATTAAAATATTATATTACATTACCTACATTAAATTTACTATTATATTTTTAGATCTGAATAGTTTAGGCCGGGACAGAGTTCTAACACACTTATTATATGTCTGTGAATAAAATTAAGACCACTCAAATAGAACATAAGAAAATCTTCTTAAACGAGTTTTATATATATATGTATATATATATATATATATATATATATATATATATATATATATATATATATATATATATATATATATATATATATATATATATATATATATATATATATATATATATATATATATATATATATATATATATATATCTTTTTCTTTAACCATTTGGCTAAAGGAAAGATACAACATATTTAGCAACATTATTTAAAGATAATCGAGATATCTGTAAAATAAAAAATAATGAAGCTCGATTTTACTAAAGTCGATTGGAGAAAATCAAAGATTCTCAATATTAGTAGATAATCGCTCATTACCTCCAATCAATTTTGTTAAGACCAGTACTAAGCACATGACATTAATAAAATGCAAAAAAAATAATTTTGGCAAACAATCACCGTGTTACCACACGAACAAAATAGATTTTCATGTGAAAAATTGGTGAAACTCAATTCAAAATGAAAGAAATATACCATATGAAGATAGTTATCCATAAAGTAAATAAGTCAGAAAGCTATGTTTAAAACATTGTTTAAAACTGAGATAGTATTTAACAATGTTTGAGTTAAAACATTTAAAACAATGTTTAAAACTAGGATAGTATTTAAATCCTAATATTTAAATAATATCTCAGGATTCAAGTAGCTTAAAATATTTTAGTTATTTTAGTACATAATTAAAAGAAATAATATATCAAATTTTGAACCACCTAAAATACCTTCCAAGAGTTTTCCTTATTCATCATGCAAAATTTTATCTAGATCATTCTAGCATTCTCGGAATTTGTAACGAATATGCACACACATACATACAAAGAATTATATATGTATATAAATACATGTAGTTATACGAATTCATAGTACTTTTACATTTCAACACAGAAGGTAGTTACTACACATGCAAGTATTTTTACTGAGACAACAACGTTTACCGCGAAACATTACATTTCAAAAAAATCTCTTTAACGGAAGAGGGAAAAATCCCCGCAATTTTCGAAATCTAAATCAGCACCAAAGAGCAGCAGCGATATATCCTATGGATATTAAAATGAAAAGTATCACCACAAGTTTTTCCTTTTACTCTCTCATTCTGAATGATGCCACTGCTCTCTAAGAAATAAAGTCTGAGAAATCCGCTTAGCGTTATAAAGGGAACGATGATAAAAGAAATCTATCGCTCGTCTTTAAAGGGAAAAAAACTCTCAACTCTGCTATTTAGGGCCATCTTTTTTCCCTATCTTTGACTTTAGAGTCTGAATCTCTCTCTTCATACTTACGGCGTTTATCAGCCGTTTCCGTTTTATGTCGTTTTTCAGGATTTGTTGCAAATAAAATAATCCGGAAGTAGAGTCTGGAGATTTCAATCGTAAAGAAAAACTTTTTAACTATCATCTCTGCAGCTTTGGCAACGTTTCTAGTTTTATTTGAAGATTTTAGAAGCAAATAGAACTCTGTCAATATTCGGAACTTATATAATGAATTAATAATTTTTTTATAAATATATCGACAATAGATCCATGTATGTGTTCCATCTAGATTCTAAATCTTTTATAGAGATTTTGCAATAGTTTACATCCAGTTTTTATTTTCCGTCTGCTATATTCCCTCTAGAATTACATAACATTTGAAGGGGATGGTATACATTACAAAGTTTACCTAAATTACTAACTTCGAGTTTAAAAACTGTGTACACGTATAAGGATAAATATAATTAAGTAAATAGATTCCAAAAATTCTGTAAATCACAGACTTTGTAATTTCATTTTCTATAACTTCCAGTTAATTATTTAAATGTTCTTTAAATGCTTTAATTTTCAGTCTTTCTACTTATTTCTATTTATTATTTTAAAGGGACTAGGATATTTTCAACTTAACAGATTATTAAAATCTTATTAAAATCCTCAATACTTAAGTAAACGAAATTTTCTTTCATTTTCAGTTAATGTTTTTAGAAACTTTTTCGGTGTTTTAATTTCCAGTTTTTATGATCCGTATTCCTTATTACTTTAAGGTTACTGGAACTTTTTAACTTCCCAAAATATAAAAATTTTATAAAATCCTAAAACTTTTTAAGTAAATGAAATTGTTTTTTAAATTTTCAGTTATGTTTTTAAAATTGTTTCCTGAGTTTTAATTTCCAGTTCTTGATTTCCGTATTTCTCCTTATTATTTTAAGGATACTGGGATGTTTTTGACATCCTAAAATAAAATATATTTTAAAAACTTCAATATTTTTAACTAAACAAAAGTTTTTTTTTAATTTTCAATAGATTTTTTTATTATTTCTGCTTTTTTTTTGGGGGGGGGAAATGGGAAGACTTTAATTTCACAAAATATGAAAATATTATACAATCCTCAATATTTTTTAACTAAATGAAAATTTATTTTATTAATCAGTTGATTTTTAATAATACTTCCTATGTGTTCTGTTTTTATTTGGGGGAGGGTAATTTTCAGTTAATTTTTAATAATACTTCCTATGCTTTTGTTTTAAACAAATAGAACTCTATCAATATTCGAAACTTATATAATAAATTAATAATTTTTTATAAATATATTGAAAATAGATCCATGTATGTGTTCCATCTACACTCTAAATCTTTTATAGAGATTCTGCAATAGTTTATATCGAGTTTTTATTTTTCAGTCTGGTATATTCCCTCAAGAATTACGTAACATTTTAAGAGGATGGTATACATTTCGAAGTTATAAAATTGTCGTAGTTACGTAAATTACTAACTTCAAGCCTAAAAACTTTGTACACGTAAAAGGATAAATATAATTAAGTAAATAGCTTTCAAAAATTCTGTAAATCACAGACTTTTTAAATCAATTTTCAGTTAATTTTCAGTTTCAGTTAATTTCAGATTCAGTTAATTTTTTAAATGTTCCATTAAATGCTGAAAATTAATTTGAGTTCTTCCCCTTACTTCCCTTTATTATTTTAAAGGTGTTGTGATATTTTCGACTTAACAGAATATTAAAATCTTATTAAAATCCTGAGTACTTTTAAGTAAACGAAATTTTCTTTAATTTTCAGTTAATGTTTTTAAAAACGTTTTTTGTGTTTTAATTTCCAGTTTTTGTGTTCCTTATTTCTTATTATTTTAAGGGCATTTTGACGTTTTCGACTTCCCAAAATATAAAAATCTTATAAAAACCTCAATATTTTTAACAAAACGAAAGGGTTTTTTTAATTTTCAGTTATGTTTTTAAAATTATTTCCTGTGTTTTAATTTCCAGTTCTTGATTTCTGTATTTCTCCTTATTATTCTAAAAATCCTGGGATGTTTTTGACATCACAAAATAAGAAAATATTATAAAAACTTCAATTTTTTTAACTAAACAAAATTTTTTTTAATTTTCAACAGACTTCTTTAAATGTTTCCTCTGTTTTAAATTTCCGATTTTTTTCTTATTTCTCCTTATTATTTTAAGGGTACTGGGACGTTTTTGACATCACAGAATAAGAAAATCTTATAAAAACTTCAATATTTTTAACTAAACAAAAGATTTTTTTAATTTTCAACAGACTTCTTTAAATGTTTCCTCTGTTTTAAATTTCAGATTTTTTTCCTTATTTTTTTAGAGAACTGGGACGATTTCAATTTCCCGAAATATGAAAGTATTATAAAATCCTCAATATTTTTTAACTAAATGAAAATTTATTTTAAATATCAGTTAGTTTTTAATAATGCTTCCTATTTTTTCTGTTTTTATTTGGGGGGGGGTAATTTTCAGTTCATTTTTAGTAACACTTCCTATGCGTTTATTGCCGAACAATTTCCGAATGGTTAGGCTTTTGATCTTCGGTACAGGAGTTCGTAGGTTCGAATCCCTCTGTGGCATGATTGTTCGTTGCCGTTCAGAATCAGCTTTAAGAAGTAGGTCCCGATCTAATTATCTCACGTGCTTCAAAAAAGAAGATTGTATCGCTCCAAACCAAACCTATGTTTTCATTTTCAGTTTTTTCTGCCTAATTTCTCCTTTTTATTTTAAGAAAACTAGACTTTTCCGACTTGACAGAAGAGGAAAGTCTACATAAAAAACTCCATTACTTTTTGCTTTACAAAGTGTCTTTGCAACTTTTCCTGGGTATTTAAACATAAGTTATTAATTGTTTTCTTTAAAAAAATGTCAAAATGGATTAACATGAATAGGTCTTTTACAATCCTTCTTTATTTACAGGCACTTTTGTCTCAAAATATAAATCTATATTTCTTTTCTGGGTTGAGAAAACAAAGTCAAACTAATTGTACTGTAGATTTTTAACTTTCATTTTGATTTAAATAGAAATCAATGATCAGATATCGTTTAAATTTTTAAGAAGCAAGAAATTCACAGAAATTATTTAATTCTGTATATACAATTTCATGACTCTGTGTTAGTAATTTACAAACACACTGCGAAAAAGGTTTGTAAATTGCTTGCAAAGTAAACGTTTAATCAGTATTTAAACAAGATGTTTATTATTTTCTTTCAAACAATAATCAAAATGAATTAACTCTCATAATTTTTTCACATTCCTTAGTTATTTACAAGAACTTTTGTCTCAAAATATAAATCTATATTTCTTTTCTGGATTGAAAGAAACAAGGTCAGACTAACTGGACTGGAGATTTGTAAGTTTGATTTCGTTTTAAATAGAAACCAATGATCAGATATCGTTTAATTTTTCAAGAAGCAAGAAATTTACAGAAATTGTTTGATTCTGTATATACAATGTAATGACTCTATGTTAGTAATTTACAAAAACACTGCGAAAAAGGTTTGTACATTGCTTGCAAAGGAAACTTTTCTTTGGTATTTAAACATAATTTAACGTTTTCTTTGAAAAAATATCAAAATGCATTAATTTGCATAATTTTTTTACATTTCTTCGTTATTTACAACCACTTTTGTCTCAAAATATAAATCTAAATTTCTTTTCTCGATTGAAAAAACAAGGTCAAACAAACTGTACTGGAGATTTTAACTTTCTTTTTGTTTTAAATAGAAACCAGATATCAGATATCGTTTAATTTTTCAAGAAGCAAGAAATTTACAAAGTTGTTTAGTTCTGTATATGCGAATTCATAACTCTATGTTAGTAATTTACAAAACGCTGCAAAAAAGGTTTGTAAATTGCTTACAAAACAAACTTAGAAACAATAACTTGCTTACAAAGCAAGTTATTGTTTTCTTTGAAAAAATAATCAAAATGGATTAACATGCATAGTTCTTTTACATTTCTTCATTACTTACAAGCATTTTTGTCTCAATAGAATTCTATATTTCTTTTCTGGGTTGAAGGACACAAGGTCAAACAAACTGTACTGGAGATTTTTAACTTTGTTTTCTTTTTAAATAGGAACAAATGAAAATATATCGTTTAAATTTTCATGAAGCAAGAAATCCATAGAAATTGTTTAAATATGCTTAAAAAATAATCAATAGCTGCTTAATCTTGTTAACATTAAGCACTGTAATACATAGTATCTAAAAGACTCATATCCTGCTCTGTTTTCATTGGAAAGTATTTTTCAGAATTCTAGCGCGAATGAGTATTTATCAGGATTAAACAAAGATATATTCGCATTCTTTACCAAAATGTATAAACAGCTGAAATACAGAACATTAATTTTTAAACATAATTGTAAAGGATTAATTTCTGAATATGTTTGTATCCCTGCAGACTGTTGAATATGTCCTGCGAGCGGAATATTATTTTTTAACCAGTACAAATTATCTGAATTAGAAAAACACTGATATGATACCGAGCTATGTGCTGCTATCTGTAAAAGTAAATAAGAAAATAAAGAACAAATATTTGAGGTGAGATTAGTAGAGACATGTATTGCAGTTGACATAAAAGTGAAATAATCTCTCTTAAATACGGTTTATACATCATCTAATTCCAATTTCTTTCAAAGTAATAAAATTTTGTGCATGTTACCACGAACTAGAGCAATCTATTTTAATAATTAAGCATATTTTTATCCTTTTATATTTTCTTAGCATAAAACACTAATTTTGGTTTGTTTCTCCGCATTTTAAATTATATGTTGATCCTGAGTTCATGGTCACCAATCTTTATGGTTTCTTTATAAGTCAAGTATATATTAGACCATAAAGTCTGCATCCTTATTTTTTTAAATAGCTAGAGGTAAAAATATCCCCTATATATTAATAGCCTAAGTTACCTGTCCGTCTGTCCTCGAATTTATGAAGAAGTTGAACTGAAATGGATAAAAGCATCCATATTAAATTTTTGATGAGTTATGGTTAGCAAAATTCAAAGCGAGTAAAGTTTAAAACGAATAACTTTTAGTCAACATAATTGTAAAATGGAACAATATTTATTAAATATAAAAGGGGAAATGGTTCCCCATACGGTTGTTCCAATAGTTGGGGACAGAGCATGTTTCTTTCAATCGCTTTCGTATCTTATGTTTGAAACACAGTCTTTTAGCAGTGAACCGGAATGACTTGTAATCGGGATAATCAATCGCAAAGATTCTTTGATTCAATCAATGTTCATTGTAATATAGAAAGCGTTCAAATAGCCCTATCGCTGATCGCTGAGCCCTGATCGCTGTATTGCTGATCTAGCTAGCTCGCTGTTTGGGATTTAACTGTACCTCTCGCTATTTGACATCGCTTTCCGAGTATCGCTGTTGAATTTCGGCAAACTTCGGAAGATTTTAACCGAACCCACATCTTTGAACCAATTACATTCAGTGGTGATCAACTAACTTTTTAAATGAATTCAAGTTGATTCTAAACTGCAGTCTCAGGGGACTTTAGAGGAGTATAAAGATAAACAAATTATTGAGCTTGTACCACATAATTCTCACACAAAAAAACAAACTATTTTTTAATTTGTCTCTTAGGATACTTTACAATCCTAGAAAATTAAAAATTTTGCTGATTCTGTGATATGACGAGCTAAATGGTAGTACAATAATAATAAAGCTTAAGAGTAATCTCGGATACCAGCAGTACTTTTTTAATTTGTTAATAATTAATGATACTAAAGAAGTTTGTAAATGATTTTGTAAGTTACATATAGAGCAAGACTTTCTTCACTATTTAAACATAAGTTATACGTTACTTCTCTTTAAAATATCAAAACGGTCTAACTTGGATTATTCATTTACATTCCATTCTCCATTTGCAAATTATTTTGTAGTTTTTTAAAAAATATTTTCTTAGTTTTTAAGTATGAAAGATACAAAATAAAAATAAAAAAGGAAATAATTCTTTGATTTCAAAATAATAATCATTCATGAAGCATCAATGATATAAATTTTCACAATGAAAAAAAATTCTTAAAAAGTGTTAAATTTTGCTGAAACGAAAATCTCGAGCTAATTTGAATTTATAAAGTTTAAAAATTTTAACACATTTCAAGGTAAAATTGGAAACACATACTTTGCTTTTATTAGAAATTTTTTTAGAATCCTAGAGTGAATTCAGATTAGTCAAGATTAAGCAATGAGATTCTTTACTAAAGTGCTGAAATACACGTTAAATTTTAAATATTATGATAAAGTACTAGATTTTATGTTTGTATCTTTATAAATTGTATTGTCCTTCAAACAGAATTTTTACTTTGAGCTTTTATTG
Organism: Pardosa pseudoannulata; assembly: GCA_032207245.1. Taxonomy (NCBI): domain Eukaryota; kingdom Metazoa; phylum Arthropoda; class Arachnida; order Araneae; family Lycosidae; genus Pardosa; species Pardosa pseudoannulata. The sequence goes on from CM063510.1 coordinate 66,427,729, forward strand.
AATTTTTAAATTGGAATTACGTTTATGTGATCCCATTCTATATACTCCTTTCTGTAAGAAATAAGTTGCATAAAAAAAGCAAATATTTGCAGTGAGATTAGTAAGAGAAAGTATCACAACTGAGATAAAACAGATAATAATCTCGCATAGATACTGTTCATATATCATCTAATTCCAATTACTCTGAAAGTTATAAAAGTTTGTATAAATTATCAGTACCTAAACAATCTATTTTAATTATTAAATATGTCACCTCTTATTTTTATTCATTTATACCCAGAAAACTTATTGGTATTTGGGACTATAATTAATCCCAGAACTAATTTTGTTTCTATTCTCCATTTTTTAAAGTTTGTTCCAAGATCTAAATTCATTGTTACAAAACATATATTTTATTTTACAGGCCAAGCATTTCGGAGACCATAAAAGTTTTCTTTTAATAACCAACCACAGTATAAATAATGAAGCTTAGGTGAAAGAGCGAATACCAAAGGTGGGCATTTATAGAGTCATAAAAATGTAAACAAATAGTTTCGATGAATTTGTTTATATCTTCAAACACCTTATATGTGCAAATCTTTTTTTAATTGTAGATTCATGGTTATGTAACTTCTCTTATTTGTTTTAGTGCAACTGTGTTAAAAACGTTTTTATATTCGTTTTTAGAGGAATTTTATTGGTCGTTATATTTGTTTGCAACAAATTTCAGTTCTCAAATATTTTCCAGGTAACTGAAATAAAAGCTTTGCGAAATACTTCATGAATTTCCAAATTGATATGACCCTAAAATAAAACCTTTGCATTTATTTATTTATTTTAGAGACCTTTTACGATAAATGGGAGGGTTTTTTTTTAACAAAAATTAAAATATGAAATTTGTGATGCTTTAAACTTTGGGATATTACTTTTAGACATCTTCAATATTTTGGTTCATAAAACAGATAAATGTATCAGTTATATGCTGTATATATACTATCGAAATACCGGGTGGCCATAATTAAACTGACAGTGCTCACAGTGTTCTGTAGAGCGATCTATTTGCGAGAATGACACCACATTTTGTAGAAAGATTAAACAAGACGGAAGATGAAGGATTCCGTGAAAAAACAAATTAGTTCCCAAAGTCACCGCTATTGGAATATTTGGAGCTGTTTAATAGAAAATAGAGTGTTAACAAATGCAAATCAATACGGAAATTAATTTCTTAACTGTTCCAATGGATGTAACGTGAAATTTGAATAAAGAACTTCTTCTTCTGCTCAACGTACGTGATATTGCAGATCACTAGACTTTATCGGTGTTTATGTAGATTTTACGCTTTTTTAAAAGTGTTGCCATATTGCGCTTGAACTAAATCAAAAAATGTACATAATAAAAGGTAATTTTATTCCGTATTAATTTGCGTTTGTTAACACTCTATTTTCTATAACACAGCTCCAAATATTCTCCTAGCAGTGACTTTTGGAACTAATTTTTTTTTCCAGAATCCTTCGTACCCCGTCTTGTTTAATCTTGCTTCAAAATGTGACGTCATTCTCGCAAATACATCGCGCAACATTACACTGTGAACAAACACTGTCAGTTTAATCATGGCCACCCGGTATATTCTTTAGAATTAGATTCAGAAAAAGATTTAGCTTAAATGAAAAAATTTTTATAATAATTTTGGTAGAAAATTGCATTTATTTTAAAATAAAAGCTCATTTTCACTGAATTTCCTTAGTTATATGTCTCCTTTATATAGAAAATACGAATATTTTATTATAAATTCGAATGCTTAAAAATGTTGCAGAGGAGCTATAACATACCGTCATTGGATTTGTCTGGAGATGGCAGTAGAGTATATTCACCATAAAAGTTAGGAAAAGCTTTCATATACTGTTGGGTTCGTTTGGATAAAAAATTCCCAAAAGAGATAAATTCAAGATGATAACACTGAATAGATTTACTTTTTGAACCCTTTGTGCATACAGACATCGGAGATCTTAGTAACGTCAGTGCAAATGATTACTTTTCCCTTCTTTTAGTTGCATCTTTAATACTTAGACACGAAACTAGTGATTAGTATGCTCGGGTAGAAATACGGGATTCAAGATTTGAAGCTGGCAGACTCTCGAGACGTTTTTATATATACTCAAAAAATGGTAGTTTCCAAAGACTTTTATTGACTGAAAACAAAGAATTGCTGTATGCCAAAATATATGTCAACCAGAGCAAATTTAATCTGTCTTTCACATAGAATTATTAGTAAGTATTAACCACAATTATTTTTACTAACTCTGGCTTGCTGGGCAAGAAGAAGCCTGGGCAACAAACTTATTAAAGATGTTGTAGTTATAAGTGTCCTTTATATAAACTAAACTTCTCGGCGCAACAGCTTCTAGGGGGCCAAGGCTTACGGTGCCAATCTCCGTTTCCGAGACCAAGAGCCCTGGGGTGCGAACCATATGTTCCGGTTAGGTGGTTAACCTTACGGGCAATCCTCAGTGTTTTAGTTTAAGCATTCGATCCTCAATTTTATATAAGATGAAATACTGAGTTAACCTTTTCCAGTCCGGGGATAACCTCGGACCTGTACCGTGGAATCGCAGCTAAATAGTTTGTCTCCTTTATATGGAAAAGACGAACATATTATTAAAAATTTGAATGCTTAATAAGGTTGCTGCAAAGGTATAACATGCCGTCATTGGATTTGTCTGGAGATGGCAGTAGAGTATATTTACCATAAAAGTTAAGAAAAATTCACATACATCGTTTAGCCAAAAAATTCTCAAAAGAGGTAAGTTCAAGATGATGACACTGAACACATTTACTTTTTGAAACCTTTGTGTATACAAACATCGGAGATCTTAGTAAATTAAGTGAAAATGATTACTTGTCCCTTCGTTTTTGGATGTTTAATACTTTGACAAGAACCTAGTGGTTAATATGCTCGGATTCAGGATTTGAAAGTTTCAGGCTCTCAAAACATCTTTATATATACTCAAAAGATGATAGGTTCCAAATGCTTTTAATGCCTGAAAACAAAGAATTGCTGTATAAATATATATTAAAATAAAATATATATCTATTTATATTTTATATATATATATATATATATATATATATTTATATATAATATTAAATTTGATAAAATATAATATATTTATATAATATATATATGTATATATATATATTATATATAAATATATTTATATATATATATATGATATATATATTATATATTTATATGTATATTTATATATATAATATATAAATATATATATATATATATTTACATATATATATCATATATATATATATATATATATATATATATAATATATATATGTCTAATCCGCTGGGAACATAGAATTATTAGTAAGTTTCAGCCCCTATTGTTTTTACTTTCTCGGGCTTGCTGGGCATGGAGAAGATTAGACAACTAGCTTTTCGAAGGTGTTGTAGTCGGGCCATTCCATTAAAAGAAGCAACGAAGTTCAACTTGGAACTTGCTTTTAATTCCAAGCTACAAAAACGACATGTTACTCTGTCAAAGGCAGAAGGTAGAATGATCATGAAATACATATGAATTGCAGGGTTAGACCACACAGCGAGTGGCACATAGAATTTTCCATAAGAACCGGCAAGTTAGCGAACTTAACAATAAAAAGGAACTTATATCAGGAGGAAAACTAAGCAACCTTCGACAGCAGGAAATAATGAGAGGACAGACATTTGGATTTATTTCAAAGTTAGCTTTGAAAGAAATTAATAGAATTTTAATATTTCGGCATACTTTATATTACATATTTTGTACTGAAAAAAGATTGAAGGAATAAGAATATAAAAAAAAAATTTTTATATATTTAATAATATTATATAATATATATATATATATATATATATATATATATATATATATATATAGTATATATATATATATATATATATATATATATATATATATAAAATATATATTATATATATATACTATATATATATATATATATATATATATATATATATATATATATATATATATATATATAATATATATATATATATATATATAAATATATATATATATATATATATATATATATATATATATATATATATATATATATATATAATATATTATATAAATATATATATATATATATATATATATATATATATAATATATATTATACATATATATATATATATATAATATATTAAATTATATATATATATAATATTTATATAATATATACATATATTATATATGTATATATACACTCATGTCCATAAATTAAGGATAATTCAGAATCACACAGAAATTGAGCTCTAAAAAAAAAATTTCACCTGTAGAATTATCACACACATCTTGAAGAAGAATATGCAAATTGCAGGAAACCACCAGATGGCGCGGATAGTACGTCACAATGACGAGAGTGTATGAAAGGGGTATATAAGGAATGGTAGCAAAGAAGTAAAATTGTTCACAAGCGCTTTAAAAGCCTTTCAGTGCAATAACCGCATAGTTATGGCACAAAGGAAGCATTTGGATGATTTTTTACGTGGTAGAATTATCGGACGACTGGAATGTGGACGTACCCAGCTGGAAGTATCCGAGGAACTTGGAATCGCCCAGAGTGTCATCTCCAGGCTTTGGCAACGATTCAAACATGATGGTAATGTGAGTAGATGTTACAGCACAGGTCGCCCCCGAGTTACTACGCCGAATGATGACCGGTATTTGGCAGTTACTGCCAAAAGAAACAGACGGAGCACAGCATCAGACCTGTCTCGTCAGCTCTCTTCAGCTACCGGTACGACAGTTTCAAGGCAGACCGTGTACAGACGCTTAGGGAACATTGGTCTATATGCTCGTAGGCCTGTCAGATGTGTTCCCCTTACCGCAACTCACTGTCGCCTGCGATTATGCTGGGCTAGAGAGCATGCATTGTGGACACCGCAACAGTGGTCTTGTGTGATGTTTTCCGACGAGTCCAGGTTCAGTTTACATTCTGATTCTCGCCGGACTTTCATATGGAGAGCGCCAGGTACCCGTTACCACCAAGAGAACACCATTGAACGACACCGTTACGGTGGTGCAGGATGGCTCGTTTGGGGAGGAATTATTCTTGGTTCCAGAACTGACCTGCATGTTCAGAGTGTAACGATGACAGGCCACATCTATCGGGATGTCATTCTGGAACAACATGTACGTTTGTTTCGGGGCGCCATGGGTCCTGAATTTCTGTATATGGATACCTCACCGTGCAAACATTGTAGACGAATGCCTTCAATCGGAGGATATCACCCGTATGGATTGGCCAGCATACTCACCGGACTTGAATCCAATAGAGCATGTGTGGGACATGCTTGGCCGACGAATTGCAGCCCGTCAACCCCCTCCCAACTGTCTATCGGAACTTCGGAGGGCATTGCTTGATGAGTGGTGTAATTTTCCCCAAGATCAGATTGATAATCTGATACTCAGCATGCGTAGGCGTTGTAACGCTTGTATTGCATCGTCCGGGAGACATACTCCGTATTAACCATCATACTAACCATGTTATACTGTTTTCTGTAAATAGGTTCTTTTTGAAATTTGCTCCAGGGAGTAAAAATCGCAATTTTTATTAATTATGTCAAACATATAGCATCTTTTTTGCTCTTTACCTTTTGTTTAATAAATAGACTTTACAAATAAGTCAAATTTGTTTTGCTTTATATATATTCATATATAACTTATATATCCATAATTTATATACATATATATATATATATATATATATATATATATGTATATATATATATATATCACACAGACTTTAGTCTAAATCTAACATTTAAGCCTACTACTCATGTAATTTACAGAAGCTAGGTTCTTAGAATGCAGACATATAAAAGAAGACAATCATAAAAAGTACGCGCTGCATGAGTACTATA
>CM063510.1:66438650-66493650 GCA_032207245.1 Pardosa pseudoannulata
TATAATTTATGAAACAGAGAACCTTCTTGTTTATAATTTTATTCACTATTAGGCTACATTTTTTTAAACGTACACTATTTTAGCCTTATATTCAAGAACCTTTAATTCCTAAACTATAGATCTACAAAGTAGTCTAAACTATTGTTTAAATCCGATTCAAATGTATGCCAATAAATATAAACGCCATCAAGAGAACTTTTACCAACACATTCCGGTTATAATTGCTAGTTTTCAGCTACTTTTACATCATCCGGCAACCATAATCAGTTTTCACCTATCCAATAATTTATGAAACGGAGAATCTTCTTGTTTATAATTTTCTTCACTATTAGGCTACACTCTTTGAAACGTACACTATTTTAGCCTTATATTCAAGAACCTTTAATTCCTAAACTATAGATCTACAAAGTAGTCTAAACTATTGTTTAAATCCGATTCAAATGTATGTAAATAAATATAAACACCATCAAGAAAACGTTTACCAACACATTCCGGTTATAATTGCTAGTTTTCAGCTACTTTTACATCATCCGGCAACCATAATCAGTTTTCACCTATCCTATAATTTATGAAACAGAGAACCTTCTTGTTTATAATTTTCTTCACTATTAGGCTACACACTTTGAAACATACACTATTTTAGCCTTATATTCAAGAACCTTTAATTCTTAAACTATAGATCTACAAAGTAGTCTAAATCAAATCTTTGCTTATGAATTTTGATTGTTTTTTTCTGTACCTAATAAACAATATCAAATCAGTAGAATTCGTATTTGTTATGGTTATATATCCCAAGCCTTTATAAAAGGAATTATTTGCATGCTGGATTGACAAAGTTTACAAAACATTATACCTAAAGGGAATAAAAAACCAACAATGGGGAAAAAGGTTTTCTTCGTTTAAAAAAGTTTCTATATGTCCGTACAAATCAATATGTTTTCCAAAAAAAAAGGGCTAGCTCTTTTACATCAATAAATAACAATAGCCAAACGTTTCTTAGACTTTTTGATGGATTTCTTATCGCATAACAAAATGCACATTCCGTTAAGATATCAATCATTCACAACAAAAGTCTTCCTACAACTTTACTTATCTTTTTAAATAAATAATGATAAAGGAAAAGAGACTGCCGTCCCATAGGAGGGACACTTTAACTTTCCCATTTTGTTTCTATTTTATTCTCTTCAAAATCTAAAACTTTAGTCCCTTAACTGTCTGATTTTATAGCGTTTATCAGGTGATTACGTCTCATGTCATTTTTTAGGATTTCTCCGGGATAAAAAATCAAATGGTTTGAAAAACTGCTATTTAAAGTCAAAAAATCCTATTTCATGTCCTTACTCTCTCTGAGTTGCATTTTCAAAACACTCCTTGTAGCACAAAATTTTTTTATTGCATTTCCATTCAAAAAAAAGTATCGAGTACATATATCTGTTAGTTTCTTGCGTTAGAATCTATCTCTATTCTATTCTTTTTCTAGTTGCGCAAAAGGTAAAATGACAAATTAAATGTAATTTTTTATTTTTCTCTTTTAACCAGTCGTCAACAAATATTTTTTTCAAAAGATGAATAATATTACATGCCTATGAGATTGTAAGTACAGAACATAACGCAAGCTTCTTCTTTCTAACATTTTTCTAAAATTTAAATATTTATATTTTGTTTGAATAGGATATTAAACACTGATTTTTAACAAGGGAGATTATTTCACTTAGTCGTAAGTTACATCCAGATCCATAGTCAATTACCGAGTGATCCAAAAATCCGTATAAACTTTAAAAATTCATAATAACCGGAAAAATAACCAAAATAAAAAAAGGTTAGTATCGCTAGGGCATGGGATTTTTTTAAAACAGAAAAAACAGTAACTCAATCAACCGACAGATGGCGCTGGATTTTCCACGAAAAACTTCGGTGGAAATCTGCAAATGAGACTGTCATAAGAACTTGGGCTCCTATAAATACACAACCAGTTCACCGCTGTAAATCATGTATGCGAACAAGGATGCTAAGTGCAAAGGATAAAGCTTTGTTGGTGAAGTTGTTTTACTTCAACCAGGAATCAGCGACCGCTGCCTTGCGTAAGTTCCGAATTCAGAAGACTATCAGGAGTGGAAAAGGGCCTTTAACAGTGACAGGTCTCATAAAGCCTGTTCAGCTGTTCGAAGAAACTGAAACGTTGGAGGATCATGTAAGAACCCGACGACCATGTTTAAATGAGACTCCTTCGCCGCGTGTTGCAGCCGAAATTGAAGCATTAGCGTCCGAATCCGCTGCAGGAACGAGCAGTGCTCGTGACGCTGCCAGACGGTTGGGCTTACCACCATCCTCGGTACTCAATATTCTTCAATCCTTGAACTGCATCCATACAGACTGCAGTCGTGCCATCAACTTTTACCAGAGGATACCGTACAGAGGGAAGCATTTGCGAGGTGGGCTTTCTCCAAAATCGAATAGAATGCCACCTGTGTATCCTGCAGTGTGTTATCCCTTGTAGTAATGGTCATGTGGAACACATACTGTTGTAATAAACGATTTGGAGGCATTCTGTTTGTTATTTGGGTTTCTTTTTCTTTGACTTGTGTACATCAGATCCCTCTATAGACTCTTTTTCAGTTATAATTTTTTCTGTTTTAAAAAAATTCCCATACCCTAGCGATACTAACCCGACAAACCGTTTATTATTTTGGTTATTTTTCCGGTCATTATGAATTTTTTTAAATTTATGCGGACTTTTTGATCACCCGGTATATGAGGTAAGTGTCATGGAATTTTTCTGGCATGTAAGTTTGTGTAGGAGTATATCTATATTTGTGGGTGTGTGGCTATATACCACGTGAGCCAAAAGTTCGTTAAAACACGATAAAGATGTGAAGTTTACACGAAAGGGGTAAAAAATAAAGCAGATTTTGTTTAGGAGCATAAAATTTAGTTTAATTACCAGTAGAGGACGCTGACGATTCGAAATACACTGAACAGGACAGCAATGAGTTGCTTTCCTTTATTCGAGCAATATCAAGTGTTCAACATGACTACCAGTACATTCTACGCCTTTACTGAGCCTCGACTGACAACACTCGTTACAGCAGCATGCAACATGTCAGAATGAATGGCTGAAACTTCCCTTGAGATAGAATCTTTAAGTTCGGCCAATATTGAAGGGGATGGATGGTATGTTGATTCCCGCAGAATATATACGAACCGGAAAAAAATAATAGTTGTTGATTCACCATGTGATGCGAGTGGCGCCAAGAAAATGCTCGCGAAAAGGGCATACTATTTTTTTTCTTTACTCTTGCTATTGATGATTCGTTACTCTGCATTATTCGAATATATTCTTGTACCACATTCATAAGAATCTTCGCATAAAGTCTGTAATTCGTTGTTCGTCACTATCACTATATTTCAGATTTTAAAACAATTTGAGGCATGGTTTTCCTTTTCGTCTGATTTTACTTGAATTTTCGAGAAGAGGTGAGTAGAAATTCGTTATTCTAAAGAAGTATAATTTAATTTCTGTAAACCAGTAATTCGTTATATTCTATCTTATTCGTAAGTCTACATGGTACACGAGTGATTTTAAATATCTCCACAGCCAAAAACCGGAAAGAGTGAGATCAGGTGATATGGGAGGGAATGCTATCTTGCAACCGCTACTGATCTCTCTGTCAGTTTTGCAAACCAAAGTTTTACAAAATTTGTTGGTTTTTAAACTTTATATATATGTAGCACAGTGATATTAATTTTATGAAAAAATTACGTTTCATAGTTCTCTATCGTGGGGTATGTCTTCAATAAGAAATCCTGGCTATCAATTATGTATATCTAAAAAATAACTGACTATAATATAAGATCAGTATTTAATATTCTTAAATGCATAATATACTTAATAGTATTAAACTTTTAGGTACGGGTGGTTCATATTTTGACCAAGCCTTGTAAGTCTCAAAAATACGGCTTGGATCATATATACACCAAGCAATTCAATTACCCACTGTACACTATATACTGTTATAAGGATCAGATCCTTTGATATCAATAACCTACTACCGAGGAGAAAGCTGACGAAACAGAACACAGAAAAGAGAGGCGAGAGTACTGTCTGATAAAGAAAAAGGAGAGGAGAGAACTGGCCGAAAAGAAAGAAGAGAGGAGAGAGTGCTGAAAAAGAGGCTGAAAAAGAAGAGGATAGAGTGCTTGCTGTCAGAGAGCTGATAAAGAAGAGGAGAAAGTACTGGCAGAAGGGGCTGAAAGATAAGGAGGAGGAGAGCAAGACGGTATAGAAAGCTGTAGAAATTTACAGGGGAGAAAGTTAATTCTCTCAGCAAATATATTAGCGGTCAAGGAACCCAAATCAACTCTGCCATCTGCCGAAATTGTCAAAAAGAACCGTTAATTTCCTCTACAAACCTAGTTACCCTTCAAGTACTCTACTGCACCCCGGAACACCATCCAAAGTTACAGCCAAAGTTAGTGTCATCAATCTCCTATCAACCCCCTAGCCTCACCTGATGATGAATTATCGGCCATCTCTCTTACAATTGCAAGCATCATACTTCTCACATTTTGAGTCATAATTTTTATAAATTTATCAGGGCCCTCTCTTCCTTAGTAAAGTTTTTACTAAGCAAAATTACAGTTCATGGTATATGTGACGAGATTAATTTCAGAAATCAACTTACTAAACGTTCCACTCCCACTCTGAAAATACCCTTTATTTTTTCCCTTCTGATTAATGATATGTAAAGTGACAATGTCACAAAAATAGTGTATCATTTATGTTCGACTTGACAATTTCGAATTGATTGTCATTCTCGTTTCTGACTGGCTGTCCTGCGAGGCGCAAGGATCTCATTGAAAATCAAAACTCATTCATGTACGAGTTTCTGACGTGCACGAATGTCTTCGGCATTTAAAAATATCGTATTTTGTGTCCCTAAACTCTCTACCCTCTAGGTTTTTAGTCATGCACTCATAAATCCACCATTATATTTCCTTTTTCGCCTATAGATGGCTTAAAGGTTAAGATGCTAATCTACGGAACTATTACTCGTTGGGTCGAATCCCATTGTGGTATTGATGTTCGTAGCTATTCGGAATCGGCTATAAGCAGTAGGTCCCGATCTCATTAGCCCTCGCGTTGTAAAAAAGTGCACTGTATTGCTCTAAACCAATTATTTACTTTTCCATTTAGTTGTTGATTTTCTTTCTCACTGAATTAAACTGAAGAATGAGGGGCTAGACATATATAATCCTGTTGATTCATTTTCTGGAGATTTTGAATAGTTTATGAGGTGAAATTACTGAGCCTAAAACTCCCATCTTTATCTACATGAATATGAAGAAATAAGCCATCACGAAAGGGTTTGTATTCTTAAACAATTATTAAAGTACTTAATAAAAAGTAAGATCAGTATGCTTTTTGGTGACAGCAGATATATGATTGGAACAGTAATATGCTATGGGGACTGAAAGTAGATATACGACCGCGACATAAGAGTTAAAACTCTTTAAAACTGTAATGGAAGTAAAAATATGTATTACTTATATTAGATAGGAGGATTTTTGCCTTTTACTTTATACGAAATAATAATTTATGTCGTATTTCCCCAATGATAGGAGATGCGTGCATTCAATTTATTTTAAGCCATGAAGGACTCCAATATAAGGTTTAAAAAATTATTTTATATTATTTATTACTATTGATAATTTCCTAATGTAAATATCTAATAATTTAAAAGGAATCTCAAAATTAATTTTACGCATCAATAATGGCATCTGTGGCATATTTCTTTTTCGTTAAAACTAAATAGAAACTTTTCTAGAACATGTACCGAATTTATTTAAGTCTGAATGCAAGTTTGCAAGCAGATGTGAGAGACATACATCTTCCATTAGCTCCGGATTTGGATAAACTTTTTAAAATAGTCTTTATAAATTACTTCTTTAGTTTATTAAATTTGTGTTATATTTTTTAGATTGACGTATGTCATTATATATTAGGTAAATTTCTAAAATTCCGATAGAGGAATGAGCAAAAAACTATATTTTACTAAAGTGTTAGAAGCTAAAAAAACCTTCCTGTATTTAATAAAAATATCTTAATAAAATATTAGTTATAAATTACAAAGTGATAAAGCAATTTAAAGCATACTGATTAATTTCAGAAATCTAAATAATAAAAATATCACAAATTTGAAAAAAAAGACATATTATAAAATTATTACAAAGAGATAAAAAAAATTTAAAGCATACTGTTTAATTGCAGAAATCTAAATAATAAAATATCACAAATTTAAAAAAGACATATTATAAAATATTACAAAGAGATAAAGCAATATAAATCATACTGATTAATTTCAGAAATCTAAATAATAAAAATATAACAAATTTGAAAAAAAAAGACATATTATAAAATATTACAAAGAGATAAAAAAAATTTAAAGCATACTGTTTAATTGCAGAAATCTAGATAATAAAAATTTCACAAATTTAAGAAAAATAAGACATATTATAAAATATTACAAAGAGATAAAAAATTAAAGCAAACTGATTAATTTCAGATATCTAAATAATAAAAATATCACAAATTTGAAAAAAAAAATAAGACATTTTATTTTTTTTTATGTTCTCTTAATAGTCTGTTTCAGCACAAGTTTTTATTTTTTCTTGTTCTAGCTGGCCGCTCCCTTCCTTTTGATTTCAGCACTGCCTTATCTACAATTTCGAAATATTGCTCTAGCGTAGAATAATAGTAGTTCATTTTCACCTATAACGGTTTAAAAATAAAAAAAAACTATAAAGACATGATTGTCTAAAAATTTTTAACAACAGAAAAAAAGATTTGTTAGACTACATTTTAAAACGATACTACACTCTCAGGTTTAAATATCTGTTACTAGTGAGTAGAAAAAGCTTTGAATGGTGTAGATTAAAGAATCAAGTAAATAACATCGAACAAAATGTATTTATTGAGCTGCAAAATAAGAGATCTGATGAACAATCGGATTTTTAAGATTTTATGTTTGCCCCCTCTCCTTGTCTTTGTCTTGGAAACGAAATAAAATTTAAAAAAAACATTGTTTACTATATTTTTTTAATTTTGAAATGATCTGCAATAAAATGGTCAAAACAAAAATTACATTACGATAAAATAAAGGATTTCAAAGTACTTTATGTCTTCTGTTCAAAGTTATTGTTATTGATCTAGAAAGATATAATTCGAATTTTTCTTCGATTTAAATATATTAAAAATTCAAAGTATAATTCAAAATATACTTAAAAATATTATTAAAAAAATAATTTAAAATAATGAAAATTTAATATTATATTATAATATTATAATAGTAAAAATATAATATTATAAATTCATAATATTATATAACATATAATATAATATAATGATATATTATATTATAAATTTATAATATTATATAATATATAATGTAATGTAATATTATATTATAAATTTATAATATTATATAATATGTAATATAATATAATATTATAAAAATATAATATTAATATTAAAAATAATTCAAAATATAATTCAAATATATTAAAAATTCAAATATATATAATCGGAAAACAGATATAACTTAAATGACAATTAAATATTTCTAGAAGATTCATTTGAATGATAATATCATACATTTTCAATGTACCTGATAGCAAATTTTCAAACTTTTATTATCTACGGAGTGAAAGATCACCATTCAATTTCTTAGAAAAAACTTTCATTCCTGAATCTTTTAAATCTAGAAGACAATAAACGTCGGGTTTCAGAATTAAAAGATAAAATGTTTTTCATTTATTCATATTTTCCCAGTTATAATTACTCAATAAATTTATTGTATTTTCTAAATTAAACTATAATTAAAGCATATGTATAATGATTTCTATGATAAATTAGTATTGCTTCAAAATAGCGTCAAAATTTTCTCATGGAATTTTCTTTGCTTGTTACTAAATTATAACAATTCATAATTTAATGAATTTTTAAATTTACTGGCTGTAAATGATCTTTACCAAGTGTTGATTTATTAGAATAATTGTTCGAAATCATCCTTAAAAATGGAATTTTAACAGCATTATATTGTATTATTCATACTGGCGTACTATTTGACAATAGATAATATGCCGTCACGAAAGGGTTTATATTCTTAAACAATTATTAAAGTGCTTAATATAATGTAAGATCAGTATGATTTTTGGTGAATTGTCTGAGAGCAGATATATGATTGAAAAGGTAAAAAAGCAATGGGAACTGAGAGTAGATATACGACTGGACCATAACAATTAACCCTCTGACTGCTCATCCCGCGATTTCCACGGGCAATTCAAATGTAGCAAAATTTGCTCATCCCGCGATTTTCGCGGGCATGTGTTTTTCTTTCTTTACTAAGCACATTCCGCCTTTTCAATGTTTAACCAGTGGAATACATTATATAAAGTATTAGACATTTAATTAGGTAATAAATAGAATTATATGACTATAACTATAGTTATATTAGATATTAGAATTATAGATAGAATCCAATAAATAGAAATTAACTGTATTTCAATTGAAATTTATTAAAAAATAAATTTTTTATGTGATAGCATCTGAAATGAGTTTTTCTGAAACCTTAGTTTCTAAAGATAAAAGTCAATATAAAAAAATCTTTTCTAGAAAAAAAATTTAGTATTTCAATTCTCCAAATTATATATATATATATATATATATATATATATATATATATATATATATATATATATATATATATATATATATATATATATATATATATATATATATATATATATATATATATATATATATATATATATATATATATATATATATATATATATATATATATATATATATATATATATATATATATATATATATATATATATATATATATATATATATATATATTATACATATATATATATATACATATATATATACATATATATTATATATATAATATATATATATATATATATATATATATATATATATACATATATAATATATATACATAATATATATATATACATATTATATATATAGATATATATATATATCTACATATATATATACATATATATACATATATATATATATATATATATATATATATATATATATATATATATATATATATATATATATATATATATATATATATATATATATATATATATATATATATATATATATATATATTTTATATATATATATTTATTAGATATATATATATATATATATATATATTTATATATATATATATAAATATATATACATATATATATATCTATATATAATATATGTATAACCTATGCAACAAAAAAATACACAATTTTTAAAGAGGTCGCGGTTTACAAATTGAGCAGTAAGAGGGTTAAAAACTGTTAGAAGATGTATTTGAAAGAAGGAAGCATATACACTCAAGAACCAAAACATTATGACAACCTGTAAATAAAGAGTTGCCCCACCTTTGGATCGCAACACAGCTTCAACTCGCCTTGGCATGGATGCCACAAGTCCTGGGTAGAGGGCCGGAGACAGATTGTACCAGATGTTTAAGCAACAGTTACGCAAATCCGAGATATTGCGAATTGGTGGTCTTTGAACTCTGAGCTGCGGCCCATGGGATCACAAATGTGTTCTATCGGATCCGGTGAGTTAGGCGGTGAGAACATTAACTGGAATTCAACATCATGTTCCTGGAACCATTTCAACACAATTTTAGCCTTGTGACACGGGGTGTTGTCCTGTTGGAACATTCCATTTCCAACTGCAAAAACAGAGTCCATGTAAGGGTACAACTGGTAATGATGTTCAGTAATGATGTTCAGATACCCTGTAATATTCATGGTCTGCTCTACCATAACCACGAGTCCCAGAGACGCCCAGTCGTTAGGTCCAGATTTTTTACTATGTCATATATTTTGAATAAGAATACTTTAGTGATATCTGGGTATAATTTTTACCAAAGGTAACTCTGAGAGCAAAAAAACCCTACTCTTTAAAATATAAATCTGTAATTAGTTCTAAATTTGTTAAAATAATCAGTTGTTCGTTGTCATTTTGAAAGTGTTGAATACTTTGTCCCTTTTGGGCACATACGATAAGTTAACCCCAATCAGGTACATATCTATTTAAACAAATTTTTTATATTTTTGATAATTTTCAAGATATGTAGATATTTTCTTTTGATTTTAATAGCTCAATTAAACTTACGTAAACTACTGGGTCTTTTAGTTGGCAAGTCAACACAGACAAAATGATACTCGGGGAGTACAAACTTTTCGGTCTGCCCCAACATTACATTTTCCAGGCAAATAATCAAATTGTATGACTAGATATGTAAAGGCTAAACTTCCGAGAAGAAACTCTAAGCTCATAAGTCATTTTAGTTATTGAAGCTCAGAAGCCATTGTAGCCTTCTACATAGCTACCAAACTTTCAAATGTCGAAGTGACAACTTATGCTTCCAGTTCCGTAATTCCGTAATTCTTTCAGGTGCCGGTGAGGAGACTATTGACGTATTCCTTCGGGAATTGAGAAATTTTTTCACCTACTTGGAAAAACATAGCTACTGAAGTCTCTGTACAGGATAAAATATTTGTAACTTCAGCATTTTTTGTTAACACAGAACGTGTTGTGAGACAATCCTTCAAAGTCTTAACAGCTTTTTGTTCTGTTTTCTCCATCTTCAAACAATTGTTTTCTTTCTTAAATTTCTCAAAGACCTAAAGATATGAGAAAGCTATAGAATAAAACGTCGATAATAGAATTGTAACAAAAACTGAACTTGTTTAACAGCCCGAAGAAGTGGTACAATTAATATGTTGACTTAGAGATGCATTTTCGATGGTTTGCCCAAGGCTCCGACGTGAACTTTTCACTGTGCGATGCATATTATGCTGAAATATTAATTTCAACATATAAAATGAGTTATAAAATCCTGCTTGAAGCGGTTTTCATGGTGGAGATCACCGGTGACCCCCCGGGCAGTCAACGTGTTATGAACTTTTATTATTTGCTGAATCGCCGGTCACCGGTGGACCCCCCCTTCCCCCACGGCGCTGTAGAACAGGTGACAACCATAACAGTCAACGTATTAAAATTATAGCGTCTACCTTATCATGATATGTTTCTAGTCCTTTAAGTGTATTCCAGTACCCTAAATATTTAACTTTTTCTCAGGCAAAACAACATTTCTGCCATTTGGCATGTAACTTATACTTTATAAGTCTTTCAAATACTGGCTTAAAATTAGAGATGTGTTCCTCGAATGCACTTAATAATATCGTCTGGATATGACAACGCAAGAATATTCTTCAAATCACTTCTTGTACAATTAGTCTTTGAAATATGGCAGGTACAAGTCCGAAAAGCTCTTTCAAGTAACGGTAGGCTCCAAACAGACAACCAAAAGCAATCTTATCTTATGATAGACAACGTTTAATTCAAAAATTGCTATGTAGAAAAAAATATTTATTTTATTATCTACACCAGAGGTCGGCAAAGTGCGGCTCCAGAGCCACATGTGGCTCTTTGGTTCCTTAAGTGCAGCTCTGGCACAAATATCCAAGAAAGGGGCAATAACATTTTCATTTTAAAAAAGCTTGGTAAGAAAAAATTACATCTTATTTTGACAACTTAAAATTCTTCTATAAATCGAGAACATGTATAATTTTTTGTTTAAGTTAAAAGATAGATAGGTAATTAAAAGTTTATATTGTTAATGTGAAATGTGATCTTAAAAATAAGTAAAAATGTGATCTTAGTTCACAACACAAGTGGTCTGCTTGGAATGACCGGGAGAAGGAAGACAGGATCATTTTCAACGCTTGGAGTAGTATTCCTGACGCTTAGGATGAGCTGAAAGAGCTCGAGCTTGATGTTCTTTTCCTTTTCGGTTCTACATATGTATGCGAACAATCTTTTTCAAGCATGAGCACTATCAAGAGTAATCTGAGAAGTCGTCTTATTGATGAAAACTTGGAATCATGCCTAAAATTAAAAACAACAACGTACAAACCTGACTTAGTCAAGCTTTCCAAGGAGATGCAAGAACATTGTTCGCATTAATAAATATTTATTAAATATGAAATTTAGTTTTATTTAGTGTACTACTTATTTAGTGTAATAAAAGTTTACTAAACAAGCAGGATTGGCTCCCAATTTTTAAAAAATTGTTGTAATGTTCATATTTGGCTCTTTGGCTAATAAGTTTGCCTATCACGGATCTACACCAATAAATAAATATTAAGTAAAAAATTATTTATTAATGAAGGATTTAAATACAAAAAATAGACTAATGTTCAATAAAATGTCACAAGGAAATTTAAAATTCCAATTTCATCAAAAATTTGAAGCAAAAAAATAATTAAATCTTTTTTTTAAGTTTTATATTATTTTCTTGTTATTTTATCTAAGCATCAAATTTTTATCTTTCACGGCCGTCCCTTACTTTCAGTCTCGGAGCTGTCTTATCTTTAACTTCGAGATAATGTTGTAGCACAGAATAAAAGCAGTTTATTTTCAACTATAACGCTTTAAAAATCTAAAATAAAAGCAGACGTTTCTGATAACATTGTGTAAAATTTTTAACAAGTTTGAAAAAAAAGATCTATTGGAGAGACTACTTTTTAAAAAGCCACTGCATTCTCAGGTTTAAATATCTGTCACGAGTAAATAGAAAAAAACTTTTAAATGTCGTAGATTAAAGAATCAAGTAAACAACTTCGAACAAAATGTATTTATTGAGCGGCAAAATGATTGATCTGATGAACCGTTGGATTTTTATGATTTCTTGTTTCCTATCCCCCTTGTCTTTGTGCTCAGAAACGAAATGCTTTTGAAAGAAAACATTTTATTTTTTTTTCCCCGTTTGAACAATTTACAATAAAACGGTCAAAATAAAAGTTGCATTACGATAGAAAAAAAAAATTATTTCAAAGTACTTCATGTTTTCTGTTCAAAGCTATCGGTGTTTATCCAAGGAATAGTATCATTGTTATTTTTCTCTGAATCAAACATATTGTTTCGAGAACGGATATAACTCAAGGAGCACTTATATATTGTTAGGAGATTGTTTGAAAGTAAAATGCAGGCATTTCCTGTGCATTGGTAACAGGTTTTCTATTTTTATTTCCTACGGATTATAGATCAGTGATGTATATCCACACAGCTTATCTTAAACTAAACGGTGATTAATTTTCACTCCTTAAATTTAAAAATAAATTGAATGTTTTTATTTATTTACTAGTCTTAATACTTGGAGTTGATTGAGTAGTAAAATACTATTAATAATAATAAATGCTGAATACTGTCTGTGTAGAACAATAATTACTCCCAACAAGAAGTGTGTTAAATTTAGATATTTAAAAAAACATCGCCAATACATTATAAAACACTTTAACACTAAATCTATCGAGAGGGGTCAAATGACCCTATTTTTCATTATTTTTGAACTTATAAAAAATGTCCGGTAGTTTTAGTGTTAATAAGTCAAACTGGATGCCAAACTTAGGCTAGATTAATCTGTCCGAAATGGAATGAGTCTTATTTTCATGGCAACAGGCAGACGCGGATAAGTTAACAGTATGAAGACCTCCCTCCCTTTTTTCAGAACACTAAAGACCGAAATCAGCTGATCTCTCCTGTTTCAACCCGACTGCAATAGCGCGGCGACACAGTGTCTGAGATGTTGACTGTTTGGTTGAATAAACGTCACGCTCCTGCTCGGTAGTGGAAATGATCCCAGAGGATTGCCTCGAGGATTCCAGAATCGGGACAGCTAGGGAATGAGAATTCAACTAAAAAAACTAGATGTAACCTTAGCTGGTATTCTCAGGTAACTGGAATCGTAACTAACCAAAAAACGGTTGGAGGGATCGTAACTTTCCCCCAGGTATAAAAAAGCCTAGAATTTTGAGACTCGGGGCTTTGCGACATTTTTTACGTAAGTACTTTGACCTCGTGGAGCTTCCGCGACTTTTGACTGGAGCCAGCTTTTTATTGATTACGTTCGGGAGACTCGTAAAATCCGAACATAAGGAACGGTAGGATCTGGGACACCGAACGGGGGATAAATTGAGTTTGCAATGCACTCTGGAAAAGTCTCCTCATTTTGTGAGATTATTTAATCTTTATTTCCGACTGTGATCGTCGTGGTACTGTTATTCAAGCAACAATCCTTTACATTTCGACTTGTTTTGGGAGATTAGAATCCCTTTGTAAATAACCAGTATTTACTCCAAAAAATAAAAGTGATTTCAAATTATGTTAAGTCTGTGATCTTTCTTCACTCTACTTTTTCAATCATAACAGGAATTATCTGCATCATCAACAGACATAAAGTGGCCAGATATATGGCACGTAGCCGTTTACTCGTGATCTCAAGCACTACAAAATAATGCAAAATTATCTAATACAACATAGGGTCATTAAGGTTCAAGCTTAAGTTTAATAAGGTTGGTATCTTTTTCCATAATTATTCTTTTGAAACAACAGCCGTTGTCCATACAACAGGTCGGATGCTATTAGGACTACTCCCTATTTTCCAAAAGTAAGGCTCCCCTATATCAAACATTTTTACAGCGTTAAATAATGACAACAATAGCAAATGTTTTTGCCACACTCATGATAATATTGAACATTACTTATTCGAATGTCCCTTACTATATCTTTGAATTGGAAACAAAAGTGGATGACAAGAATTATGGTCTAACCAAATAATCAGAACTAAATCACGACGTTCCAAATTATACGAAATATTTCTCTGTATAGAAGCGAAGATTCAGTTCCTATAAAAACCTTAATCTCTGAAAAAATTGTTTGACTTTGCTTAATTTAAGTTTTTTCTCATTTATGTTTATCTTCTTAACCCATCCACCGACCACCCTCCCCACCTTTTTCCCTTTCAAAACTGTCACCCTTTTCGTAAATTCCAGACGGAACTTACCGTACCATACTAGAGTTGCCGGTTTAAAAGTTGTCAGGCTACTTTTAAGTTATTTTCCTTGCAAGGTAAAGGAGTTCCGTTACGCAAAATTAGTTTCTTTCATTTATTATCGCTTTGCAATATTTTTTTTTCCTCAAAAGTGTGCGATACGAGTTATACGAGTGAGAACGAGAAGGGGTCGACAGATTCGTTTTCGAACAGGAATTCGCTGTCGAACCCCCGTCGACGCGTCCGTTCAGTGGGTTTTAAAGTACTTCCCCTGTAGATGTTCTCTCATGTGTTAAAATAAAGTATTTTGTATTTTAAAAAAGTGTCATATTTTAAAACATTTTCTATTTTTACCCTTAATACAATATATGCGGACACGTACTAATACGTTTTCTGACGATTGATACTTGAGCACGGGTCACGTACTAGTACGGGTTAGTGTCATAAACATGGTTTGTTTGTGGGTCAAAAAAATAACTGCATATACAGGAAAACGACGCCGAAGTTTTTGTCTACTACATAGATTCTGGAAAAATTTAGACAAATAAAGACTAGTTTTTACATCAGTTGATGCGGAACCACAGAACGGGAAGAAATTAAAACTATATACTATTATTTCTATTTGATTTTTCATATCTACGATACTATTATAAATTTATCCATTAAAAAGAATTTTTTTTTGTTTACAAAAATCATATGGTTGTTATCTATATATTTCTTTTTATATATTTATTTATATATTTCAATATAAATACGAAAAGTTGGTTTCAAAATTAAATAATTTTCAATCTATTGATATTTAACTGAATAACTAAATTTACGAGCAAAACTCCCGCTTCAGGTACAATTCCGCTGTGAAATGTGCCCGCACACAATGTGTTAAGAAGTTTCATTTAATAGTATATAACCCGATGAATCCCTCAACTCAAGATATATTATAAACAAACTTGACGTCTGAAGTACACCTCCCTAATTTCGGAATAGACTAATATTTTCAAGACCTGTACATATAAGAGGTCTCTGATTCATGTGATAATTATACACTGTCTACCAATAAGAATTTGGACACCTATGCAAATGAAGATATCTGCGGTCCTGAGGTACGTCATGACTTCCGCCGGTATACATAGTGAAGGAAACAGCATCGGCATTAGTGAGAGTCAGGTATTCTAACCACTAGACCACGTGGGAATTCTTCTTTATATTTAATTCTTCTTTACATTTAACCTAATTTTAATGTAACCTCACTTTATCATGTATTTGCATTTTAACGAAGCACACTGTAATGATTGTTTCATTTGCTCACCACTGGGGATACGACTGTCAGTCAAGGAGCCCCAAAACAACTTGCTACTTGGAGACTCGGCATTAGTCGCACGCAAGATGCCGAGCAGTTCGGAACTCTCTGATTTCGAGAAAGGTAAAATTATCGGTTATCACAAATGTGGCAGATCCTTAAGGGACATATCTAGCGATCTGAAGTACCCATAATCGACAGTGGCCTATGTGATTAAGATATGGAAGGTGAGCGGTAATTGTTGGAATGTGCCGGAGGGTTTACGCTGTAATTGCCTCTCTTGGAGGCTCTACCAACTTTTGATTTTGACCACAGAACCACAGGATTGTTTTGGCACAGAACTGCCTAGGCCTAGTCCTCTAGTTCTGCACTACATGGGAGTTTGGCAAAAGCAACATATGGATTTATTTGGCGCGAACATGGAAATATTGATTTTGACATCGCACTGGACATCGCACTGGAGCTCTCGGATCTGACTTCCCTGGGCCAAGCCCTCTAAGCCAGATTACTGTAGATGCATGGAATGAGACATAGCAGATATATTGCAACGATATTGAGGATTAAAAAGTCGATGTTTAGTTAAGAGTATAAGTTAAAAATTAGGTTATAATATGCTGAGGTTCACGAGTTCAGTGGAGGCAAGAAATACACATAAAATTAGGTTGACAATTATAACACGGTAGGTAAGCAAAATAAGTACACAGTTAGGTAAGCAAAATATGAAGGACTAAATAAGTTAACTAATCCTGAGATAATGATACAATAATCAGTTAAAGACTTTTTTTTTCAAGTTATTAAGGAAATCATTAAGAGAAAGCAGGAGTAAGAAGCATAGCAGTTCTAGTCTAGAAAACCTGGGGATCCAGCTAAGTGCTGAGAGAAATTTGATTGGCTCTTGAGGGCCAATAGAATTTGTGCATCATTTCTAAGAGAAGATCACACAAAAATCGTTTGGGATTCAGTTGAGAGAGAGGAGAAAAGAGATTGGCTGATATGGGCCAATAGAATTCATTCTATGCTTCTATCCAAAACAGCTAAGGGACACTTAGCATTTGCAGGATCCGGTCATATTGGGCTAAGTCCAGTAAATGATCAATGCTAATGTTAGAATAAAAATTAATGGCTAGAATTTTGAGAAGATTTGGAAGAGTGGGGTGATTAATTTCCCTGTGAATCTCACAATTACGATAGTACCAAGGTGAATTAGTAATTTGCCGAATGATGATATTTTGTGCAGCAGATAAAGATTTAATATGAGTCTTAGCTGCATATGACCATGCGGGACTTGCTTAAGTTAATAAAGGACGTAAATATGATTTATAAATGAGCATTTTATTATAAAGTTCAATTTACTATTTCGAGCAATTAGGGGTGATTTTGAATAAAGTTAGTTTTTCTTTTCTATCACTGGTGTCTAAATACTCATTGGTAGACAATGTAGTAATGCTTTCATTCCCGTTATTGTTTTTCATAATTTTTTCTTATTTTATTTTATGTGAAGTATACGATAAAAATTCTGATAATGATTTTTCTTCATAATAATCAAAAACCATCTCCCGGTCAAAAAAATTTTTATTTTCTTAGACTTCCATAAAGACTATTGTGTAACTAAAATACTATCATTTCTAACAAAACAATAGTATGAATCATTTAACAAATTAATTTAATAATTATAATATATTTCATTTAATAATTATAATACATTTCATTTAATAATTATAATACATTTCATTTAATAACTATAATATATTTCATTTAATAATTAAAATATACTTATTTCCTTATATTTTTTGCTGAAACTAACCTAGCCGTATTTGTCAATATTATCCAATTTGCAGTTCCAATTTTCAAAAGTAGTAAAGTAGAAATATTTTCATCTAATTACTGAGATTTTAATTATTCATTTTGCTTCATTCTTCGGATACCAAAACAGCGAACAAGGGCCAAAAGCTGCTCTTTCTTTTCATGTTTTTTTTATCATTATCTGCATAATTTTCTGCAGCATGTGTAATTAAAATATAAATATTAATGTACAAGAATAAACATAACAAAATATGTATGTGAACATACATAAACAGAAATTGTATGGTATATTAATTTTTTATGCTGTTCTGCTTGCTTTCTCAGAAATGTTTAAAAATTGGCTATTAAATAAATATATCTGATTACAGACGCTAATACGGTAAACACATTATTTGAAACATCTTTAACCTGATTCTGCGATAGCTTTTCTTGAATGTCGTTTACGCTAATAGTGGTGCCATCTACTGGTCTGAAATCAAACAAATTTAAAATCGATTCCATGTTTGGAATATGTGTTGTGAAAAAAGTAGTTCATTTTGGCGACAATATTCCATTGTTCACCTTAAAATAAGATTTTCTTTGCACACGTTTTTGTAGAATTGTTTATTTTAAATTGGTTTGTTTCTATAGAAGTTTATTTTTTACTTAACTAAAAAAAAGTATATTATATTATAAATTCTTATAAAAATTAAAAAATTTAATATTCAATTTAACTAGACACATATGAGTATTTTCAGTATAAAAGACTTTTTTAATCTACTAAGTTAGTGAATAGCAGAGTTTTTCGCTGCTATTCATTGATGGGGAAAAAGAAATGTGAAAGAACAGTCTCGATTTTTAATTTTTAAATATCTTTACACTTTCCAGTCGAAGAAACTTTAATTTAATGGAAATTTTCTCGCCTTTCAAATCGTCTTGTAGTATCAATGGATGATTTGTTATATTCAATAGAAAATGTCAAATGATCACAATGCATTATACTCCTTTATTAAATTTCATTCTTACTAATGTATGTTTCTTTATAAATATAAATCTATTTCAAAGTGATTTATGAAGGTTTATAGTCTGCAGAACATATCAGATCAATGAAAAGAAATTTTTATCACAAGTTGAATTTTTTTTTAAACAGATTGGGTGTTTCACTAGCCGCTGAAAACATATAAGGCAATCATATTTTTCATTACTGTAAATCAAATTATTTATGAACCGATAAGTTTAAGTTTTTCATGTTTATATAGAGATAGAATATTGGTAAATCAATTAAAAGATTAATGTTTGAATTAATAGAAGGGCCTGATTTACTATTAACACATCGTGTGCTGGTACATTTCGCAGTGGAATTGTACCGGAAGTGGGCGTTTTGAGCGTAAATTTAGTTATTCGGTTAAATCATTATAAATCGAAAATTATTTAAAATTTTACCCAACTTTTCGTATTAAAATAGAACACCGCAACACTTATCGACATTTCAGTTATCCCTTCCCAAATATTGTCAGTAAAACCTACTGATAAAAAATTTGATATACTGTAGTTTCATTATATTCGATTCATATGAATGGTAGCTAACTGCCTAAAGAGATGTTTCACATATTATATAATTAATATAGCTTAGTTTTTCATTGATCACATCAACACATTGTGTGTGGGTACATTTCGCAGCGGAATTGTACCTGGCGCAGGCGTTTTGAGCGTAAATTAAGTTATTCAGTTAAATCTCCATAGATCGAAAATTATTTAATTTTTTAACCAACTTTTCGTATTTTATATTGAAATATATAAACAAATATATAAATAGAAATATATAAATAACAACCATAAGATTTTTGTAAACAAAAAATATTTTTTTAATGGATAAATTTATAATAGTATCGTAAATATGAAAAATTAAATAGAAATAGTAGTATATAGTTTTAATTTTTTCGAATTATGTTATATATAAACATTTTTACATTATAAAAAAATGAAAAGAGCAATCATAAAACTAATAATGCAAAAACTAGTTTTTATTTGTCTAAATATTTCCAAAATCTATGTAGTAGACAAGAACATTCGGCTTCGTTTTCCTGTATATACCGTTATTTTTGTACCCACAAACAAACAAGTTGTTACACTGACCAGTACTAGTACTTGACCAGCGCTCAAGTATCAATATATATATATATTATATATATATATATATATATATATATATATATATATATATATATATATATATATATATATATATATATATATATATATATATATATATATATATATATATATATATATATATATATATATATATATATATATATATATATATATATATATATATATATATATATATATATATATATTATATATATATATATATATATATATATATATGTGTGTGTGTGTGTGTGTGTGTGTGTGTGTGTGTGTGTATAGAAAACAAGGAAGTGATACTATAAGCGAAATTCCAGAGAGATGTAGAAGAGATTTTCGATCGCAAGGTCTTAAGAGAAGATGACTGCGAGACCACGAGCTTAAATCAATCGCAAATAAATAACCAATTGCTTGCAAATAAGTATATATAGCATGTATATTTATACATATATATATATATATATATATATATATATATATGGTCTATATCTCCGGTGAGTGTAGTTTAATTTCCAATTGTTTAAGCAACTAAAATGACTAAACCATTGTTTTAATTAAACGTGCATAGTATTTTATATTGGTACTCCTTATCTACTTGCAGTATTCGTTGAAAACTGGCTAATTATGAAAATCAATAGCAATTATGCATAAGAGTTCCGATATGACGTCCGAGCACTTAGAGACTCTCGAGCAAAATATATAGGCTAGGAATAAACGGTCTTCATGCGAGGTAGTCTTTCAGAGAGGTTTCCCTGCACATTTTCCAGACAGCTCTTAAATTATTTTTTGTTTTCATAAAAAATGTAAATAAATTAAATAGATTATATAGTACGGCATATCATTTCCTTTGGCAAATATTTGTTTCAAGAACTATTAATTTTTCATTTGTTGTAAAACAAAGGCATAAAGGACATAATAATTTAGACATCCAGGGTATTTAACCATTTTATTTGTAGTGCAAAACAAATGGGAAATATTTCATTTCTAAATGATAATTATTTTAAAATTTCTTCTTTAAGACTAAAATTAACAAAACAAGCTATCCTTTGAACATAAAACCATCTGATAATTACGACAGTCCAAATATTTAAATTTAAGTATTTGGTTAACTGAAACCCTTTTCTCAACCATAATATAAAGCTTTCTGTAGTTCAAACATTTCTTCAAATTACATCGCCAAAGAAGCTTTTTAGGGGAAAATAATGTTTTTAAAAGTTGGATAGCATTTTATAACTGATAGCAAAATATTTATATTAATATTATATGGGATTTGAATGAATGAGATTTGAATGAAAGATTTGAATGAATAAATGAGAAACATTTCATTTTTAAATAATAATTATTTTAAAATTTCTTCTTTAAGACAGTAAAATTAACAAAATAAGCTAGCCTTTGAACATTAAACCCTCTTATAATTACGACAGTCCAAATATTTATATTTAAGTATCTGGTTAACTAAAACCCTTTTCTCAACCATGATATAAAGCTTTCAGCAGTTCAAACATTTCTTCAAATTACATCTCCAAAGAAGCTTTTTAGTTGAAAATAATATTTTTTAAAATTGAAGTATTTGGATAGAATTTTATAACTGATAGCAAAATATTTATATTAATATTATATGCGATTTGAATGAATGAGATTTGAATGAACAAATGATAAACATTTCATTTTTAAATAACAATTATTTCAAAAATTTCTTCTTTAAGACAATAAAATTAACAAAATAAACAACCTGTTGAATATAAAACCATCTTATAATTACGACAGTTCTAATATTTAAATTTAAGTATCTGGTTAACTAAATCTCTTTTATCAACCATGATATAAAACTCTCTACAGTTTAAATATTTCTTCAAATTACGTCTCCAAACAAAGTTTTTTGGATGAAAATAATGTTTTTAAAAGTGAAGTGCTTGAAGTGTTTTATAACTGATTTCAAAATATTTATATTAATATTATATGCGATTTGAATGAAATACTGATTACGAGTTTTAATTTTGATTTTTAATAATCTTTATAATTTTTTAAATTAAAAAATATTATGTTCTGATACCTGCTCTGGTTTTTTAAACGCATAATCTTTCATTTACTTTTTTTTCTATTTCTTGAGAAAATTATATCTAAACTTTGCATAAATTAGTAGAATCACTTGCTGCTTGTATGTTGTATTGTCGATGCTTGTATTGTGGATTTTACTAATAGCCTGTTAAGTTTTCACGTATTTTTGGTTTTCTAAATTTTTGATTAATCTTAGAAAAAATATTTTTATAATTACATCTGTGCGTTGTCTATCTGTTTGATATCCGTATATAAACATGATAACTAAAAACGGAACCCTTAACCAATGAAGTTTTGTAAGTAGTCTTTAGACAAATGATGTAAATCTGCTTAAAAGTTTGGACAAACTGGCTGAGCCTTATTCCGTTGATTGAACATATTTCTTTATTCTGTTTGGTTGTGTGGTATATTTTTCTATACTTTGTATTAAGCGATTATTGGTAGAGTTTTTTTTTTTCAATCTAATATATATTGATGTCTAATATATATTATATCCTAGACCTGTGTTATAATGGATTTCACAAATTTCCAATGTGAGGGCTAATGTACTTACAGAATTCCCCACTACCGATATGTGTTGACTGTTTTATTATGGGTTTTGTGTTGGTTTGGTTTGGAGCGTTACGGTCTAATGTTTTGCACACGAGGGCTAATGAGACAGAGGACTACTGCTTAACCCCTTGAGAACCAGCACGTAAATGCTATACGAGTCGACCGTTGTGAAAACCGTTGCCGTTTAACGCCATCTAGTAATTAAATCTAGCATTTAAAAATTAAAATAAAACGTTCAGATCTCCGATTACGCATACGCGACGCTGGTCTCTCAATATCAACTGTAAATCATCGCGTGGAGGCGACGCTGGACTGATAAGAGTGAAATCGCTGCTACGAGACGTAGGTCGCCAGTTGGGTCGACGTTGGGTTAAAGCCGAATCCGAACGGCTACGAACAACCATGTCAGCAACGGGATTCGAACCCGCGAACCGGTACCGAAGAGCAGTGCTCTACCATTCGGCCATCATTCGGTCGTTTTACTATGGGATCATCATATAAGCATGCTCCCTGAAACAACACAAACAAAGTAGATCCGCGTGATTTAGAAGTAGCAATAATTTAGAAGCACATGATCCCAGGCTTGGCCTTCAAGTTGCATCTTTTAGAATCATAGAAGACATTGGGACCACGAACCTATTTTATGTGCCCCATCCGCTATTAATAATCACGGGTCTTTGGACGACCAATAAAACAAATATTAAATTGAAAGAAAATCTTATAATTGACAACATCTTATTATTGACTATTATTACCTATCCTATTATCCAATTATTGACTACTATTCCTATACTCCTGTTTATTAACATCCTGACGTCACTAGTGATCATTTGATAATTCGAACCTTATAAGATTCCATCCACTAAAAATATTAAGAAATGAAGAGAAAGTCTTATGAAAATATAATTATATTTGGTGTTACCTATAAATACAGCACTGTTAAAGGAATTTTTATAATAGATAAAGCTATTTATTGTGATTTCAGTCGACGTACATGCTATAATGTTTTTTTGAAAGTGGCTTTTGTTATTTTTAATGATAATTGGTAGATTTAAGATCGTGAGTCGGATGCTACTCGACTTAAGAAGAAGGGTTTCGTTTATCATTTTGAAGAGAAGAGCTAAGTTAAAAGATGAAAAAACAAATTTAACTCAAAGTTGGTCCTCGTAATTTAAAAACAGAGACCAAGCAGAAGATATCCATGCTTAATTTTCCATATTAAGATTTTAACTGAACTTGAAGGATACTGTGACCACGAACATATTTTGCATGCACTAGCAGCCGTTATTGAACAAGGTGGTCTTCGATTGGCTCGATTCTCAAAATCACAACCCTCCGACTATAAGTTGACGCCTTTGACATCTGAACTGCGTTGGATCATCAAAAAAGTAAAATTATGTGCAAGATTCTAAATATCCCCTATATAATAATAGCTTAAGTTATCTGTCCGTCCGTCCTCGAATTTATGAAGCGGTTGGACCTGGAATGGATAGAGGCATCCATATTGGATTTTTGATGAGTTAGGGTTAGCAAAATTCAAAGCGAGTTCGAAAACGTTCGAAATCCACCCCTTCCCCCATTTTCGATAGTTTAATGCTATTATTTCAAGCCATCATTTTAGCCGGTTAAGAGCCGATTAAATTTATCAGTTTATCACATTATAAGCAGATGAAAATAACATTTTTTTCCTAGCATTATGACGTCATTCCTTTAATTATCCCAGTTAATCATTTCTTAGTTGAAATTATTTAAATATCGTCTGCATTATTTATTTGCGTTTTATCACAGATATTACGTAAATAATTTTATTTTATATTTGGCTTAAATAATAGATTTGGTATATACGTGATAATTGTAAATTTAATCATCGCTTATGTTTTGTTGAAAAAAATTTTATCACCTATATTAACAACAAATTCTTTTCATAAAGGACTATGAGTCTATTTCGCGGACTAATAAATATCTAGCGTTTAAGTTATATATCTTTAAAAATTAAGAAGTTTGTTTGTGTGTTTGTTTTTTATACATAACCACACGGTGTGGAATCGATTCGCTAAATTTTGGACATCATTCATATATACCACCAAACAATCACTGTCAATATTCAAACCTCTGCTGTCCATCCTATAACTTAATATGACAAGATAAATTAAAGTTGGCACCAAACATGCTGTCAGTAAAGATAAACAAATTATTAAGCGTGTACTAGATAATTCTCAGCCAAAAAACAAACCATTTTTTACCTGCCCCATAGGGTATTTTGCAATTCTGAAAAATAAAAAAAATTACTGATCTCGTCATATGACAGGCTATATACTAATCCTATAACGCTGATTCATATGACAAGATTATAATTACTAGGAAACACACAAAACATTGGTAGATTAATTATAGGATTACCATCTGGCTTCACTGTAAAATAAAACCAATTCTAATAAAATACAGAAATTTTACAAACAATTTTTTAAGCTGTAAGAATAGTCTAGGCATTAATGAATTATGCTTTAAAATGTTTAAGACTCAGAAAAATTATACAACCTATACCTCCTGTCGGTTTGTTGAAAAAATAAATATATAGATATTGAACATTATTGGAATTCCAACTATCTTAAATTGGTATTTTTATTGATCCTTAATTCATTCTATTATGTCGCTTGGGTTTAAATTTGCTGTTCTTCAAACTTTTATTTCTTGACAGCTGTGGTGTGGCCAAAAACGACTGCACTTAAACTTCACCAAGTTTTGGAGAGTTGTGATTGGACGCCAGGAGGTGATTCAGGACCAAGCTTGGAGTCCCGGTCAATCTGGAGAGAGCGGAGAAAGGTCGCATTGTGCACAGGACAATGGAACAACGAACGCATCAGCACAGGATAATGGAAAAAGTATAGGGTTGCTGGAGTAGTCGAGAAGGAAGGAAAAGAATGCAGCCTGCTCTTGGACTTTGGCAACTTTTTATCACGTGTAGCACGTGGAGTGCTTCTTTTACTTTTTATTTTTTTAATATTTTTTAGCATATTTCCTGATTTTTTGTTCTATATTTGAATATTGTAATATAGATCAGTGGCATTTTACTATAATTAATATTAAAGACGATATAAAGCAAATTTTTGTTATTAATGGATTTGAATAACAACAGCAATGTACTACACCACAGCAACAGCCATCGGTTTTATACTGAAACAGAAAGTAAGTAGACATCTAGAAAAACTCAAATGACGTCACATTTAACCACGGAGTGCTTCTTTTACTTTTATTTTTTTTATATTTTTTAGCTGTTTCCCGATCTTTTGTTCTATATTTGAATATTGTAATATAGATCAGTGGCATTTTACTATAATTAATATTAAAGACGATATAAAGCAAATTTTTGTTATTAATGGATTTGAATAACAACAGCAATGTACTACACCACAGCAACAGCTATCGGTTTCATACGGAAACAGAAAGTAAGTAAACGTCTAGAAAAACTCAAATGACGTCACATTTAACCACTAATGCGTCAAAGTTATTTAATTTGAGTAGAAATGCCTATTGCAAATATCTACCGATTCGAATATGCAAACTTAAACTGCCAAACCTAATTTTTTATGATCTAGCTTTAACCCAAAAATATTTTAGGTATAACAATATACAACGGTGTATACATACAGATTCAAAAACCTTGTCTTTACTTTCCTTTTTGTTATAATAAAAAATATTAAAGATTTCTGGAATTTTATTGAACAAACTATCAGGTGAAGAGAAAGATAATCATGAAAATGTTCGTTTTTATCTCGATATTAGATAAAACAAAGCAAGTGTAAAAATTATCATACATAGCGTAATGAAGCGAGAAATTTCTAAAACAGATCTCATGAATGTAATAATAAATGCTGAAACAAAATGCTTACTTATTATTAAGTCGCAAAAAAAATATAGGCAATATCGCTCTGAACTTTCCAATTTGATTATTTTTTTCAATTTCTTATCGCTGAAGCGCTTTTGCTATTTAGATTGTTTTGCTCGAAAATACATTTTTTTTTATCTTCAGAAATTGAATCTCTGCTTCATGTAGTCGTCTCAATTAAAACGCTTAAAAAATCGTCTCCGGAAAATTTTAATTTTAATTACAACAGCTTCCTGGATCCGTAGAATATAATTGGTTCATTATGTTTACGCAGAGGTCTTAATTTACTATCAGCTTTAATCCACATAATAAATAATAAAAGAATTTTTATTAATCTTTTAAACCTGTTCAATTAATTAAAACCCAGAAAAAAAAGAGAGTGAGAGAGAGAGGGGGAAGATCTCGTAAACGTCTCCTATCTTTTTAAGAGTGAAATATTCTTTAGTTTACAAAAAGATTAATTAAACTTAATTCGTAGTTTTCTTTACGATAAACGCTTTTACTAAAAACAATTTGATCTTTTTGTTAAGGAGTTTCTGTGTCATGCCTGAACAAATCAACTTTTATTGAGATCCAATCTAAAAAGAGTGAAAAATTCCGCTAATGAAAGAAAACTTTGAATGAAATAAATTTTACCTCCGCTAAACCTGACATCTATTACAATCAAAATACAATTTAATTAATTTCTAGAAAGAAATGTTTTGTATCTCTTTGTTTCGTGCCGTTTCCACCATACTGCTTGTCTTGTCTAGGCCTTTGATAAAAAAAAAATAAACATGGCATTTTAATCTAGTACATTCTTCAAAGAATGTTGTCCCCGACATTCATTAATCCGTTTCATATGCGTGCGTGTCGTTAAAAAATTTAGCAACAGCTCCGTATTAAAATTCCTCATTTTCAGGGCGAAAATAAACATGTTTTTTATTTTAATCTTCAAAAAAAACCTGTAAGGTTTGCTAAGTTTTATGTTATCAATTCTTTAAATTCATCTTGTATAGCGTTGTTTTGATATAAGCCCTGAACACTTGGTAAATTCATGTATTAGGTACCCAAACAATATTTTTAAAGTGCATTAAACACATTTTTAAATATAACAATACGGAAAACAACTTTATTCTAAAAAATAAACATCTATTTAGTCCTTTATTTATTGTTTTTAAAGAATAATTATACATTCCCTATATAATAATAGCCTAAGGTATCTGTCCGTCTGTGTTCAAATTTATGAAGCGGTTGGACCTGGAATGGATACTAGTATCCATATTGAATTCTTAATGAGTTAAGGTTAGCAAAATTCAAAGCAAGTCTTTAAAACGTACGAAATCCACCCCGCACCCCCCCCCTTTTCGAACTTTTAATGCCATAATTCCAAACCCTATTTTTCCCGATTAAGAGCAGGCTATTAAATTTAACACACAATACATAGTTAAAAGTAACATTTTTTTCTAGCATTATGACGTCATTTTTTTAACCATCTCATTTACCATTCCTTATTTTAAATTATTTAAATATCGTCTGCATTATTTTCATACTTTTTATCACTGAACTTAGATATTATGTAAATACTTTTCTTTTATATACTTTCTTTTATATACTTTTCTTTTATATACTTTACTTATTATTTTTGGCTTAAATAATAGAGTAGGTACATATGTGATAATTTTACATATAATCATCAATTATTTTTTGTTGCAGTGAAAGTTTTATCACTGGTATTAATAAAAAAAATTCTATCTACCTCCAGGGTGTAGTGGTAATGATAGTTTCATTCCTTTGCTTCCATTAATTACTGTGGTAAACAAATTGGGAAGAACTAATGATAATTTCGACGTAGTTAAGATAACTTTGAATTATCTTTCTAAATTAATTCAACGTGATTCTAAACTGATTTCATAGTATTGGGAGACATTAAAGGAGTATGAAGATAAAGAAATTATTGAGAGTGTACCAGATAATTCTTAGCCAAAAAACAAACCATATTTTTATTTGCTTTATAAGGACTTTACAATTGTGGAAAATTGAAATTTTTACTGATCCCGTCATATTACGGGCTCTATGCTAGATATTGCATAAATACTTTTCTTTTATATTTCGCTTAAATAGTAGATTAGGTACATATGTGATAATTTTAAATTTAATCATCGATTATTTTTTGTTGATTTGAAAATTTAATCATCGGTATTAACAACAAATTCTTTTCATAAAAGTCTATGATTCTACATCACTGACTAATAGATATCTAGCGATCAAGTTATATATCTTTGAAAACTAAGAAGTTTGTCCGTTTTTGTGCTTATTTTATATACATAACCACACACTTTGACTAAATTAATTCAACGTGATTCTAAACTGCATTCACAGCATGGGGATACTTTAGAGGAGTATGAAGATAAACAAATTATTGAGAGTGTACCAGATAATTCTCAGACAAAAAAAAACCATTTTTAACTGCCTCATAGGGTACTTTACAATTCTGGAAAATTAAACATTTTACTGATCCCGTCATATAATGCTCTATATGCTAGTATATAGAGAGAGATACAAATGCACACAAACATATACCTGTATGTGATGAGGAGTTTGTTTCATCACAGAGGGAAGTTCATAGCCCTGGAATCAGCATGTAATCATGGAATCGTAGACAGGTGAAAAACATTACTGAAAATAACGTTTCTTAAGTGAAACTGACATAGAAGCAACAATCCACACGGACGGCAGTCCGCGAAACCTATATATCATGGTTAAATAGTTGTCTCTGACAACTATTAAGTTGTCAGAGACTGATATGACAACTTATTAAGTTGTAAGTTGTCTGACAAAGTTTACTTACACAAGTCAAGTGCGTGACGTTGAGGATGTAGTTTAAGCATCACGATCTATTTTAAGTTATTTATGAAGATGATAGATATCAACAGGGTAAACAAATGCATTCACTAAGTTTAGTAGAAAAAGATGCCAAAAAAGCATAAAATTGCATTGAAATTAATTCAAGATAGACATTAAGTCGAATAATTATTAGGATAAAAATATCATTTCATGTATATGCATACATAATTGCAAGACTGTGGTTGTATATAAATGGACGGTACTCAGATGGTTTAAAAAGTTATATTTTTTAAATAATCCACAATTGTTATTATATACATGTATATACATATATGTATACACACACAGCTAAAAATGTGTGTATATATATATATACACACATATTTAGCTGTATATATATATATATATATATATATATATATATATATATATATATATATATATATATATATATATGTATATATATATATATATATATATATATATATATATATATATATATATATATATATATATATATATCTGTACATGTATATGCGCATGTATGTGGTTGTATGTAAATGGACGTTACTCAAAAGGTTTAAAAAGTTATACATTTTTAAATAATCCGACATCGGTATTATATGCATGTGTACACATATATGTATACACAGACCAGATATGTACACAGATATATATATCCAAGCATACATATATCCAAGTATACATATATATACTTATATATACATATAGCCAGGCATGTATATACATATATATATATATATATATATATATATATATATATATATATATATATATATATATATATATATATATATATATATATATATATATATATATATATATATATATATATGTATATATATATATATATATATATGTATGTATATATATATATATGTATATATATATATATATATATATATATATATATAAAGAAAGATAGAGAAATAGTTTATTAGTATAGACACCCACTGTGAAAACTCTCTACTACACATACAATACCACTACATTTATTGGCTTGTGATTTGATAAAGCAATCAACTCAAAATAACTAAAGCGAATTCCTTCTGATTAATAAATCAGCAGTTCAGCAAAATTATTTCTCATTCCATTCGTTAACTATATTATGTGACTCACTAATAAGAAATGAATTACATTAGTTATAAAGAAACCTCTTTCTCTTTATACTTCACCTTTCGTGACGTTAATGCCGTAATTTCGGATAAATATCCAAACCTCTCTACAATTTCCTCAATTAGTTAAGTAACGTGACTAATTTATTTCTATGACAACGGAAAACGTACGTTGGCAGAGTTATATTTATACTTTAGGGTAATTATAATTAAATATGGTGTAAAAGGTCTTTTTAATGCTCTCACTTTCTCTCTCTCTCTCTCTCTCTCTCTCTATATATATATATATATATATATATATATATATATATATATATATATATATATATATATATATATATATATATATATATATATATATATATATATATATATATATATATATATATATATATATATATATATATATATATATATATATACATATATATATATATATATACATATATATATACATATATATATATATATATATATATATATATATATATATATATATATATATATATATATATATATATACATATATATACATATATATATACATGTATATATGCATATATATATACATAAATATACATATATATATATATATATATATATATATATATATATATATATATACATATATATATGCACACATATATATACACACATATACATATACACACATATATATACATATATACACACATATATATACATATATATACACACATATATATACATATATATATACATATATATATACATATATATATATATATACATATATATACATATATACATATATATATACATATATATATATACATATATATATATACATATATATACATATATATACATATATATATATACATATATATACATATACATACATATACATATATATATATACATATACATATATATATATATATATATATATATATATATATATATATATATATATATATATATATATATATACATATATATATATATACATATATATATATATATATATATATATATATATATATATATATATATATATATATATATATATATATATATATATATATATATATATATATATATACCGTGTGGTCTAAAAGAAACTTCCCCGATATATGAATCCCTAGTGGCCGAACCTTTCAACAAATCGAAATGAAAATTTAGATATAGTTATTTAAATGCATGGGGTCCAGATTGTGAAGGCTTTAAATAATAAACTTCATGCTCTGATTAACTGGCACACGAAATAATTGGGTGTTGCCATTCGAAAATTTCGAAATTTTGTCACTGTAACCGTAAGTGTGAAAAGTTTATTGTTTTAAATCATCACAATCTAGACCCCACATGTTCAAATAAATAAAACTAAACTTTCATTTCGATTGGTCAAACGATTCAGCCACTAAGGACTCAGATATAGGGGAAGTTCCTTTTAGACCACCCGGTGTATATATATATATATATATATATATATATATATATATATATATATATATATATATATATATATATATATATATATATATATATACTGGGATTTAATATTACCTTATATATATATATATATATATATATATATATATATATATATATATATATATATTATATAAGGGAGTTTAACATTATATATATATAATGTTACATATTTTATTATTAATTTAATAACTTCTGTGCATAAATTACTTTGGGGTTTGTGTGATAATTCTGATTTTTCCCTCCAGTCCCGGTTTCATTAATGTTCCTCATGTAGCAAAGCGACAGATCTTAGTGCTCTAATCCAAACCAAACCATAATCTGAAATACTGTAATTGTTAAAACAGGTTTCAGAACTAAATAAAATTTCAAATATATATTTAAAAAATATTGTCATATTTATTTTGAATTGAGAGGTTTTAAGTAAATATTAACATAGTGATGAATTATACTTTTCCTCTTATAGTATTGTATAAAAACATTAGCAGATACTTTTTCAATGATTTTGAATGAGATTCTAACTTTTTTACTATTTGTGCAAGGATAAAATAAATTAAATGCAAACACATAAAAAGTTTACAAATTAAGAAAAGTGTATTTAAGAAAAACCTTTTTAAGTGAATGAGTTTAGAAAATTAAAAACTTAAAATGCAATTTGATTATTCTTTAAATGGAATTTTACGATGTTTCGACTATTCTTTAAACAAGACTTTATACCTCTGAAAAAAACTGGTGCTGAAAAAGTAGTTTTATATAATGAGCTTTCCTTACTCTTAGATTTTTCCGTGAGGTTTCGACTAAAGAAATATTAAAACTAAATATTAACTAAAGCAAATACTGAAGATTTATAAAGAATTATATAATTTCAATATTTGCTAAATATTAAAGCGTTTTTTAATTTAAGATACTGTAACCATAAAAGAAATCGTCAAACAAATAAACACAAGATCTGTCTCCATTTTTATAGGTATATTATGATAAATAAAAGTATAGAATAATAGATAGAATTCACCATATTAAAAAAATATTAACTTTAATTGATTTTCTGAAATCATAGCAGGCATTTAAGTACGTATGATAGAAAATGAATTCAAATATTACTTTTATATATTTATTTCTTGTATTTAGTCATTAGAAAATTGCTTTTAGATGCACATTTTAAAAATTTAACTGTAGTTTCTGAAATGTATTTCTCCGAAGATTTTGTTTTTATAATTCGAAAATATGCCTGCCTGAATATGTAGAAATATTGTACCATCATTGAATGACTTTGATGATTCCAATATTGAAAATAGGGAACTAAGTCTCGTATAGTTATCAGTTGGTTTATTATTGGTGATATCTTGTGAAGCTTAATTCTACCGATAGACATTGTTCCGGTATTATAGAAATGGCAACATTTGTTTGAATATGGAAATACTATCACACCAGCTCTGGAAAACTATAGAGTACCTGATATTTAAATAACCGGACCAGAGTTCTATATAGATACCCGGTTCCTTCCCTTCCTAATCGTATCCTGGTATTGATATTATAGAGTTAGTTTCCCGGCCGGTATCGATGGGAGTAAACTGCAATATATCAGATTAGAAATACTGTCCCACCACACGGGATTACAGATGAAAAGCTGGACCAATTTTATGTAGATTTCGGTACCTTGATGAATATTTCCAATTACCTGGAACTCTACTGGGTGTTGATCGGCCGGTATCGATTACAGTTAACAGAAATATGACAGTTGTGGAAATATTACCCCTTAGCGTTAAATAAATTCAGCGCTTCTGATTCACGTAAAACTGAAACACTCTTAAGTAGATTTAGGTACTTTGATGAGTATTTCTTATTACCTGGAACTCTATCGTTAGTTCACGGGCTGGTATCGATGAAATTTAACAGAAATATGACAGTTGGGGAAATATTGTCACACTAACATCTGATAACTTCAGCGCTTGTGATCCACGTAAATATGAAACACTCTTATGTAGGTTTCGGTACCTTGATGAGTATTTACTATTATCTGGAACTCAATCGTTATTTGACGGATCAGTATCGATGAAAGTTAACAGAAATATAATGATTGGGGAAATATTATCACACTAACATTAGATAACTTCAGCACTTTTGATTGACGTAAAACTGGATTAGTTTTACGCAGGTATCAGTTCCTTGACGGATATATCACGCTAAGGGAAATTCTGCTGTAAGTTGGCTAAGTATCGATGAAAGTTAACAGAAATATAACAGTCGAGGAAATATTATGACACTAACATTAGATAACTTCAGCGATTTTGATTCACGTAAAACTGGACCAGTCTTATGTAGATTTCGGTACATTGATGAGTATTTAATATTACCTGGAACTCAATCGTAGTTGACGGGCCGGTAACAATGAAAATTAACAGAAATATGACAGTTGGGGAATTAACCCATTAACGTTAAATAAATTTCGCGCTTCTGATTCACGTAAAACTGGTTTAGTTTCATACAGGTATTGGTTCCTTGATGGATCATGCTACGTGAAATTCTGTTGTTAGTTACCGGCCCAGTATCGATGAAAATGCAAATGCAGTATAGAAAATTAGGGAATGCTTGGCTATCTACATTTCCTATTGAATGAGGATACCTAGCTAGTTTTGTATTTTTGTTGTGGTAACAGAGTGATCCTTTAAAAAATTAAAAGTGTTTTACATTTTATTTTTGTCGCGCACTTAATCTCCCGAAAGTCGATATGGGTTAGACAAAAATTGCTTACTATAAAAATCTAGCACAATTCTGATTATCTTTGGAGATATCAGGAATGGGTATTTTTATTTGTATGTGTACCTTGATTCTCTTTAAATAACCACACAAGAAATGCTGTTACTTTTCCTATAATAAAGAGGAAAGATTAAAAAAATTAAGTTTATGAATCAAATCAAATAAAACTTACTGTTCTTTTTTTAAAATTAAGTTGTTTTAATTTTGAAATCAATAATACTGAAGGTGTAATATATTCTAAAAGTTAATTTATATTTTAAAAAAATTCCTCTCATTTGGGAGCTTTAAATATCTAGACTGAAAACTGAGTGCAAATCGGCAAGTTTTAAATAAAATTATTAAATAATTGTAGATATGAGAACGAATCACAAACGTATACGTGTCGTGTGGAAGTTATGCAGGCATAGTGTGTATGCAGAACAACAAATGGCTCTATGATAGCTAGTAGTAGAGTAAGGAGGGCTGTGAAATCAGTTAGCTGTTGAATGTCGCGCGAGATGAAAGTAATTCGTGTTGAGCAGCGAGCTTACATCAAAATAGGCGTTCTCAGAGGGAAAAATACGATGGAATGTCACAATGAACAACCCTTTGGAATAATGCCCTACCACACAGTACAGTAGTACGGTGGGTAGGAAAGTTTCAGCAAGGAAGTGTGTCAACCAGTGATTAGCAACGTTATGTGTACTGTGTTGTTATTCTTTTGCACTGTGAAGATCATATTGCCTGTATACTACCGTAATAAATTAGTGTGTTACGATATTTCAGTGCTATTCATTGTCCACACATGTAGTTAACACCTTGTCTTTTCGACTGTATATGTCGCAGTTCTTCAAGAAAAAAAAAATAGTTGTGATGGCTTTTGCTCCAACCCTCGTATTTTTTGCCAACCCTGTATATAAAATAACTAACAACTTTCCAGAGTATGAATTTCAGTTGTATTTGATGTTCCAGAGAATTGGAATGTGCTCTATTAAACAAACAAGATGACTCTTTTTTAAATGTGACACCATGTTTAATGATTTTTTGAATACTATCGAAACAAAAGAAATTATTAAAGATGCTAACTATACTAAAAAAATATTTTATTTTATTATATATTCTGGCTTTCTTATTTTAATAACTTTAATT
Organism: Pardosa pseudoannulata; assembly: GCA_032207245.1. Taxonomy (NCBI): domain Eukaryota; kingdom Metazoa; phylum Arthropoda; class Arachnida; order Araneae; family Lycosidae; genus Pardosa; species Pardosa pseudoannulata. Next base: position 66,474,651 of record CM063510.1, read on the forward strand.
ATTTTTATCAAAACATTTGTCAGGGAATGAAGTGTCTCAATACGTTCAATAAGTTTTTTGGTCTACTGTAGATATTTTATTCTTAACTGATACTTTTTACGATTACACTACTTCTTTATTCCAAACAAGGCAGTAAAAAACGATAAGAATTAATGACTATTCTCCAATTAACAAAATTTTACTCAAAAATGTTTTTCTTTTTTAAAAATAGACATTAAAAGCATTTTTTACATATTTAGATTGCATGGTTACAAATAGAACTGATAACGTTAATAGTTATTTACAGTATGGTACAATTCAAAGCATTTTCCTCTGTGAAGAGGAACACGGCAGAAGGTAAAATAAAGCAAAGATGAAATAATGCAACAAAAGACCGAGTCACTCGACAATCGTAACTTATGGAAAAAAAAAATATGCAAAGCGTTACATAGCAAAGCAAACAGCACGCATATAATGTCACCCATATTTATAATTATACGTATTTAGTAGATTGGTGGTGGTTAGCGTGTATCCACCACAATTCTACTAAATACGTATTTTACATGACCCACGCTTCAGTGACAGACTGCAATAAACGTAAAAATACGTTGCCCGCAAGCTAAGTGTTAACAGTTTGTGGAGTTTTGATCTACAGCATGAACATACGTTAGAATGATATTTTTCGTTATATAGAATGCTGATTGCAATCAAAAACAGAGATGCACTACACGTTTTAACGGTGCGAAATACAAAATTTCAATATTCTATGACTGATCATTTTGAGTTATGCCCCATAGCGTTAATAAACGTTAGACTGTTTTTTTATAGGGTGTAGATTGCAGTCAAAAGAAGAACAGCATAACTAGAGGTTATAACAGGGCTAAATATAATTTTCGACCGTCTACGATTAATCGTTTTTGAGTTATGTGAGATACATACTTGTTAACCTCACGAGGGAACTAGCAAAAACTTGTTCAATAATGGTCAAAAGGGATATTCGACGTTTCAAAATTATCAATTCCTTGAACACCTGCAGACGAACGATAGCCGATTGGTAGGGTGCTGCCCTTCAAAACCGGAGTTCGTGGGTTCGAATCCCGCTATTGGCATAGATGTTCGTAGCCGTTCGGAATCGGATTTAAGAAGTAGGTCCGGTCTGATTAGCTCTCGTGTGCAAAACAGTAGACCGTAGTACTCCAAACCAAACCAAACTTTGAACACTTGCTTGTACGTAACTCTTGTTACACCTGTATAGGGAAGAAAGTTGTCAAAACCCATTTAGGCATGGTGAAAATGAGTCTTTCTGTTGAAATATGAACACTGAAATTTTTCAAGATTACAATATTTCCCGTACTTTGTTCAAGGAAATGAAATGTTCTGAAATAAAGTAAAAGAGGTTAAATTTTCTTTCGAAGTTTTAATAGCCCACCAAAGGCATAAATCTCCTTAACACATTGTATGAGGGACACGTACTAGTACGTTTTGTAACGATTGATACTTAAGAGAGGGGCACGTACAAGTAGGGGTTTTGCAGTGTACCTTCTCATAGAGGAAAGTGCAATAAAAATTACCACACTGTAAAACATTATTAGTTTTATGATTGCTCTTTTCATTTTTTATAATGTAAAAATGTTTACATATAAAATAAGACGAAAAAATTAAAACTATATACTACTATTTCTATTTGATTTTTCATATTTAAGATGCTATTATAAGTTTATCAACTAAAAAATATATTTTTTGTTTATAAAAATCTTATAGTTGTTATTTATATATTTCTATTTATATATTTGTTTATATATTTCAATATAAAATACGAAAAGTTGATTAAAAATTAAATTATTTTCGATCTATAGAGATTTAACTGAATAACTAAATTTACGCGCAAAACACCCGCTCCCAGTACAATTCCGCTTCAAAATATACCCGCACACAATGTGTTTAATAAAAGCTAGAACAATATCAAGAACGTATAGCGTCAAGACACTTAACCCATGGTAATACAGTTATGATGCCATTCTCAGACAAAGAAATTTGTATTTTTCTAGTTTACGGTTTGATTTTATTTCCTCAGCAAAACTACTGCTTATTTTACTATTATTTTAGTTTCATCAATACAATAATTGTAAATTTTGAATACTTACCAAACTATTTCTGAGAGGAGAACATCGTGTATCTTCCTTTAATTTATAGAGAAACATGTTCATATCTAGAAACAAGCAAAACAAAATATAACTCGGTATATTTGTTAAGTTGGAATTTCCGAGTACCTACATGTAGAATCCATATATTTTCCCCAAGATTACTCTTCATATCATCTAGATCTGAGAATACATTTAATTAAAGAACTTCTTGGTAAGGTTTTGGTCCAGTAATTAGCGCACAGGAGAGAAAATTTAATATAATTCCTTGGGCAGCATTTTATTATTAACGAGTGCTGTGAGACTTAATCTTCTTTTTAACTGCCACAGATTTTGGTCGGAAATTTCAATCACATTCTACTTAATTTCTTACGGGATTCATTTTTATGTTTATGTTCCATAATATTTTATTAAAGTCTCTAAACTTTTGTTTGTAATAACATGTCTTCCCTTTTTTTTACGTTCATATACTTTAATGAATTCGAAAATGTATTGTTATACCCATTTAAGCGGACAAAAGATCTTTAATAAAACTATTACACAAAGATTAAATGATTACATAAATCATAGAACTTATCTAAAAATATAAAATGTTTTTATGTCCAAATATATCAAATTAAACGTACACTACATAATCAAATCAATTTTATGAAACTGATTAGCTATTTTATTTCATTGAAGCGTTGAGGCTTTTTTTTTTTCTTTTTACCGCAATAGCTACTTCGAAATAATTTAGTCTGTAGAGCTACGGTCTGCTTGTATGCTACACATTGGCTAATGAGACAGGGACCTACAACTTAAGGCCAATTACGAACGGCTACTAATATCCATACCAGCAGTGGGATTTGAACTCTTCTACTCTTGTACCAAAGAGCAGCTCTCTCTCTCAAATAGCCATAGTTGTATCATCTTTAATCTCATTTATTTAACTTCATTTTTGTGTCAATTGATAATTTTAAATCAATTTTTAACTTCCTTTCTGACTATCTAGAGATCTCAAATTTTGCACATGGGTTCAATTCCAGTGACAATGCAATATTCGATTTAGCGAGAGATCTCAAATTTTGCACATGGGCTCAGTTCCAGTGATAATGCAATATTCAATTTAGCTAGAGATCTCAAATTTTGCACATGGGTTCAGTTCCAGTGACAAAGCAATATTCAATTTAAACTAGAGATCTCAAATTTTGCACATGGGTTCAGTTCCAGTGACAATGCAATATTCAATTTAAACTAGAGATCTCAAATTTTGCACATGAGTTCAGTTCCAGTGACAATTCAATATTGAATTTGGCTAGAGATCTCAAATTTTGCACATGGGTTCAGTTTCAGTGACAATGCAATATTCAATTTAGATAAATGTCTCAAATTTTGCACATTCGTTCAGTTCAAGTGACAATGCAATATTCAATTTATCTAGAGATCTCAAATTTTGCACATGGTTTCAGTTCCAGAGACAATGAAATATTCAATTTAGCTAGAGATCTCAAAATTTGCCCATGGGTTCAGTTCTTGTGACAATGCAATATTCAATTATGAAAAAATTAGTTTGGAGAAAAAAAAATAAAATCAGTTTGGTATATGCTAAAAGGTTTTTAGCCCATTTGTAATCTCAATTCCAGAAATTTTAAAGCAGTATCGCCATGAATTTGAAAGTGGGATAACTAAAACCTAAAAAAAAATTTACTTTTTAGTGCACATTTTATCGCTTTCCTTGTTAAATAAAAGTGATTTTTTTTAACAAAATACTTTTTGTACATATAGGTTATTTTTTATTTATTCTCTAATTTTTTTACACTGTTTACCAATGTGTTTCTCATGAAACTGCGTAGGTTTTTATAAAATGTTAAGTATTTTATCGATTTACATAGCATGAAATACTGTGAAGCAAATAAAAAACTAGATTTCTGGTACTAAAAATATCGCTTCATAAACGATTTATATTTATGCATTATGATTTAAACTTTAATTAAATGTACAATTGAAACAGATTTTACTGTCTTGAATATTTTTTAAAATTAATCATAAAATGCAAAGCAATAGCGATGTTTACTGTTGTACTTAAATTATTTTAAAATTTTTGAAAGGGTACCATTCTCTTCAGACTAGAAAATGTGTACTTAAGAATGGCGCTTTGTGAGCTGCTTTGCAATTTTATATATTATTTTAAGTTTAGACATGAATATAATGTTAAAGCATTATCTTTTATTCTATAAGAATGCATTCAGGAAACTTTACACTATTCTTCTCTTTCAATATAGTCTCCTTTTTTTTTCAAAAGACCTATAAAAATAAGAATAACTGTAATTAAAACTGGTCTTCCAAAGTTTTGAAAAATCTTCCGTCAAATCAAGTGCAAACCTAATTCAAAAGAAATTGAAATCATGGTATTTATAATTCAGGTCTAACGAAACAAGACACTTGTTTAAAACGGAAAAATCTTTATTAAAATGCTAAAGGCCATTTTCACAATGACTGGTAAAAAAAAGCTGGTGGAAAACTCTTAAAATTTTCTGTTTAGAATAAGTGAAGCGGAATTTAGAAATCATAATAATTTATCTTTAAGTAAGGGTGCATCTACTTCCACAGCCAAATTTTTAATACAAGAGCAAGGTGAAAGATTTACTCCTAATTTTAAAAAGTAGTCAGCGTTTTGTGTACTCAAACTGGTGTTTTACCTACGTTAACAGCTCTTAATTACTTATCGGAACTTCAAATTCAAGTTGAAAGCTCATTAGATTTTATTCTTTACGTGTTCCAAGAATTGAAACATTCTTCATGTTCAAATATCGCTTTTTTGCTAAGAAAAAAATTTTATAGATGATGATTTAACAGTAAAATCAAAACATGTAACCTTTATATTTATACTTTAATTTAATTTGTCTGAAGTTCAGCGCAGTTAATAAAAATGTGTATAACAAAGCAATATTTGAAGAGCATTTTTTGGACAAAACTTTTTAAATTTTCATGAAGATTAGTTTAAACATTGTTCTAGTATTTTTAATAATTAACAACTTGGCAATTAGAAAGTTTTGAAGCAAGAAAGTGTGGGGAATTTAAAACATGTATTTTAATTTTTTAGTAGTTACTTCAAATGCGTTTTTCTCATAACAATATTTTTAATAAAATGATGAAACTTGAAATGTGATTTCTCAAAAAGTTCTTAAAATAGTTTCTTGAAAATTATTATGAATGGTTTTGATAGTATTTACTAGTAAATGACCTAAAAGTTTAAAATTTGGATAATTTTTAATGATGTTACACTCATAGTTAGATATAAAGGTAATGAAAATTCGTTAAAAATCAATGTGTATGATTTTGAAGGACCAAAATTTTTTATCAAATGTAAATTAAGCAAAGATTTTAGGTGATTCATTAGTCCAGTGTATAAGAAATGTGTTGCATAAAAAATATTGAAATAATTTAATTTATTAAAAAATTAGACCGCTTGAAAAATCCCGATTTTTTTACTAAATTTTCTTCATTTATTAGAAATTTTGTAAAAACTTCTCCAGGAATAAATTTTTTAAATGCAATTCTCTATGATAATATAGAAAATAAATCTAAAAATGTAAAAACATTAACTAGTTTCTACGTTTAAAGAAAAAAGTTCTCCGAACGTAGACGGATACCTTAAGATGCCGCCTAAGTTTTGTTACTAGGCTAAAAAAGTGTTTTGTGAATAAAAATGGGGCTTTTATACTCAAAACGGTTTCACGTGGAACATTTTCTGTAATGTTACTTTTAAAATAATTAATAACTAATAACTTAACTAATAACTTAAGATTATTTTTATTTATTAAATACTATCCCTTAAATGGCTGAATTGTTTGGAGGGAGATTTTAACCCTTAGAGCCGTTACGGGGCCATCCGGCCATTGTTCCTCAGCTCCGCAGGCTCCTCTACTGAGCCAAATGTTTTTAGCATAACTACGTTTAAGATACTGCGGAATCGTCGGCTTTGGCATTTGTTATCTGTAGTTAAAACGTGCTAAGTCTCTGTATAGTTACGATTAAACCATTGTTTGACCTTATTTATGTTTAGCAGCATGGAGAAAAATAATTATTATGACAATTGAGAGTTGAGTGGTAGTGAAGAATTAAAAGGTATTGCAAAAGACAAATGTCGATTATAATTCTGATACTTTAAATTGTTATTCCGAAATTACACTACCCAAGTAAATCCAGCATGCATATGGAAAGTTGTTTACAAAGAAAGATATCACCCCATGGTGAAGTAAAAAATTTAAAATTTTTCTTTCATTGGCAAGAAGGAAGTGCATATGTATCAAATAAACAAAATTAATAGCATTCACAAGTTCTTGTGATTCTTCTTACTTAAAATAAGACTCCATATCACTAGTTCCGCTGCTAAAATGTGTCGGAGTTGCTGGTAGTCAGTAGTACAAAAATGTGTGGAGCTCTAAGGGTTAAAACTATCAAATACTCAAACTGGAGAAGTCAAGCAAAGAATAGTCCAATTGGAAGAAACTTATGAAAAAGGCCAGGATCAACAATAGTAGTCGTTCCAGAGATGATAACGATGATATAATCTAGCACTCCTTATAAAAAATCTGTTTAGATTTTACCTTGGAGCTGTAACAAATTTCACATTATTATTAATAACATATTAAATTTTAAAGTATATTGGTCAAAATCAAGATAAAATAATTTTGGAGTTCCATTGTTCCCTAAACATTTATTTAATGACCATGAACTGAGTTTAACATAAAATCGTACATCTTTATCTAACTGCTTTATCTTTATCTAACTTTATTTAATCACTGGCAAAAAGGCCAGGATCAACAATAGTAGTCGGGCCAGAGATGATAACGATGATATAATCTAGCATTCCTTATAAAAAATCTGTTTAGATTTTATCTTGGAACTGTAACAAATTTCACGTTATTATTAATAACATATTAAATTTTAAAGTATATTGGTTAAAATCAAGATAAACTAATTTTGGAGTTCCATTGTTCCCTAAACATTTATTTAATGACCATGAACTGAGTTTAACATAAAATCATACATCCTTATCTAACCACTGGCAAAAAGGCCAGGATCAACAATAGTAGTCGTTCCAGAGATGATAATGATGATATAATCTAGCACTCCTTATAAAAAATCTGTTTAGAATTTACCTTGGAGCTGTAACAAATTTCACATTATTATTAATAACATATTAAATTTTAAAGTATATTGGTCAAAATCAAGATAAAATAATTTTGGAGTTCCATTGTTCCCTAAACATTTATTTAATGACCATGAACTGAGTTTAACATAAAATCGTACATCTTTATCTAACTGCTTTATCTTTATCTAACTTTATTTAATCACTGGCAAAAAGGCCAGGATCAACAATAGTAGTCGGGCCAGAGATGATAACGATGATATAATCTAGCATTCCTTATAAAAAATCTGTTTAGATTTTATCTTGGAACTGTAACAAATTTCACGTTATTATTAATAACATATTAAATTTTGAAGTATATTGGTTAAAATCAAGATAAAATAATTTTGGAGTTCCATTGTTCCCTAAACATTTATTTAATGACCATGAACTGAGTTTAACATAAAATCATACATCCTTATCTAACCACTGGCAAAAAGGCCAGGATCAACAATAGTAGTCGTTCCAGAGATGATAACGATGATATAATCTAGCATTCCTTATAAAAAATCTGTTTAGATTTTATCTTGGAACTGTAACAAATTTCACGTTATTATTAATAACATATTAAATTTTGAAGTATATTGGTTAAAATCAAGATAAAATAATTTTGGAGTTCCATTGTTCCCTAAACATTTATTTAATGACCATGAACTGAGTTTAACATAAAATCGTACATCTTTATCTAACTGCTTTATCTTTATCTAACTTTATTTAATCACTGGCAAAAAGGCCAGGATCAACAATAGTAGTCGGGCCAGAGATGATAACGATGATATAATCTAGCATTCCTTATAAAAAATCTGTTTAGATTTTATCTTGGAACTGTAACAAATTTCACGTTATTATTAATAACATATTAAATTTTAAAGTATATTGGTCAAAATCAAGATAAAATAATTTTGGATTCCATTGTTCCCTAAACATTTATTTAATGACCATGAAACTGAGTTTAACATAAAATCGTACATCTTTATCTAACCACTGGCAAAAAGGCCAGGATCAACAATAGTAAGTCGGGCCAGAGATGATAACGATGATATAATCTAGCATTCCTTACAAAAAAAACTGTTTAGATTTTACCTTGGAACTGTAACAAATTTCACATTATTATTAATAACATATTAAATTTTAAAGTATATTGGTCAAAATCAAGATAAAATAATTTTGGAGTTCCATTGTTCCCTAAACATTTATTTAATGACCGTGCACTAAGTTTAACATAAAATCGTACATCTTTATCTAATCTTTATCTTTATTTAATCACTGGCAAAAAGGCCAGGATCAACAATAGTAGTCGGGCCAGAGATGATAACGATGATATAATCTAGCATTCCTTATAAAAAATCTGTTTAGATTTTATCTTGGAACTGTAACAAATTTCACGTTATTATTAATAACATATTAAATTTTGAAGTATATTGGTTAAAATCAAGATAAACTAATTTTGGAGTTCCATTGTTCCCTAAACATTTATTTAATGACCATGAACTGAGTTTAACATAAAATCATACATCCTTATCTAACCACTGGCAAAAAGGCCAGGATCAACAATAGTAGTCGTTCCAGAGATGATAATGATGATATAATCTAGCACTCCTTACAAAAAACTGTTTAGATTTTACCTTGGAGCTGTAACAAATTTCACATTATTATTAATAACATATTAAATTTTAAAGTATATTGGTCAAAATCAAGATAAAATAATTTTGGAGTTCCATTGCTCCCTAAACATTTATTTAATGACCATGAAAAGTTTAACATAAAATCATACATCTTATCTAACTGCTACCTAACTTTATTTAACATTGGCAAAAAGGCCAGGATCAACAATAGTAGTCGGGCCAGAGATGATAACGATGATATAATCTAGCATTCCTTATAAAAAATCTGTTTAGATTTTATCTTGGAACTGTAACAAATTTCACGTTATTATTAATAACATATTAAATTTTAAAGTATATTGGTTAAAATCAAGATAAACTAATTTTGGAGTTCCATTGTTCCCTAAACATTTATTTAATGACCATGAACTGAGTTTAATATTAAATCGTGCATCTTTATCTAACCACTGGCAATTTAGACCTGAAAAATAAAAAACGAGTTAAGTTGTACGTTATAACTGCACATCTTCGTGATTAAAACCACAAAATAAAGTATTAGCGATTAATCAGCTATGCAAATAAGTTTCTTTGTGCACATCAATTATCGCTGATGAAACCAATAAAAATCAATTGCTCCTTTGCAGATTTTTATCGAAATCAATGTAGACTTCCTTCGAAATAAAAATATTAAAGCACCTTCTATAATTACACAGAAAAGTCTTCATTACAGATATTCTTTCTGCTTCGTTTGTTGTTTATATGTTCATCAAGCACTACGTGTAAATAAATTGCTTTATTCAAAGAAAACTTATTCTTACGTTGAAAGTTAATTGCACACATTGTTCAATTTTTCATTTTTCACGCTCTTCTGTTATAATGAAAATTTTTATGCGCCATTTATTCAAAAAAAAAGCAACAAGGAATGTAATATGGTACCATCATTTTTACAAAATCAAAGTGAATTAACAACTGTTTCAACAATTTACAAAAATTTGAACGTCATAAGTATCCTCATTAACGGCATTAACATTTTTATAAAAAGAAAAATCTTCGTTTAAAAAAAAAAAACTTTGTCAAAAAGATTTTGCACTTTTACATAATTACTGATGAATCTGTGACTCTATAGAAAAGTCATTACCTTCATTAAAAAAAAATTGCTTCTTGTTTAACTTCTTAATTTTTCTTTTAAAAGATAGAAAGGATAGTTTCAAACACCTTTTGAAAATAAAGTAAGCTCTAAGCCAATAACTGTTTTAAAAAAAGGAATCATTTTTTAAAAATGTAATTACAAGTGCCCTAAGTTTTTTTCGCTGTCAAGTACTTCCTTTGATAATTATGCAGTTCCAAATACAATAGAAAAGATAAAAGATTATATGGTTATTCACTACTTGCACATCTAAATACATTAATATGACTCACTTCTTTTTTATATACGTACAGCTCTTCTCACCGTAGTATGTTTCCTAAGATCTCTGATTCATTTTAAAAGGATTTTTCCATCTAAATGCCAGATTAAATAGAAAAATTTTTCATTTTCATTGTGACAGATACTTTGAATAAGAGTTCTCAAAGAAATGAGGAACACCTTCTTGAATTACATTCAACGCGTTCCCTTTTTTTTTATAAAAAAAATATTCTTGTTAAAATCCAAACTTCAAATGTACTTTATTTATTTAAAGGATTTCATACCTTCTAAAGGATATCGGTGCATGCTTAAAGTGTGTCTGTATTGACCTATCAAGGGTTTCTAAATACTTAATAAAATTCTGCACACATTTGTAAGATATCCGAGATTTGTTTCATCTGTTATAAATTGTAATGAATTATAATACAATTATTGTAATTATTGTAATGAATTATAAAAATGTATTACAATTATTGTAATGTATTATAAAATTTCATTACAATTAATGTAAATATTGCAATTATTGTCAGGAATTATAAAAATGCATTATATTTATTGTAATTATTGCAGTTATTGTAATTAATTATAAAAATGCACAACAATTATTTTAATTATTACAGTTATTGTAATGAATTATAAAAATGTATTACAATTATCGTAATGTATTATAAAATTTCATTATAATTGTTGTAATTATTGGATTATTGTCAGGGATTATAAAAATGCATTACAATTATTGTAATTATTGCAGTTATTGTAATGAATTATAAAAATGTATTACAATTATGGTAAGTATTACAATTATTGTAATGTATTAAAAATTTCCTTACAATTATTGTAAATTATTGCAATTATTGTCAGGAATTATAAAAATGCATTACAATTATCGTAATTATTGCAGTTATTGTAATGAATCATAAAAATGCATTACAATTATTTTAATTATTACAGTTATTGTCATGAATTATAAAAATGCATTACAATTATTTTAATTATTACAGTTATTGTCATGAATTATAAAAATGCATTACAATTATTTTAATTATTACAGTTATTGTCATGAATTATAAAAATGCACAACAATTATTGCAATTAATGTCATGGATTATAAAAATTCATTACAATTATAGTAATTATTGCAATTATTGTAATGTATTATAAAAATTCATTACAATTATTGTAATTATTGATGTTATTATAATGAATTATTACACTTATTGTAATTATTGCAATTATTGTAATGAATTATAAAACTGCATTACAATTATTGTAATTATTGCAATTTATTGTAATGAATTATAAAAATTCATTACAATAAAAACATAGAATTACTAAAGCAGATGAAATCAAAACTTTGTTATATCACTATCTGTAAGATCTAAAAAATCCACTTAGTAAATAAGTCTAAAATTAAGGAATCATTATTATCCAAATAAATAAATAGTTAGGTTGTGTTTAATGACTAATTATTCTGAATGTTTGTGCTTCTAATTTTGAGTCATTCTATAGCAAAATGATTTATTAGTTGTTAATTCATTGTACAGAATGTACCTTTCAAATTACAGTAATTTAATCTGTAGGTTAGTACTTATATAAATTAAGCAATTTGGACCCTAATATAAAATATATTTTTGTTTATGACTATAATGTATTAATTTATCTATATTTTCTTATTATAATAAATTAAGATGAATTATTTTGAGGATTTATAAGATATAAAATAGGTCTTAAATATTTAATAATTTTTTGTATAATTTTAATAATTATTTAAAGATTTAAAGTCTAGAAAAACGGATACGTTTTTTGACATTTACAAAGAAGCTATGAAACTCATCAAAAAATTCACAATGTGTGCTGTTGTGTTACTTCATCTATAAATTTGCACCTTATTTTTTGTTATGTTTCGCGTACTCTGGGTATTTATTAAGCAAATTACGATTATCTAACATTTTATCTCTTATATAACTAGGAATAAAATTACTTCATTCAACATTTTTTTTCTTAGACAGACTAATTAAAGTTACAACATAAAAAGTTGCAAATCTATTGTAGATTTAGTTTTTTTATTGATTCATAATTCCAATATGTGTGGCTTCATCTAGTTAATAATACATTATTTATTTTTACAGCTTCTTGTAATGTCAAAAGGTTTTATGAAAGTAACTTAAGGCTGTAAGATAATGCAATGTATACTGTACATTCTATAAAGCGTATAGTTACATAACAAATGATCTCGAGAGCTTTATAACAATAAATGTTGATTTTATATTAATGGTATATATGAATACTAATGCATTTCTCGACTGTCTAGAGACGAAGAACTTTGTAAAGTTTCCTTGTGTTTATAACTAATAAATAATTTAATGTAACTAGTAAGTCCTGAAGGAGTATTGTTGCATACATAAAGTGTTTGTTTTTCGGCAGGATATAAATATTTAAATCCTTAATAAAATTATTTTTAAAAATGTGGTGAGTTTAAAACAGGTTTCAACTCTTATAATATCATGAAATATTTTGTGTTAATTTATTATAATAAAAAAATGTTGTACAACTCATAGAGTATTGAAATAGTTAATGTTACATTACGGCTTCCACGGTAAGTTAATTTAAAATATAAGCAGTAACATACAACTTAAATTACTTTAATCTGGAAACTGATTTCAATAGAATGAGTTAGTAATAATAAAATCATTTTGCTGTAAAAAGTTCAAAAGCTCATTGTAAAAATAATGATACGGTGGCCTAGTATTTGAGAAAGAATAAAGAAGTTAATACTCATTAATAAACACATGGACAAATATGTCTTGATTAAATGAATTTATACAATTAAATAAATGCCTAAGGAATACAACTGGAATCAACTTATCCTTTGTAGTTATCGAAGACTGCTCTCGAGTCGGCTCCGGCCATAAAAAACAATATGGCGATGATTTTTCTCAAGAGGTCTATCCCTGAAGCCGCGGATGCCAGCAGCGTTCACCTTCTACTCTCCTCTGAACTTCTACTCTCACCTTCTACTCTCCTAACAACCTTGTCTTCTAAAAAAAATCAGACTGCCCCGTGGAGAAAAAACAGGTATCCACTCCCGAACGAAGGACTCAGAAAAAGTCAAACCAACGGCTTCTTCTATTAGTTGGGAGAAGTCCAAAGTTTCTTTCTAGTTCAAGCAGCTTCTGTTCTGTTATGTCTTTGACGATGAATCACGGGAAGAGGTATAAAAAACTGAACCTAATGTAACTTGTTACACTCATGAAAATAAGAAAAAATTGCGAACTGAGCCCCAGTAACTCAGTTGGCGAAGGTAGCGATCTCGTAACTGAAAGGTTGGGAGTTCGGGGCTTGAGCCGAATACCCGGCATTAACATACAACTCAAATTACTTTCATCTGGAAACTGACTTCAATAGAAGGAGTAAGTAATACAGAAATACTTTTGCTATAAAAAGTTCAAAAGCTTATGAAAATAAGAAGAAATGTATGAGCCGCAGGTAGTTCGGTTGGCGAAGGCAACGATCTGAAAGGTTGCTGGTGCATTGGCTGGAGCCGAACCCCGGCATTAACATACAACTTAATTTAATCTGAAAACTGAGTACAGTAGAAGGAGTAAGTAATACAGAAATACTTTTGCTATAAAAAGTTCAAAAGCTTATGAAAATAAGAAGAAATGTATGAGCCGCAGGTAGTTCGGTTGGCGAAGGCAACGATCTGAAAGGTTGCTGGTGCATTGGCTGGAGCCGAACCCCGGCATTAACATACAACTTAATTTAATCTGAAAACTGAGTACAGTAGAATGAGTTAGTAATAATGAAATCCTTTTGCTATAAAAAGTTCAAAAGCTTATGAAAATAAGAAGAAATGTATGAGCCGCAGGTAGTTCGGTTGGCGAAGGCAACGATCTGAAAGGTTGCTGGTGCATTGGCTGGAGCCGAACCCCGGCATTAACATACAACTTAATTTAATCTGAAAACTGAGTACAGTAGAATGAGTTAGTAATAATGAAATCCTTTTGCTATAAAAAGTTCAAAAGCTTATGAAAATAAGAAGAAATGTATGAGCCGCAGGTAGTTCGGTTGGCGAAGGCAACGATCTGAAAGGTTGCTGGTGCATTGGCTGGAGCCGAACCCCGGCATTAACATACAACTTAATTTAATCTGAAAACTGAGTACAGTAGAATGAGTTAGTAATACAGAAATACTTTTGCTATAAAAAGTTCAAAAGCTTATGAAAATAAGAAGAAATGTATGAGCCGCAGGTAGTTCGGTTGGCGAAGGCAACGATCTGAAAGGTTGCTGGTGCATTGGCTGGAGCCGAACCCCGGCATTAACATACAACTTAATTTAATCTGAAAACTGAGTACAGTAGAATGAGTTAGTAATAATGAAATCCTTTTGCTATAAAAAGTTCAAAAGCTCATGAAAATAAGATAAAATCTATGAGCTGAAGTAGCTTAGTTGGCGAAGGCAGTGAACTCGTAACTGAAAGGATGCTGATTCGGGGCTGGAGCCGAACCCCGGCACTAAAATACAACTTAAATTACTTTAATCTGAAAACTGACTTCTATAGAATGAATTAGTAATACTGAAATCCTTTTGCTATAAAAAGTTCAAAAGTTGATGAAAATAAGAAAAAATGTATGATCCGCAGTAAGTTAGTTGGCGAAGGCAGAGAACGCGTAACTAAAAGGCTGGGGGTTAGGGCTTGAGCCGGCTAAAACCTGCCATGTTCATTAAGGGTGACTGGGGCACATAAAATACGTTCGTGGTCACAATGTTTTCCGAATTCTCCAGCGATACCACTGAGGGGGGCTGTCCAGTTCTATGAGTCTTCTGCTTGGTCCCTGCTTCTTAATTACAAGTACTCTGAGCAAAGTCGTTCATCCCTAGCAGTGCTCTTCATAAAAAACGAAAGGCTCACCCCTTGCCTTAATTCGAGTAACCTATGACTCACGTCCTTGGCTTGTCCAAAGGCATAAATAGCAATGTAACGTTTTCATCACCTAGACCGAAATGCACAGGTGACTAGGGAGACCACTCAGACAACCACTACACTAAAATTCCTTTTATTGAAGGTCCATTGCCCCAAGCCTCCCGTGGATTCCCTGAATAAAGTAACTAATTCACAAATCACCTTAATAGTCACCACCTGCTATAGATCGATCTTTGCCTTTGGAAGGATTAATCTGCCAAGATTAACTTACTGAAAAATTAAAGAAACTGCAAGCAATTCTGTTCTCTACTGTTTGATAAACGTTTTAGGTAAAACAGACCTGAACTCAAGAGCAATCTTAAAGGTAATCTACCTAATCTAACTATGCATGTTGTTATGAAATTTCATAATATTTAAATGTAGTTAAATTGCATAAACAATATAAAAAACTTTTGTAACGTCAGAATATTGCCAACAACACCATTTGCTATTAATACATTGTGTGCGGGTACATTTCGTTGTGTAA
The DNA here is from genome assembly GCA_032207245.1 of Pardosa pseudoannulata. Taxonomy (NCBI): domain Eukaryota; kingdom Metazoa; phylum Arthropoda; class Arachnida; order Araneae; family Lycosidae; genus Pardosa; species Pardosa pseudoannulata. Next base: position 66,490,403 of record CM063510.1, read on the forward strand.
TTGTACCGGGAGCGGGCTTTTTGGTCGTAAATTTAGTTATTAAGTTAAATCTCAATGCATCGAAATTTATTTAATTTTTTAACCAACTTTTCGCACTTTATATTGAAATATATAAACAAATATATATATATATATATATATATATATATATATATATATATATATATATATATTATATATATATATATATATATATATATATATATATTTATATTATATATATATATATATATTATATATATATATATATTATATATATATATATATATATATATATATATATATATATACATTTATATTACATATTTATATATATTTATTATATATATATATATATAAACAAATATATATATATATATATATATATATATATATATATATATATATATATATATAATATCATTTTCGCAAGGATAAATAAAAAAATAATTTTAAATCTAAATTGATTTTTTAATCAACCTTCCCGTTCTGTGGTTCCACATCGACTGATGTAAAAACTAGTTTTTATTTGTCTAAAGTTTTCCAGAATCTATGTAGTAGACAAGAACATTCGGTTCTTTTATCTGTATATACCGTTATTTTTGCACCCACAAACAAACCATGTTGTTACACTACCCCGTACTAGTACATGACCCCCGCTTAAGTATCAATCGTCAGAAAACGTGTCCCTCATACAATGTGTTAAAATGACTAACTGACTCAGGATTGATGTACAATATACACCAATAAAGTGAAATAAACAAAAGAAAAAATAATATAAAAAAAATTTTTTTTTGTCTTTTGTGTGGGACTGAGCATTAATCCACTAGTTTATATATCCTTCAAAGTAAAAATACTTCACATTGCACACAGTGAGAAAAAAATTCATGTTGGGTAAACAATCAGCTATTTATCTTGAAATTTTGTCATTTTAAACATACGTTTAAGGAATTCATTTACAATTATCAGAAAAAAATGTTTTCTTTTCATTAATATCGTCATGCAACTGATGTTCTTTATAAATATTTCATAAGCCTCTCGGAGAAAGAAGGGCAAAAATTTAATTTTTTAACGAAACGTAAATATGTAATCTAGCATTTACATGTTAAGAGTACAGTTTTTTTCTTTTTCCAATATCTCTGTGCGAAACATTTTCAAAACAGAGCGATACTGGCTATCTCTTCATTATACCAAATGAAGGATTTTAGAGAATAAAGGATTATTTTTTTTCTTTACTCAAAACTTGGTATTAAAGTTAATAAGAAATTAAGGTCTTTTTCTGGGTATAATGAAGTTATTTTTTCCTTATGCAAGAAACTCTTTTAATTAAAATATTTTTTAGGAACTAGAATTTTTTCATCTATATTAAAGGTGAACTGAAGAATGAACTCAAAAATGAAGTAGTAAGAAGTTTTATAATCGATTTTTCATGTCTAAAACACTGGGAATTTAATGAAATATGTATCCAAAGCGATGGGAAATTTTTAGTATCTTGACTGATCAAAAATATTAAGTTGGTGAACGCTACGAAGCGTTTTAAAAAATCATTAACTTAAGTTATAAATCTTTGTAGTTCATATTTCAGGAACATTTGCTGGATTCGCTCCAAATTTTAGCTTAATATTTCTAAATTTGTCTGCTAATATAGTTGCAAGTTTTCTGAACTGTAGTTATAAACTGTGAATGCAGTGTTTAATTGAAAACAAAAATTCCAAAATTAGTGATTCTTCTATGTTGAGTTCAAGTCATAGAAATGCTCCTAATAAACCATTATACTTAAGTTGTGCTGTCCAGTGTTGTGTTCATAGACGTTATGAAATCCAGGGTACCTCACGAAAACCTTTTCCATTCCATAATTCCACTACCTCCTGCTGGACAGGCATTTGATAGAAGGCATCCATTGATTTGTGCTGTTTCTGCCAAATTCTGCTCAATCTGCATGAGGAAGCTGGAAACGAAATTCATTGGACCAGGCTACCTTCTTTTCAGGCCTCAAGTGACCAATTTCGTCGCTTCGAGGTCTAAAAATGTCTTTTTTTTTATTTTTCTGTAATACTGAAAGCATTTTTGGTGGTCTGTAGCAGCTAAAGTCCATCCTTTGCAACTTCCTTTTTGTGGTATATCAAAGTATTTATTATTGTGGTATGTCAAATTATTTATTATTATAGTCTGCGTAATATTTATTTTCAAGTTTTTTTCCACTGAGAGGTGTGCTTTTACATTAACATTCTTATTCTGTTCATCATGCCTGCGGAATAGTCCATATATCTCTGTGTTTTCTCAACTGCCACCCACTAAATTCCTGGCATCCTGTTCTAAAAACGTCGTCGTTTCAGAAATGTACCAGTCCAACTTTCACTGACGATTATAGCTCGTTCAAATTCAGTCATATCTTTCATCTTGTCCATTTCCAAATTACGTCCATGATACCTACGTCGTCTAAAGGCAGGCGTTCTTTATATAAGCAATTATCCGTTATTACGTCATTCTACGTCACTGTCGTACAGATTTACACTTCTAAATAAAGAGTAGCTCTAATTTTTTGACTAGTCAGTGTATACATATGTAAAGATATGTACAGATGACAATCATAACTCGTGGAAAGAAAAAATGCAAAGCGTTGCATAGCAACGCAAATAACACGCATACAATATGACACATACATATAATTAAACGTATTTAGTAGCTTTTTTGGTGGTTAGCGGGTAACCACCACAAATCTACTAAATACGTATTTTTACGTGACCCGAGCTCTAGCGACAGACTGCAAAAAACGTAAAAATACGTTGCCCGCGCGAGAAGTGTTAAGTTGCTTTAAAAACATTTACAAAGCTCTTACCTAAACCAACACACAATTCTGAAAATATTTTAAAAATAGATTACTAATCTATAAAAACACGCTCTTTTACTAAAATTAAAATCCCTTTCATTCAAAAATAATTATTTAAGTTTTTAAATTGTATGTTCAAACCTTTTATTCTGTTCTTCCTCTCCTAAATTTATGCTTGAGAAATTACACTGTATTTCAAAAATAGAATTTAAAATTCTTAAAGATTCAACATTAAAGTCTAAAACGAAGTTTATAACTAGTACAACTACCTTAGTGAGAGACGATAAAAATGATTAACTCTCAGTTTAGGAATAAATAATACAGCTTTCTATATATGATCTCACTGAAAAATGGAAATTTTCAGTTACTCTCTTCATTAAAATAATAATTTTCAGCTTGTTCGCAATTATGCTGTTTATAATTCTTTCATCTATTAAAT
>CM063510.1:66498650-66503650 GCA_032207245.1 Pardosa pseudoannulata
GCATCCCGAAATATATATTTGAAACGTATGTTGAACTGACTTTAGTCAATATAGTATTATTCAATTTTTTTATTGCTATTAATATAATTATTTATGTAGCTTTAAATTTTCAACTATTCTGTAGTTAGGTGCTTTTCAAATTAAAGTATTACACAACAATAATTTTCTCCTATTTCTCTGAACTAAATGTTTTACGCGTTCAAATAAAAATGTTATAAATACTTAAATGCTTTTCCGAAATATTATCAATTACATTCAAAACGTTGTTAGTTATACAAATAAATAATTAGTTAAGAGGTATTAAAATGAAATAATTCTCATTTCTGCTGTAAATTAAAACGTATAAGTCATCTTCTTTATTACCTATCCCGTTATACACCACCCAGCGAAAATCATTTCTACTCTACGAGTAATTCAACTCTTAATTCAGTAGCAGAAATACAGAGGTAACGTTATAGTTATTTTACAGTATATGGTATAATTAATTTTTATGTGAGGGCAAGGTAGGTTGTGGAGTGTCCCATTTAGATAAAACTATACATGCTTATCTCTGAAAGTAACTATCCTAGGCACGTAATAAAGTATTTGATATCATAAGCGAGGTTATTCATGGACTTAATGGCTAAAATGAATGAGGTTTCTTATCAATTGTAAATGAGATAAATTACCAAAGACTTGTTAACTTTCAAATTATCTGTTGACTAAAAGCTTTTGCTTGTTAGAGAATGACTAATCAATAAGATGTATACTTTCTATAGCGGCCAAAAGAATGGGGATATTTCAGGTAGAATTGCTGTGCAGGAAGGCATAAAAATTCATTTTTAGTGTAAAGTTATTAGGGGGAAATATGAATTTTAACTACGATCGTAGTTTTTAACTTTTCGTTTACTTGTATAAAGCTACTGGAAGAATAGGTCGGCTCGCTGTTAAAATGTAACCACGATAGTTCGCATTTAGAAAATATATTTTAAATTAACTACAATCAGTATGTTTTCGGGGATGCCCTGCAGTCATTTTTCAAAATTATTAATGACTGGTTCCATTTAATTAGGTAAATTTGAATATTTCTGGTCATGGACAATTTTTCCGAAAATTTGTGTAAAATTTTCATATGAAAACTCGTATGCTTAAAGATTTAAACTCAGTTATTCATTTTAAGTGTTCATAACATTAATTTAAATATTTGTGTTATCCTTGGTGTGTTACAACATCAAATAAATTAGAAATTGAAATTATGAAGCTACCATTATTGTTTTTCTGAATATTAGGCACTTTTCTTCCGAGATAGGCCATTTTGGCTTTTAACGTTACAAGTTTTTTTTATACACTGGTACCAATAAAGATAAAATATGTCTTCTTAGGAGATACTCACCTTTAAAAGCGACACTTTGAGTTTACTACCCAATAAAACTAAATAAAGAAAGGGACTAGAAAAATATATATAATTTTAGCCCTAAACATCAAGAAATTACACACTTTGTTACACAACTACCCTTTTAAAAAATGATACTTATAGCTGGTTTAAAAGCCTTAGTTTTTTAAAAATCTGACAAAACCTAAAGGAATTAATGCTCAAGGTCATACGTACTTAGTTTTAATGACTGATTGCCTTAGTACATGAAAAGACTATATAATGGTTGGAGAAGGTAGTCTGCAAGTTACACCTACGGTTAGTGTTATGGGCTGAAATATTAATATTGTACAAGTTATGAAAATAAAGGAAGAAAATGAGCTTAAACCTCTATGTTTTGTATTATGTAAAGACATACACGACATTATACCTTGGTACCACACTTTGTGGGTTCAAATCCCACTACGGATTTGAGTATTCGTAGCCATTGGGAATTAAAATAAATGTTCTAGTCTGATTACTTTTTGACAGACATCTCTTGTGAGTTTGCCGTGCTATTAGTAAATTACCCTGTATATATTTAAATATATATAACCTTGTTTCTTAATATGAAAATTCGTTATCGTTTTAAAACAATTAAACGATAGTAAAATAACATGAACTTTTGCTTTAGGTATATGAAGAAATACATAAAAGAACATCTGGTATTTAATTAGGAATTTCATCAATCTTGCAGGCATTGTCATTTGTACCCTTGGGTTAGCTGGAATAATGTATAGGTAGCTCAGTCGGCAAAGGCCGATATCTCGTAATTGAAAGGTTAAGGGTTGGGAGCTCGAGCCGGCTTGAGGTCCATCGTGCTTGTTAAGGGTGACTGAGGCTCGTAAAATATGTTCATGGTCCCAATGTCATCTAAGTTCTAAAACTGATACCTCTGGGGGTTAGCAGGCCAAGTTTGGAGATCTTCTGCTTGGTCCGTGCTTCTAAATTGCAAGGACCCAGCGGGATCAATGTAACTCGAGTCCATAGTATTCCTTGAGCTACTCGTTATACCTAGTTCTTGCTGAATGCCTAACAGCTTCGCAGCCATGTTTTGCATAAGGATATATGTTAATGTAAGGATATATGTCCTTGTTTTGCATAAGGATATATGTTAATGTAAAGATCTATGTCCATGTTTTGCATAAGGATATATGTTAATGTAAAGATATGTGTCCATGTTTTGCATAAGGATATAATTGCCAGCTGCATTAGAAAAAAACCGTTTCTCTCTGTCCTCTGTGAAGCAAAAATGTTTGAAGCGCTAACAACCAAACCAAACCAAACTGATGTGTGTGTGTGTACGTTTTTAAAAATTTAGGATTCTTATAAGCCCTGGTGTTATTAGTCCTCATGCAGCATGGTTCGAAGGTGGTAGACCATAGCGCTCTACACCAACCAACCAACACAAAAACTGTGTAATTTAAGTTTTAAGCATTAACGATACTTAATATTATTTAATTTAAATAAGTACAATTCATTTCACATTTAAAATTTTAGTCTGTAGAAAATAACAAAGTGACATTTTATAAAATAATTATTTTTCATTAAAAATGGTAATCATTGGTACAGGTTTTCTTTGAAGAATGTAAAACTTTATCGTTAAACTACCGTTAATTTTTAAAACAATCTCTTCTTCCGATTTTCTGACAATCTATACGCATTTTAATGAATTTAATGTTCTTTTTTAAAAAACCATTAAATCTAACAAAACGCATTAAAATTAGAAAATGTACTACATATATTTTACCTATAAATTTATCTACTGATTTTTTTTCTGAACGATCAAAAATTTTACTAAGTTCATTTTCAAGGTATTATTAACTCGTCTGTATATCCAGATTACTGTCAATGTGTAACTTTTAAAATTACTTTACTGCGTCATTTTTTGTACTAAAGATTTAATTTTTTTAAGTGCACTCAATGATAATCAAGTTCAAGGAATTTTGATCGAAGAAAGCATTTTTGACATCATTAAAAACTTTTGATTAAGATAATCTTTAATTGGATAAAAAGGAAAAATATTTTCACTTTTATATTAAAGAAAGAAGACGTACTTACTTAAATACCGTACAGTACAATCAAAAAAGGATGCATTATATCTTTGGAAATGAAGTTTCTAAAACTTTGGATCTGTTTGAATTAATGCAGGGTCATAAATATGACTTTCAGCGTTATATTAAATTACTACCTGTGTATTCAAAAGTAATTATGTTTCACTCATTTAATTCTCATTTTGTTTTCAAGAGACTGCTACAATTCCTTCAGTGCTTGAAAATAATTTTCAAACTTTTCAGTGTCTAAATGAATTTAGATTAAATTAACAAAAGATAGTAATAGAAAGCAAAATAATATTTTTATTTTAAACCATTTTATTCCTAATGACAGGCATTAAATGAAACTTTTCAATATAAAAACTTTCATTCAGAAAATATTCGTACTTTAGAACTTTATTTCTTCTCGACATATTCTCCTTTCTAATCTTGAATATCTGTATATGTTTATCTTAATCCATATAATACTGAAAGATTCGTCACCAGTGTGACAACTGTTAAGTAAAGTGTAGGTAGTACACTTATGTTGGATATTTTGTTGATGCAAAAGGTAATATTGTTTCTGAAATCCAGAATCTCATCTCAGTGACTAACAAAGCATTCTTTGGACTTTTATCTTGAATCTCTGCAGAAAAACAAAGCTACTTGTTTATAAAACTCTCATTAGGCCAGAGCTAATTAGGCTAATGCATGTTTGCAAAGTCAATGATCATCTGCAAAGTTGCGGGTTCGAAGCTAAGGTCCGCCATGTTCGTTAATTGTGACTGGAGCATCCCTATATAATAATAGCCTAAGTTGTCTGTCCGCGAATTTCTGAAGCGGTTGTACCTGGAATGGATACAGGCATCCATATTGGATTTTTCATGAGTTAGGGTTAGCAAAATTGAAATCGAGTTCGAAATCCACCCCATCCCCCCTTTTCGAGCGTTTAATCCTATTGTTTCAAGCCTTATCCTTCCTCTTTTTCTATACGAAATTCATTCTTGATAGGATAGCAAAGACGGAATATTTAAATTTCTGGAATGTTTCTACTTGAACTTTCATATACACTAATTAGTTCCCACGAAACGTGCAGGCGTTGTACGTTTGTTTGAATCTTCGTCCACTTGATTGTCATACTTTTCGGGTTGACGGTTCTATCCCCTACGCAGCCAATTTTTTTAATGTCTAATAAATTTAATATTTTCCGTTTTTTATTTTTAATTCTTATTCCGAAAGTTATTTTATTATTTTTAAAATAAATTTTTATTATTTTCTCAACTTTATATGTTTTTTATTATTTTTTGTCTTATTAAATTCCCGTATTGCTTTACGGATGTCCCTGGCCACATAAACATTTCATGTTGTGAGTCATTAAACTTTCTTCTCGTAATGTAATAATAGCCTAAGTTATCTGCCCGTCTGTCCTCGAAGTTATGAAGCTGTTGGACCTGGAATGGATAGAGCATCCATATTGGATTTTTGATGAGTTAGGGTTTGCAAAATTCAAAGCGAGTAAAATTTATCTTTTCCTAAACTATAGATCCGATTCTGAAGTAAATTGGTATGAATAAGCT
>CM063510.1:66508650-66521150 GCA_032207245.1 Pardosa pseudoannulata
TCAGTTGCGTGGTAATAAAATCTTGAACTGGTCTTGAGCGTTTATCATTCAATTTACCAAGTTCAATTCATCTCATCTACGCGACAATATTAAAAATTAATTTTAAACAAATTTCTTTGCATATTTGTTATTTTCTCACAATGCAGTCATTTTGACTGTTTTTGGGCAATATAGGTATACAAGAAATTTCGGGCAATCTAATGTTAAAGGAAGAAAGAAAAATTTGCATCCAGTCCCGACTAGGGAGAGGGTGAAAGTCTTTTTAAACAAGCTTCATTATGCCATCATCGTTAATCCATACCTGTTAATAGTATCAACGTGGAACAATGTCTCATGTGCAATTTCAATGATAACATGCACTGGGATTGATAATTTAAGAGGTCAAATAATTTGTAGTTCTCTGTGATGTTGTAATAGATGCGAATAAAATGTACTTAACAGACGGTGATGGGTTGGTTTGGTTTGGTTTGGAGTGCTACGGTCTACTATTTTGCAACACGAGGGCTAATGAGACCCAGACGGTGATGGGAAGAAGCCGTAAATTATGTGCAATGAATTTAAACAAAATTATGACTATGCTTGTGGTTAGGAAATATTCAGTGACATTTCCACTTATTTCACTGGATTGTGTTTGAAGTGCTACTGCCACTTGTTTTTGTCGTGTAGTCCTCGTTTATATTTGAGTATTAACCTGTGATCAAATGTATAGTGGTGATTTTATTTTGATCGCGTTGTGTAAAAGTATTTTTGTACTAAATTTAACCACAGGTTCTGAGAAACTACAGACATAAATATGAAAATAAACTAAAAGCTAAATTAACAGCATCCGAAACTAGCTTAATATAAAAAAAGTAAATTTATTATAATATATATATACATCTATGTACATACAAAACTGATGCTAATTTTCATAAAATAAGCTTTGTCAACATCTTCTAAATTAGTTCTGACAATTTTTTAATACTTAAGTAATCTTGTAAATAGAGAGAGAACCTAATCTCAATTTCAAAATGTATATAAAAGGGGGTACCTTTGGGGAGTGAAAATGGTGTGCCCGGAACACTGCTGGTTGATGGGTATCTATGAATCTTTCGTCGGTCTGGTCAGGGGCTTCCTCCTGAGTGTTTGGGGTGCGGCCGTGCTATTTGATGCAGGAACCCTTCCTGTCGGACTTGGCTGGACTCTCGAACTCGTTCCGTCGGACTTCTCTCCTAGTCTAGACTATCGAACACCTTCTGTCGGACTCTCTCCTCGTCTCGACTCTCGAACACCTTCTGTCGGACTCTCCTCTAGTCTCGACTATCGAACACCTTTTTTGGGGACTTCCAAACACCTTCTCAATTTTTTAGATTTTTCTTATTTTATTAATTTCAACCTTGCCCCCTCTTCCTTCTTGTCGTCCAATCGGGATAGTTGTAAGAATCTCATTGCTCTGCTTAAACCCCGCCTTGAGACCGCCAGCGTGAAGAACCTTATCCCTTCTAATTGGGCACTGTCCCTTAGGGACTCATAAATACTCCACAAAGGTACATTCTTATTTAATGTCAAGTACGGAGACGGGATTCTAATCTGGGACTGGGATCAGAACCCCGTCCGAGACCACCGTACAAGACAACAATATCCGTAAATGATAAATTTATGGTCCTCTGTCTTTTTACAAAGATGTGATGAGGTCAGATTTAGATCCCGAGCATTTTACTTCTTGTATGAATGAATCAATTATATTATTGATCTAAATCGCCTCATCACAGTTTTCAACACGAGAGCTAATTAGACGGATATATTCTGTTTAAAGCCTATTCCAAATGATTGCGAATATCCACGGTGGCAGCAGAATTCGAGTCCATGGACTCCAGTTCCGAAAAGCATTCTGTCATTTTTCTGCTTTCCTTTCATTCGGAAAAATTTGTTTAGAATGTTAGTGACTTAAGTTATGAGCTCTGTCATGGAACAAATTAAGCTCATATGTCAAAACACCACTGTACATGGTTTAGAATTTTACCGTACAAAAGCTTTTTTTCATGGAATCATTAAGCCTCCTAAATATGATCTTTCTGATAACGAATTAGATCATACATGTGAAAGAAAAACCTCGTGAATGAAATCTATTTCTTGTTCTGATTTTGTAAGGCCCACGACGAATTTTTCAACTATCATTTAATATGGCATGTTAACCATCTTAGAGGTTTGTTGTTGTTTTATTGTCTTTTGTGGTGACGGTGAGCCTCAACTTGTCATGGATTATTTTAGATCGTATGGTGCATATGGTATGTTGTACTCTATTATTAACGCATTCCACTCCTCCCTTTGGTCATCAGATGGGTAGTGAAGTTGATTGAAGTTCAGTCCAGGAGAGAGACTTTGAAAGGCAGTGGCAACCGAATGCAGAGGGGAGTGGACTAAAGTCAATTGTGGTACAATATTTAAACAGTGTTCTATCAGGTGTCTGATGAAGGAAAGAAAGGAAAGCTAGGTGGAGGAGAAACTGAATCAACTTCCAAAACCAAAGTCTTCTTTGCTCCGTAAGCAGTGGCCACCCGCTCATATGGCAGATCACCTACAATTGCCATACTTGTGGTTTTGTTGCTTCTCTGACTAAGGTAAACAAATTATAAGAACAGGATAAAAAAACTATGATCTCCTGTATAATAATAGCCTAAGTTATCTATCCGTCTGTCCCCGAATTTATGAAGCGGTTGTACCTGGAATGGATAGAGATTAGCAACGTTCGAAATCCACCCCTTCGCCCCTTTTCTACCCTGAAATACTCTTATTTCAAGACCTGTTTTCCCCGGTTAGGAGCAGGCGATTAAATTTATCAATTTATCACATAATAAATAGGTAAAAATAACACTTTTTTTCTAGCATTATGACTTCATTCTTTTAACCATCTCATTTAATCATTTCTTATTCTAAATTATTTAAATATCGTCTACATTATTTTCTCACGTTTTATCACTGAACTCAGATATTACGTAAATAACTTTTTTTTATAAACTTTAAAAACTCGTCGGCGCAACAGCCCCTAGTGGGCCAGGGACCAATCTCCGTTTGCGTGACCAAGGGCACTAGGGTGCGAAGCGTATGTTCCGATTAGGTGGTCAATCTCACGCGGAACCCCTAGTGTTTAGTTCCCTAGCGCGCTTGGTCCTCAGTTCATCTACCTACTGAAGGAATGAAAGGCTGAGTCAACCTTGTCCTGCCCGGGGATCGAACCTCGGACCTGTGTCGTGGGAGCGCGAAGCGCTACCCCAACGCCAATGATTTTCGCTTCTTTCTTATATTTGGTTTAAATAATAGATTAGGTGCATGTGTGATAATTTTAAATTTAATCATCGATTATTTTTTGTTGCAATGAAAATTTTATCACCGATATTAGCAACAAATTGTATCTACCTCCAGGGTATAGTGGAAATGATAGTTTCATTCCTTTACTTCCATTAATTAGTGTGGCAAAATAATTGGGAAGAACTTAACTATAATTTTGCCTTATCTAAGAAAACTTTGAGTTATCTTTCTAAATGAATTCAACGTGATTCTAAACTGCATTCACAGTATCGGGAGACTTTAGAGAAGTATAAAAATAAACAAATTATTGAACGTGTACCAGATAATTATCAGCCAAAAAACAAACCATAGTTTATCTGCCTTGTAGGGTACTTTACTATTCAGGAAAATTAAAAATTTTACTGTTCCCGTTATATGACGGCCATATGGTAGTTCCTTAATATCAGATTATCTATTCTAACATCAATGTTGATTGTAGCTAATCACCGATTAAATATCCAGCGTTTTTATTGCAGATGATTGCAAATTAGCTGTAACTGACTATTAAAACCAAATAAAAGTCCTCTTTATACATCCTTAATTATAGTTAATGACTAGTTAACGACCATATAGAGAAATTTGATTTCGCTACGGTCTACTGTTTTGCTACACGAGGAATTTTACTGCCTAAAGTCATAGGGTATTTTGCAATTCTGGAAAATTGAAAGTTTTACTGATCCCGTCATATGACGGGCTATATGCTAGTTATTTATGAATGCTATACTGTTAAACTTTATAATTTACAGATTTTATAATGGGAATGGGTACTATGTGAATAATAGATATATTGATATACGAATCATTAAGTATTCCGGACAGCAATTCTAATGTCCCATTTCTAATTTTTAATCAAGGTCACAATCCTGTCACAGTTACATAAACTTGCTTTACATTAATAATTATAAAACTTATTAATAAATATATTAAATACTCTTAAACTGTTAGCAATAAATTTAATTTTAAAATTTTAAAAACAATGATATGTTTAGAAGAAAAGCTGGTATTCTAGAAAGCAATACAAAAACTTATTATTTCTCAGATGGAAATATGATATCAACGGATGATTTGATTCTAGTTATTATTTAGTTACTTTAAAATATATTTTTGTCTCTACATCCCACGGTTTAAAATCAAACAAAGATTGAATCCTAGACATAAAATTGCTTTCTCAAGTACTAAAAACTTATAAACAGGAGTCGCGAAATATTTATTTTGATTACGAAAAAAAAAATTTTTCTTAAATCCAACTATAAACTACCTTTCGAATAAAAGTGTGTTCTACAGTCCTTTATTTATTTATTCTGAGTGAGCAATGCTTTTAACAAAATGTAGAAGTAGAGAGATAAAAAAAGTTCTCCGAAATAGTTATTATTAAAATAAATTCAAGTTCGATTTGGCCAATTTTAATTTTAAAATCCGAAAATAACAATATTGCTTTAGGAAACATTGTTTTCGGTTCATCCTTACTAAAAGATTACGTTGAAGTCAAAAGCAGGATAATAAAGTTATGATTTCATCTTGTTTGGGAGCTATGGGCATATTTGTAAAAATATAATTCAGTTTCTCAAAAAAGAAGCAACATCTAAAAAAATTAAATACAAGTAAACAAGGATGAATTTATTAAAATGTTGAATAGCTCCCGAAAACACGGTTTTGAGAGAAAATTTTTCAGAGAGAGAAAATAATGAGGTTTTTAATGATTTTCTGTGATTTTTTTTCCCATTTATTTACTTTTCTGTGTCAGTGTTGCAATAAATATTAAGAAATTTCCCTTCGCGGATTGTTAATTATAAAAACAAGATTTGTCTTTTATAGGTTTTGCCTCGTTTTGTAACTAAAATCGATTTTTATTATTTTTTTTTCTCTTTATTTTTCCAATCATTTCTGATGAGAAGAAATTATTTTCCTCGTTCTGCATTTAGAATGATTTTTAAATATTGCTTTATAATTACGATTTTTATTAATGGTCAAGAAATATTAATTTTTTTCTCTGCGTTTTCTGCAATTACTTTAAGAGATTTCAATCATTTAGTTATTGGATTATAATTTTGTTCAGACAGACGTTTTGTTTTATTTGTCCAATTGGATCTTCATGATTTCAGGGCATTTATGTCTCATAAAATTTTTAAACAAAAACGTGTTTTTCTGTGATCATATTCTTAACTGCCTGATAACATTCTTATTGAACATTCAAATTTAGTACATTTTAACAGTAGTAACAGTGTCTAGAATGATTTTATAGATTTAAGTAGGCTATTCAATGAGTAATAAAATTCATTTTATTATTCAAGAAAGTATTCATAAAAATAATTGTGCAGAATAAGAGAAATGTTGGTGTCTAACTAACTTACTAACTCCAATCTCACCTCCACCCACTATAGAAGTGTTTTTGTTCAAATTCTAAGATGGGAAGGAAATTCCGCTTCCACTGTCTAATACAGTAGTTCTCAACCTTTTCTGGACCACCGCTCCCTTAACAAGAAAAAAATATTCGAACGCCCCCTTTTCCACATTATGTTATATACTAAATGAAGTGCTGCATGTTATCTATATCTAGTTTCTCTGCCTACCTATCTATTAAGAATCACAAAATAGAAGTTAATTAAAGCGACCGTCAAACATAGGAAAAAATTGTTTAATAAACAATTTAAAAAATATGCATCATCGATTATTTTTTGTTGCAATGAAAATTTTTTCACAAAAAATTAACAACAAATTAACAACATTATATTAACAGCATTATATTAACAACAAATTCCTTTCATAACAGTGTAGGAGTTCACGGACTAATAAATATCTAACGTTTGAGTTATGTATCTTTGAAAATTAAGAAGTTTGTTCGTTTGTGTGTTTGTTTTCTATACATAACCACACTGTTTGACTAAATGAATTCAACGTGATTCTAAACTGCATTCACAATATCGAGAGACTTTAGAGGATTATGAAGATAAAAAATTATTGAGTGTGCACCAGATAATTCTCAGCCAAAAGGTAAACCATTTTTTTACCTATCTCATACGGTACTTTACAATTCTGGAAAATTAAAAATTTTACTAATCTCGTCATATGACGGGCTATATGCTAGTAAAATCAATAAGAAATGAAAAAATATATAATGATATGATTCCACCGTGGTTGAGGATGGTTGATGACTGCCAAGATGGGTGATAGTGGTGGAGTTTTCATAATTTATTTATGCTCCAATTTTGTTAACATCATTCGTAAATCTCCAAGCTCAGTCATCTACCTTTTCTTACATGACTGAATAACTTTCTTACAAGACAGTCAACTGGCTACTGTATTGAATCCACGTTCAACCAAATACGATGAAGGAAATTCAATAAAAAATATATGTACTCTACCACAGGGGTTATCAAATGGCGGCCCATGGTGGAATATACGAATTTATAGTTGAAAGAATATTGTATTTATTACGGCATCTAAACTATTATTCGATTGGTTTATTGATGAATTTTAGAGATATTATGCAAATTTTTGCTTAATATGCACACGTATTTAAGTCTATTTCCACTGTATTTAAGCAATGCAACTTTCTCTTTGATTTCTCTTTCCTGTCACATAATCAAATTGAGAGTAATATATTTTATTGCTTTTACTCGGATTTTTAGTTATATCACTAGATTTCTAACATATTCTTATTTAACTGAAACCAAACCATTTTGTTTCTCTTTTGCTTGATTTTTCTAGGATCATCCAATAAAATAATTTTTAAAGAAAAGAATCTCCATTTAGTGTATCATCAGATTTCTAATATATGCTTTCTTAAAATGAGCTATGGTGTTTATGATTTATATCAATTTTTACTGTAATTACGCAATGTAACTTTCTCTTTGATTTTTCTTTCCTTACTCATAATAAAAATTACAGTAATATAATTTATTGCCTTCACTCAAATTTCTAACTGTAACGCTAGATTTCTAAAATACTCTTCTTTGAACTAAAATCAAGTCATTTTGTTTATCTTGATTCTTTTAGGATCACACAATAAAATAATTCTTTAAAGAAAAGTATCTTCATTTACTGTATCATCAGGTTTTTAACATATGCTTTCTTGAAATGGGCTATGGCACTTATGATTTAAATCAGTTTTCACTGTATTTGCGCAATGTAATTTTCTCTGTGATTGTTCTTTCCTTACACATAATAAAAATTACAGTAATATAATTTATTTCTTTCACTCAGATTTTTAAATATATCGCTAGATTTCTAAAATACTCGTATTTTAACTAAAATCAAGTCATTTTGTTTCTTGTGATTCTTCTAGGATCATAAAATAAAACAAATCATTAAAGAAAAGGAACTTCATTTAGTGTATCATCAGATTTCTAATACATGCTTTCTTGAAATGAGCTATGACATTTATGACTTAATTCAATTTTTACTGTATTGACGCGATGTTAATTTCTCTTTAATTGTACTTTCTTTACTCGTAATAACAATTACAATAATATAATTTATTGCTTTCAAATTTCTAACTGTATCGCTAGATTTCTAAAATGCTCTTCTTTGAACTAAAATTAAGTCATTTTGTTTCTCGTGATTCTCCTATGATCATTCAACAAAATAATTCTTTAAAGCAAAGAATCGTCATTTAGTGTATCATCAGATTTTTAACACATACTTTTTTGAAATGGGCTATGGCGCGATTTAAATCAATTTTCACTGTTTTTATGCAATGTAACTTTCTCTTTGATTCCTCTTTCCTTACACATAATAAAAATTACAGTTTTATTTTTCATATCATTGCTATAAAAAGAAACAGTAAAAAATTCATAGTCAATTGTTTATCTTCAAATCCAATAAAAAAATCAAAGGATTTTTCTCATGCATATATCTTCAAACTCAAAAATACGATTCTTCTAAAATACAACACAAATCATCATTTAATTAAATATGGTTTTGTATCATTGATTTCTGTAACAATTTTATCTTTTTATACAAATAAATGCTTGTTTGTTCCTTCTTTTACACAATAAAATTTGCAAATATTATTTTTTTTGTACTAAATTCAGTATCGCAACAATTTCTGTAAAATATTTACTTAACTCAAAAAAAGACATCTGTTCTTATAAATTAAAAAGAATAGTATTTAACTTAAAATTTCATTATATCAGTTTATCATTATATTTTAACAAATGCTTTTTTTTTACATCTTTCTCAAGCATTTTTAATAATGCAATAAAAACATATTAGTTTTGTTTACTTCAAGTAATAAATTAATTATATATATATAAATTTTATATATATATATATAAATATAAAAAATAAATATTATACTATTATTTTATATATATAAATATAAAAAAAATATCAAATAAAAAATAATTAAAATAATAGTTAAAAATAAATAAAATTATATATTATTATAATAACTAATATAATATTTAAAAAATTTTTTTTAAAATATACATGTATATAAAAACTAATATTTATAATATAAAATATGTTTTTATTGGTAATCTAAAACTTATATACATTAACACTAAAAAGTACTAAAAAAATATAAACATTAAAGTTTTTAAAAAAAAAAAAAGTTAAAATTAAATTTAAAGAATTTTTATATGCATAAATAAAATTAATCGTACTTATATAATAATATAAAATATAAACATTATATTTATAAAAAATTATTTACAATTGCAAATTTAAATGTATATTGCAATTAAAAATATATTCTATTATTTTCATTTATTGTATATATTTTTTGTATATGTATATTGTAAAAATAATATTTTGGCTATATTTATATATATATAATATATATTATTTATTTTAAAAATATATATTTAAAAATCATTAAAAATAAACAAATAAAATACATATTTTGCAATAACTTACAAATAAAACTTTAAATATTACAATTAAAATATATTATTCTAAAAATCTAAATACAAATTATTCAAAAACTTAAAGTATTCTAAAAATTATAAACCCTTAAAAGTCTAATGTACTAAAAAATGTAACTTAGTAATTTTTAATAGTCTATCATGCTTAAAATAAAAATATCGTAGTTTATAACTGAGAATGAATATTGTAAACACTGTCTTATATTTATTAATTGATTTTTCATATACTGGTCATTTTTGAAAATACAATTCTAAAATTAACTACAATCGCTGTTTACTTTTTGATGTATAGGTTTAAGTCATAATCTGAAAAAAAATGCATTTAAATATTGTAATCTCAAATTAAATAAATCAGAATACATTTATTAATTGAATATTATAAAAATCATTAAGTATATCTAAAGGAAAAATAAAAAATTATATCCATTTAAAGAAAATCATCTCAAAGTTTCTTTGCATTAAATTATATTTCGATACAAGTTTAAACTCACTAGTGGACTTTAAAATTCAATAAATTTTTAAAAAACCTAAAATTATCTATAAAATAAGAAACAGAATGTTAACTATAAAATATTTTTACTCCAGTTAGTCAATTGTTTCTGGATAGTGGCGGTACACCTGGTCTTAAGAGTCCCCACACAAATATCGTAGTTTAGATTTTTTCCAGACTGCAGCGCCATCTGTTGTGGAATATTGTAACTATCACTGTCTGTTTAGTTTTTATTGATTTTTCAAATATACTGGTCATTTTTGAAACACCCTCTACACACTTCTAAAACCTTAACTACAATCGCTGTTTACTATGTCTTGATGATATATAGGTTATAAGTCATAATCTGAAACAATGTTAACTTGCATTTAAATCATTGTAATCTCAAATTAAATAAATCAGAATTACATTTATTAATTGTATATATTATAATTACATTCATTAATTTGTATATCTTAAAGGAAAAATAAAAAATTATCATCCATTTAAAGAAAATCATCTCAAAGTTTCTTTGCATTAAATTATATTTCGATATCAAGTTTAAACTCACTAGTAGACATTAAAATTCAATAAAATTTTTAAAAAACTCTAAAAATGTATCTATAAAATAAGAAACAGAATGTTTTAACTATAAAATATTTTTATTTTGTTCCATTTTAGACATTTTTTGTAATAATCGGATCACAGTTAAGAAAAAAAATCACCATTTAATTGCTCCAGGAAAATAAACTGTGAATTTTTATCACTATCCGTTTAATTTTTAATGATTTTTCAAATATACTGGTCATTTTTGAAACACCCTCTACACACTTCTAAAACCTTAACTACAATCGCTGTTTACTATGTCTTGATGATATATAGGTTATAAGTCATAATCTGAAACAATGTTAACTTGCATTTAAATCATTGTAATCTCAAATTAAATAAATCAGAATTACATTTATTAATTGTATATATTATAATTACATTCATTAATTTGTATATCTTAAAGGAAAAATAAAAAATTATCATCCATTTAAAGAAAATCATCTCAAAGTTTCTTTGCATTAAATTATATTTCGATATCAAGTTTAAACTCACTAGTAGACATTAAAATTCAATAAAATTTTTAAAAAACTCTAAAAATGTATCTATAAAATAAGAAACAGAATGTTTTAACTATAAAATATTTTTATTTTGTCCCATTTTAGACATTTTTTATAATAATCGGATCACAGTTAGGAAAAAAAATCACCATTTAATTGCTCCAGGAAAATAAACTGTGAATTTTTATCACTATCCGTTTAATTTTTAATGATTTTTCAAATATACCGGTCATTTTTGAAACACCCTCTACACACTTCTAAAACCTTAACTACAATCGCTGTTTACTATGTCTTGATGATATATAGGTTATAAGTCATAATCTGAAACAATGTTAACTTGCATTTAAATCATTGTAATCTCAAATTAAATAAATCAGAATTACATTTATTAATTGTATATATTATAATTACATTCATTAATTTGTATATCTTAAAGGAAAAATAAAAAATTATCATCCATTTAAAGAAAATCATCTCAAAGTTTCTTTGCATTAAATTATATTTCGATATCAAGTTTAAACACACTAGTAGACATTAAAATTCAATAAAATTTTAAAAAAGCTCTAAAATGTATCTATAAAATAAGAAACAGAATGTTTTAATTATAAAATATTTTTATTTTGTTCCATTTTAGACATTTTTTTGTAATAATCGGATCACAGTTAAGAAAAAAAATCACCATTTAATTGCTCCAGGAAAATAAACTGTGAATTTTTATCACTATCCGTTTAATTTTTAATGATTTTTCAAATATACCGGTCATTTTTGAAACACCCTCTACACACTTCTAAAACCTTAACTACAATCGCTGTTTACTATGTCTTGATGATATATAGGTTATAAGTCATAATCTGAAACAATGTTAGCTTGCATTCTGATTTATTAATTGTGTATATTATAATTACATTCATTAATTTGTATATCTTAAAGGAAAAATAAAAAATTATCATCCATTTAAAGAAAATCCTCTCAAAGTTTCTTTACATTAAATTATATTTCGATATCATGTTTAAACACACTAGTAGACATTAAAAATTCAATAAAATTTTAAAAAAGCTCTAAAAATGTATCTATAAAATAAGAAACAGAATGTTTTAATTATAAAATATTTTTATTTTGTCCCATTTTAGACATTTTTTATAATAATCGGATCACAGTTAGGAAAAAAAATCACCATTTAATTGCTCCAGGAAAATGGGAGGATTAAAGTTTTTTTAATATTTATCTGTACCTAGAAGAATATAATTCCTTAACACAACATTTTAAAGTAGAAAATATGAATTACTATCTCGTAATTCCTATTTAATTATTTTATGCACTTTTTTACAAGACGAAGAAATAAAAAAGCTTTTCCGGAAAAGAAAATGATAGTTAAATCTCGGCGAATTAAATCCTTGCAAAGCATGGAACATTTTTTCGGCTGTTATTATTTCTTCATTAAAACTATTTTCCCCATTCTTTCTTTTAACATCGCGTATAATCAACTCCTTTTTAACAATACATAATTCCGAAAAGAAATAATCATTTCCTCTCTGCTTAAAAAGCATATGAAAAACGTCTCTTTTCGATCGTAAAAAGAGATAAAAATTATTTTGCAACAATAATTTAATTTTAATAAAGTGCACTCATTTTAAAATTAGATAACTGCATTAATTTAATTTAAAACGGATGTTTTTTTCCTTGCTTTTCAGCAAAACTTTTGTCGTGTTAAAAAGGAGAGAGAGCGAGAAA
>CM063510.1:66526150-66536150 GCA_032207245.1 Pardosa pseudoannulata
CTTTCAGTCACGTTTAAATATCTGTGACTGAAAGTTAAAAGCATCAGATGACTATCATTATCAGTTGAGGCTGTATTGTAAGGAAGAAATATTTTTTTAGTTTATCAACAGAGAGAATATATGAACTCTTTATAGAAAATATAAAGTATTACACTACTAGGTTTTGGGGGGTGTTTTTGTGGCTGACCATTTATAATTTGCTAGTGCATGTTTGGGGCATTTGTGGACTTCATAGATTCTTGTACTTTTTGTTTTTAGTCTAGCCGAACAAATAGCTTGAGACGCTATCTTGTGCGGTGCAGGTAACTGGAGTGGGTATTAACTTCCGCAAGTTATGTCACTCTATAGGGTCATATGGATTTGCTTGTTTGATTTTTTGACTCCTGTGACATGAAAAGAGATTAACATTGCGTCTTCATGGCCCACAACTGATTCACATCTGTGTGTTTTCCGAAGGTCTTGTTTGTTTCCCTCAATTATGGTCTTTGTGGGAATTTTCCCTTTTTTACTTTTTTGTTTTCGGGGGGCTTATTCCTAGATCTATTATTCCTATATTACAATAATTTTCCCTAGCTATATTATATATATATATATATATATATATATATACATATATGTATATATATATATATACATATATTGGAAATGAAGGCTGTTTGCCTCATCTCGAAGAGAGTTCCAAGCGGATATTTCAGCTCTGCTGTCGTGCTGAGTAGACAAGAAGGACAAAAAAATAAAGACAATTGAGTTTTTAGATCAAGTTATAGTAGTTTATTCCCATTTATTGTGACAAACGAAACTGTTCTAAACACTGTACATCTGTTTAAATAATTAATGTTCCAGCAAATTAGCAATCATTTACAAGTCACGTGGAGGACGTAACTTAAGCGTCAGAATCTATTTTTAGCTATGCAAATGGAAGGAATACACAGGGGAACATTCGAGAACATTCGATGGTGTTGCTAGAGAGGAATACCGGAAATATAGAATCGGAGCCGAAAGTTATGGAAATATCGTTATATATATATATATATACATATATATAAGTGTGGGAGTATGTATATGTATATGTATATATATATATATATGTGTGTGTGTGTATGTATGTATGTATGTATGTATATGTCAAGGCGCAACAACGTTAGAAGGCAATTCTCCATGGACTAGATGACTAGACTTTTATAAACATCCAGTGGGAACGGCGAAGAAGCGTGCACCACAAATACAAAGACAGAGAGAGTGAGAGTACAACGTTGAACGATGCATGATGATTTTCCTAAAGACAAAATCGAAATAATGTCTATTTTTTGTTCAATCATTTATATATTTTTGTGTTTTAAAATTAAATGTTCGTGATTCGTAGTAACGTGTGCTTAATGCAGTTTTTACACACACACAACACACACACACATACACACACGCACACACACACACACACACACACACACACACACACACACACACACACACACATATATATATATATATATATATATATATATATATATATATATATATATATATATAATGAATAAATGTTATATTATAGAAAGGATAAAATTATTACTATAAATTCCATATTTTAACAAATCTGACATGTTTTAATCAAGAGGAAACACTCGCTTAATACATAACAGCCTCAAGAAATTTGTGAGGAAACTTTCAAAATCGATGGCATAGACATACATTCCTCGTACGAAATTCGGAAGCATTTCTCAGAATCTCAGTCTAACTTCCAGCGTCTGCCTTACCAACTTTATAGTCCTACAGAGAGCTTTTGTTAAAATACACTGAGATTGCTGAGCTTAAGGAATAGGTGAGGTGGGTCCTGTCGTGATATTTAAAGTTTTCAGTGAGGTTGCGGTTCTTACTCCAACAAAGCAAGCATTTTCTTGCACTTCTCAAACGAAATGAATCTTGAAGAATCAATTTCTTTAAAAAGCAGGTGAAAGTTTGGAAATTTTATATTCAAGCTTAGGAAAAGCGATCTTTATTTATTTTTAGACTACAATGACTATTTTGAATAATAATATTTAGAAAGATATTTGTTCTTAGTAATTATAGGGCGTGTTATTTATTCAATTTTTCTTGAACTATTCTCGAAACACTAATAATGTTTTCAGACTTTCATGAAGTAAGACAATTGGGAGTTATACATCTGTACGTTTATCCCCTCAGCAATGGGATGTCATTTTCACAGACGTGGACTTTGAACACTTTTAAATACCTTCGACTTGCTGAGACAGCGTTATAGTGCTTATAGTGTGCATATTTAACAGAAACCGAATCAAAGTCTTGGTGATAAAGGAGAAGAAATTATTATGAAGCTACATAGAAGTTGTCTAGGAGAACACTGCTCATCCCATACATTACAATACATTTTACTAAAGAATGAAGAAATGATGTCATTAAGATTTTTGAGATAAGAACAACTTTAGCTATTCGTTTGTTTGGAACACATTGTAAATTGATATTGATCTAGATTACCAGAAGGTTAACAAATGACTCCTAACATCTTCGATATCAGTATAGAGTAGTTTAGTGTTCAGTCACTGGCTAGAAGCCGAGAGTGGAAACTGATGATGCTGGACAGATAAAAACTGCGTCTTGTAAGCCTTGTGTATAAAACATGAGCATATTTCACTGAAAATTCAGGTCACGGATGAATTACTGATGTTTTCCACTTCTTCGTATAATATTGGCGTATGATGTCATACTTTCATAATTGTATGGAAATCATCACAAGAGACAGGGGTCTGGTTATTGAATCCAAATCACCCAAAGATATTTTTCTCAAGTTTAAGCCACATTAAGAAAAACTTCATACAGCTCCAGAAAGACTGAACGATATAGTAAGGATTCATCAGTCACCTAATTCTAAACCAAAGTTTCTCATTGTGTAAATTGTATTTTAAAAATTATTCAGATAACTGGCAGAGATAGCTTACTCAGCACTGTATCCAATGATGTGTCCAATGCCGTAAGATACATGTTTTGATGATAGAGTCTTACATAGGAAAGAATGGACGAAGCATCTTTCTTTTTCTATAAATGCTTTCTTTTTCCATTTTGTTTTAAAAACAATCTCATGTACGTTACAAGAGAAATTATTACAAAATGAAGAGTCAATTATGTTTGACTAGGACCCTATTATAGCCATAGTTCTTGGTTAATTAAAAATATTCATTATGTCGTCCTGTATTTAGTACGTTGTTATTTACTTATGCCACTTCGTAAAACCAAGCACTATCTAGCCGGAGGCTACTCGTATTAAGGCGAAAGGATGCGCCTTTCCTTTATAACAAGCAGCACATGGGTGAAAGTACGACTTATGCTCAATTGGATCCTCGTAATTTTGAAGCAGGTACCAAGCAGAAGACCCATAAACTTGGCCTGCCGTCCCTAGAGGAATTGATTGAGAATTTGGAAGACATTGTGACCACGAACATAATTAAAGCGCCTTTAACGCCAGTCACCTTTAACGAACACAGTGGATTTTAGGCCGACTCGGGTTCCGAACCCGCAACCTCTCAGTTACGAGATCGTTGCCGTTACCGACTGAGCTACCGCGGCTCAAATAGATAAATATCATTTGTTGTTACCAAAGTTAGATTCCTGCAATTCGAAACCGTTATCTCGCAACAATACAAATAACTAACAAGATGGGAATGAATTGGTCCATTCTACATGTCTCCCTCTCGTACCGCTAAAATAATTTTTTCTCATTCAATTTCTCGATTTTCCTTTTAGGTAAATTAAAATTAAATCCTTTAAATTAATTAATACTTTTTGTAGGAAAGAAAGTTATGTCTCCGTACTGCGGCAACAGAAACCAAATGCTGTAAGCCGTTAAAAAATAAAAGTTCAAGTCATTTTTCGGGATCAAGTTTACATAAGCTTCTGAAAAGAGAAAATTTTTGAGAAGAGACCAAAGAAGAAGAGAGAGGGGGAAAAAACAAGAAATATCCAAATGTGTCGCAGCGAAATGTCTAGTAAACCCGACGCCTGCAAAAGGGCGCACTTGATGTTTCTTTTCTCTTTTGCGGTGCTAGGTTACATTCTTGTGCAGCTACTCCGAAAAGGGTGTCCATAAAAAATGCACGTAAAGGAAAATAACTTTCTTGTATTTACTTTATCCGCATGCACTAATTTATTCAAGGGAATTAAAAACTAATTTGTGTTTTGTGCTTTAAAAACGCGGATTAAAGGTAATTACAAATAATAAGCATTTCCTTGGAATATAATGAATTAATTAGAGACTGTAATGAATCACATGAGCCAGAGAAAAACAGGCTGCATATTTTTTTTTGTTCTATCCACCCTGCATTTGCATAGAAAGTAAGCTAAACAAAGAGATTAGATTGGAGATACTGAATATTTTATTTTTGGTAATCATTTGCAGACTTCTGGAAAATTACTTTTTCTTGTGAAAAGCAATGCGTCGTTTCGCGGAATATGTTTCAGTTATTTCCCTTAGAAAATGAAGGAGAAAAAATGTCATGTCTTTACCAGCATGAATAATTTGAGGAATTAATGAGTTACATATATTCGTTCATCATAACATATAGGGAGAGACTCTGTTCTTTTGAAAAATATCGACCTGGACTTAATAAGTTGCAACAAATTCTACTTTGGGAGTTCGGTTTCTTTTATGTTTGTTTTTTATGCTGGTAGGATGTAGAGAACTTATTTTGCTGTAATAATATATCAAGTCTGTCACCAAGCATGCAATAAATTTCAGCTAGCTTATAAATAGAATGCCGACAATCCGCTGAATCTATTTCTTTTTGATAAATTTAGTTTTCAAAATTATTTTCATTTTGGCACAGATCGACAACTTTGGACAGAAACCATTAGCATAAAGTAATAAGTGGATACTCTAGGAATCAAGAAGGTGATGGGCTTTATATTTTATTAAACATTAGTTAAGTAGGCTTCAATATGTTTTGTTTAAATATGTTTTGCAATTAAATATGTTTCTAAGCATTATTTCGAAACCTGCTGAAGTAACTGGTAGTATGCGATAGTAAATTATAGAAACATTTCTTCCTTTATGAAAAATTTCAATCTTATACATAATCTATATTAGTGTTTATCTTCAAGAACCACTATAAATATGATTTTTTATTGGGGGACCACCAATTATATGAATTTAAAATAAAAAAGACAGTAAATATTCGTATACTTATAGAATAAAAACCAGAAACCTTTATTTCATTATTACAAAATGTACTTATGCATTACACATTTTTATCGTTACATCTGCATCGTTAAATATTTTCCAGTATTGGTATGCTTAAGCCCAGTGGATATGTAGTAACACTACGCGTTCCCATAACACATGACCGAGGCTCGATCCACGGGCTGGGTCAAGTTGACTTAGCCTTTCATCCCTTCAGTGGGTAGACGAACTAAGGACGAAGCATGCTTGCGAACTAAACACTGGGGGTTCCGCGTAAGGCTGACACCTAACCGGAACATATCCTGCGATCCCAAGGCTCTTGGTCTCGGAAACGGAGATTGGCACCTTAGGTATTAGCCCCTAAGGGCTTTTGCCCCAAGGAGTTTAGATTTTTTTTAATTGTCTTCTTGACAACTGAACTTTCGAATGTATCAAGCAAGGCTATTGTGACGGGCCGTAGAAAAATAAAATGGGAGCTACGTAGTCCCGCGTCAAGCAGGCTCCAAGGGCTTTACGCTAACCTCCCGGATGAAGGTCAAAGGTAGAGATGTAAAAAACCCGGATTTTTAAGAGGTGGGAATAAACCCGGGAATTTTGGGGAATAAACCCGGAATTTTGGGAATTATGGGAAGAAATCATTTTAACAATATTTACATTTATTTTTTCAACAGTGACTATTTAAGAACTAGCATATTATTTCTAAGATATTTTTCTTTTACTATGTCTATGTATATATATATATATATATATATATATATATATATATATATATATATATATATATATATATATTCAAGAAATAATAGCAATGAGCATTTAAATGATTTTATAGTAGTACTTATGTAATTAATTACCCTGTTAGTCTTATCAAACACATAACTGGTTGCTTCAATTTTAATTGCTAATACAATAATTATATACATTATTTTTTATCATTATTTATTATCATTATTTATTTTTTATCATTATTCATTATTTAAATTGCTTTATGCTTAACCTTTCCCCCTCCTTTTATAATATAAAAATATCTTTAAATTTAAAATAACAGGTTATAATTTTTTGTAATGCATATATCATTTAAAGATGTAATCAAATGACACTGTTGCATTTTGGTCCAATTCCTACACACACACACACTCATTATATATAGAGAGATGTTATCCTAGAAAAATAATTATTTATGGGTTTTGTGACGCTACAGATTATTGCCTAATATTTATGTAATAATAAAAATATCGGACATTTCTCAAAGGAAAAAATATACTCATACTTTCATGCTAAACACGATACCTTTCCAAATATAGTTAGTTAATCCCAATTATTCAAATTTTTTTCATAGCATATAATAGTTAAATTTTGTGAAAATATCAACTTTTGAAGTCTACAACAAAGATAAAAAAATAATGGTTCTCATTGTGTCATAGGAATTGGCGACTTCAGAATACTTCAAAATTCCCATGTTTTGGAAATTTTCAAAATTCCCTTCCCAAAAAACCTGGTTTTTTCCCGGGTTCAAACCGAGTTTTTTCCACTGCTCACAACTCTAGTCAAAGGAGGGGGGAAGAGGACCTCCCTTGAGACCGAGATTTTCCAGGGGGAAGAGGAGGAGCGGTTGGCAGTTACTGCTGGACTCTCAGACTGGAAAGTCATCTTCTCTTTTCTACGTATCCTCCGACTGATACGGAGAAGAAATGTGTATCTTTTTTTTTTAGATGAAGTTAAAGTCATCATCTTCAACTTATCTTCCATCAGCATTGTAAATAAACATCTAGTTCGTTTTTAATCATCAAAGGACGATCTCGTTTCTTTGTCACATATTCTCCACATATCACCGAAACCCATGATACATCCCGTAGGACCGACTAGGGTGTGACAAAGGTTAAAGGATTAACAACTATTCCAACGGACAGTCCAACAGCTAGACCACTCGATGCATATACAAATATTTTGTTGAAAACTGAATTAAAATTCTCAGTGCTTTCTCATTCAGTGGTGGGTAGGATAAGTGTGTTTTAAGCTGACCCATCCGAAGACATACAGCAGCAACTCCTGATGACCGTACCGCGATAGTGACTTCATAATGGCTACCAAACCACCGCTGACCTACGAGGGGCCCGTCATGGTCCGATTTTAATGCGGTCCAACCCTGTAAGGAGCAAACACTCAGTGATGGGTATTCAATTTTTATAGAAAACCAAAAATGAGATCTTGACAAAGAGAACTGGAATATAGCTTTGAGACCAGTTGTAAGACCTGGATCGCAAAATAAATCGATGAGATAGTTTGGAATTCAAACTTAGGTTCTATTTATTTCGCTAATAAATAGTACCTAAGATTAAAAAATATAATAATAATAAGGATAATTCATCATAAGTTCTCTTAGTTTTCATTTTTTAATCTGAATGTTCATGAATCTTTTTTGTTACTTGCGTTGCAACTTATAATAAATAATCATCCGGTTTTTTCTACGGACCGTCAAAACTTATTGAAGGACCACTATTTGACGACTGCAATTTATTTATTTAGAGTGTTGATACCAAAGAAAGTTCTTAATCAAAAAATATTATTCTTACATGGTCCTCTTATGGATAACGAAAATACCGGATGTCAATATAACCATAAACTTCAACAATAAGATGTAAAAATATTAAATATGTATAATTTATCTAATTGAGTTTGCAATCTTGCCCTGCCAATTTTTTTCTTCTTACGATTTTACCTATTTTTAAGTATGATACCCACCACATGTTCTACAGTCATGATAGACAGTGACCTTACGTCACTAGTTACGTTAAGCTACCTTTATATCACAATCAGAAGTTTTGAGTATAATGATAAAAGAATGAAAAGCATTCGGAAAGTTACAGGTTATTCCATAGAAATATAAACTTCTGACTCAAAAAACAAGTTTCAATCAAATCATAATTGTAAACTATTCTTTTAATTTTATGTTCGCTATATTTTTAATATAAAATGTGTTTTCTCATTTGATGAAAAAATAGAAATAAAGATTTTGTTAAATATTTATGCAGGATAAAATTGCCTATACGTATTCAGAGGAAAACCCCGTTTTTCATAATCCTGCTCAGTTAAATTGAATTTCCCCATTTCATATAAGCGTTAATAAATAAAATAAAATGAGTACAATTTACAAAGAATGTGAAAATTGCAATTATTAATAAATTATTTCATATATGATAGTGTTCTTTAATTGTATATTTGCATGTTGCGTTAATGTTACATCATCAAGTTTAAATCATTAATATATTTTCCAGTTAAAATTTGAGAATAAATTTGCATCTACCGCATATTCAGAATTAATCATAAAATTCTTAAGTGTAAATACACATAAATGAATGTTTTTCAGACTGTAAGATTCATAGGGGTAACTTTTGATAAATAAGGGCACCTTTCATTGGGTTCAAAAAATGTTACATTAGTCACACATGTTAATTATGATAAAAAAATTTATCCATTAATATAAAAAACAAGGTTTACCTAATAAATAAGTTTTATAAAGTTGTTATGGGAAATAAATTTTAAACTCACACTTTGGTTTGGTTTTTTTTAAGTGCTACGGTCTACTTTTTGCAACACGAGGGAGAATGAGACCGGGACATACTGCTTAAAGC
This sequence comes from Pardosa pseudoannulata, assembly GCA_032207245.1. Lineage (NCBI taxonomy): Eukaryota > Metazoa > Arthropoda > Arachnida > Araneae > Lycosidae > Pardosa > Pardosa pseudoannulata. The sequence goes on from CM063510.1 coordinate 66,534,965, forward strand.
CGATTTCGAACGGCTACGAACATCTATGCCATAGTGGGATTCGAACCCACGAACTCCGGTTCCGAAGACCAGCACCCTAACCATTCGGCCATCGTTCAGAAAACTCACACTTTGAAATCAAAACAGGATAAACGAGGAGTAGTGCGATTCTTTGCAGCAGAAGAATGCGGAGGAACTGAAACTCAATGAATCTGTGTCTATTGATGCTTATGATGTTATGTCTGTGTCTATTGATGATAAACGAGGAATAGTGCGATTCTTTACAGAAGAATGCGGAGGAACAGAAACTCAATGGTTCTGTGTCTATTGATGTTTATGATGTTATGTCTATGTCTATTGATGACAAACGAGAAGTAGTGCGATTCTTTACAGCAGAAGACTGCGGAGGAACATAAACTCAATGGTTCTGTGTCTATTGATATTTATGATGTTATGTCTATGTCTACTGATGATAAACGAGGAGTAGTGCGATTCTTTACAGTAGAAGAATACGGAGAAACAGAAACTCAATGGTTCTGTGTCTATTGATGTTATGAAAAAATGTCTATTGATGTTCAGTCTTCATAAAAGACTTACTATTTTAATTTTAATTTTTAAACAATTCATAACAGTTGTTTCATTTTTATTCTTTATTTCTGTGGTTTCTGTTCTAACTGTTTATATTTCAACAGATGGCATCACCGTGTAACGGTTTTTAATGTTTTATTTGTTTTTTGGTCAGAAAAGATGGCTGTTAGTTTGGTATTCGGTGTGTGCGTAATTCTATTCATTTTTTTCGTGTAATCCATTCATATTCAGTGTTAAACATGTGTTTTTGAAACCTAATTCTAAATTCTGAATTAACTTTATGTAACTTCAATTCTTTGGGATGTGTTTCATCATTAAAGACAATTTCATTCAACAATAGACCTTTGTTTTTGTGTCATCTTTTCCATTTCTAAGGATTCTTCAAATCAAATTCAAAAGGATTAAAAAATAAAGGTAAGTAATTACCTTATTCAATAATTGATTACCAATACAGCTGACCTTTATATTAATTAATTGACCTTAAAGAAAACCTTAAAAGAATTCAAGATCCTTGTTATCAAAGTAAAATTCTTTCTATTCAATACAATTGATTACCTTGTTGATCAGTGGCTGAAATTCAGAAGGAAGTTCTCATTTACCACCCCACCCTACAGTCCTA
>CM063510.1:66541150-66578650 GCA_032207245.1 Pardosa pseudoannulata
CTACTTTCTTTTACTTTTGTTTGTCTGTGTGTATATGAACTTATCAATTTATGTATGTTTCTTTTGTATAAATATTCCTATCTTTTTCTGTTACGTCCAGATAATATTTCCTGCGTTTCTCAATTTAATTTATACAGTACACTAAGTTTTTTGGACTATTTTATTTCACTTCTAGATTTCATTGACTTATTCATCGAAAATCATTTTTGTCTACTTATTTTACATAGCTGAATTGAGAAGCTTTGTTGAACACGATACCATGCATATTTTGATTAAATATTTATTTCTCTTTAGGCACGTGTCGGTAGAATTATTATCGCAAAAACTTACTTACATTTATTAAAGAGTCATACATTTATTTTAGAAAGGAAATTTTAAGAAATAAATGAAAACCTCGTTCATATTTGAAACTGCGTATTATAAAACTGTTTAAAATTTTAACAAAGAAATTTGAACAGTTTCTTCATGTAAAAAAATAATCTAATGAAGAATAAATATTTGTCAATTTTTAACTGAGTTTTCTAGTTTAACTCGTTAGTTTATATAAGAATCATTCAGTTTTTCAACACTTAAGGTTTATACCTGAATGCAATTGGTTTTCATTAAGGTTTATACCTGAATGAAAAATACTAATCATAAATACATAAATAAACATTTTTATATTTGTTTCACATTAATATCTCCTTTAAAAATATGAAGTTATATTATTTTTTTAAAAAAATCTGAGTTTTATAAATATACACATCAATCGTTTTTAAGTAAACTGTTTTTATACCACGTATCCTTTTCTATCGAAAAAATTAGTTTAATTTTTTTATATAACAACATAATTATTTATTAAGCATTAGGTGCTTGTATTTAACTCAATATTTGTAAAGTATTTTTAAGGGATCTTCTCGAAATTTTTTGATGAATTTTTTTTACCTTTTTGGCAAAAACATAATGATCTTTCTTAAGATATTTCGAAATAAAAGTCTTACTGAATTAAAATCAAACTGCTTAAAAAATTGATTTACAGGGTTTTAGGCCAAAAATTTACAAAATTTTCGATTTTTATAAATTTTTATTGGTTAATCGGCTAAAATATTTGCACATTTATATTTCTACATATGCTTTTATAAAGATTACTGTTTCCATAGGTGTAATTTTTGAAAATATTGAACTTTTATTCCGAGAAAATTAAATATTTTTAAAAGCATAAGGATGTTTAAATTTTATTATAACTTTTGAAGCAGTAACTCTTTTTGAATATTTGATTAAAGCCTCAATACACGTTTACCGGCTTATCTCCCATACGTAAGGTCAAATAATGCAGCAATTGCTTTATCTTGGGAAAACTATACATAAAAATTGAGTGTTCATTTGTGTGTGAGAAAGAGTGTTCTGTACAATTCTACACACCATTTTTTGTAGAGTTACCAAATTTTAGCCAGACATTCTGTGATGGTACCAGATTATCACTGTCAATATTAAAACCTCAATACAAGTTTAACAGATTATTTCCCTTACATAAGGTCAAAAATGTAGCAACTTCTTTATCTTGGGCAAACTATACATATGAAAGTGAGTGTTCAATTGTATGTGAGAGAGAGAGAGTGTTTTGTACAAATTTACACACCCTTTTCCTTAGAGTCACCAAATTTTAGCCAAACATTCTGTGGCGGTACCAGATGATCACTGTCAATATTAAAACCTCAATACAAGTTTAACGGCTTATTTCCCATACATAAGCTCAAAAATGCATCAACTGCTTTATCTTGGGCAAACTATACATATGAAAGTAAGTGTTTATTTGTGTGGGAGAGAGAGTGTTTTGTACAAATCTATATACCGTTTTTCGTAGAGTCACCAAATTTTAGACAGACATTCTTTGATGGCACCAAACGATCACTGTCAATATTAAAACCTCTTCTTTTAAATTATCTTAATTTTAAACCATCTTCTCCTATTAAAACTTCCTCTTTATCTGTGATGTGGCAGTATAAGGAATATTTTGCCAGTTGATGATAGATTGCAATACACGAAATTATATTGTTGCATTTTACCACATGAAAAAAGTTACGTTAGGTAATTCGTAAAGTAATTACTAGTAATATACACAAAAATAATATTGCTTTCAACGTATTATTAAAAATTTTTGGTCCAATATATAAATAAATTAAAATTACAATCTCAATTCACAGTGTAATGAAAATTGAGCTCACTAACCAATTGCTTAAAAGAAAGTTTAGTTGCTCTGTAAAGTTCTTCTTAATTATGATCAAATTTTGAGTCCCTTATTATTGAAATGCTTTTGGACCTTTTTTGTTGCTTAATATTGGCCTTGGTTGTACTTTTAGTTTTGTTTTATAATAAGGATCGTGGGAATAGAATTTGATTAAAATATACAAAAAAAGGGGAATATTTTATTTTCTTTAGCTGTGTACAAGAATAAATAAACGAATATAGACAAATACAGCATTATTATACATCATTGTTTTTTAAATTAAAATAGCCAGTAAAAGTGTTTTCGAAAGACTGTCTGACTTTACTTATTACCTGACTCGTTTTCTTTGGAAGTGGTGCACTTCAAAGAAATTAATGGACTTCAAAGAAGTCTATTTTCACAAAAAATTAGTTAATAATAAAAATGAATATAATTTACTATGAATTTTATATAAGAATAGGTTTTATATAAAATTACTAGTTTTATATAAAAATAAAAAACTAGTGTAATAATATATACCCATATTTTAGCCTGTAAAAGTGTTATCGAAAGACTGTCTGACTTCACTTATTACATGACTTGTTTTCTTTGAAAGTGGTGCAAGTCCATTTTCACGAAAAATTAGTTAATAATAAAAAATAATACAATTTACTATAAATTTTATATAAAAATAGATTTTATATAAAATTATTAGTTTTATTTAAAAATATAAAACTAGTGTAATAACTTATATCCATATTTTAGCCAGTAAAAGGTGTTTTCGAAAGACTATATTACTTCTCTTATTACATGACTCGTTTTCTTTGAAAGTGGTGCAAGTCCATTTTCGCAAAAAATTAGTTAATAATAAAAAGGAATATAATTTACTATGAATTTTATATAAAAATAAGTTTTATATAAAATTACTAGTTTTATATAAAAATATAAAACTACTGATACTAATAACTTATATCCATATTTTAGCCAGTAAAAGTGTTTTCGAAAGATTGTCTGACTTCATTATTACATTACTCGTTTTCTTTGAAAGTGGTGCAAGTCCATTTTCCCAAAAAATTAGTTAATAATAAAAATTAATACAATTTGCTATGAACTTTATATAAATATAAGTTTTATATGAAATTACTAGTTTTATATAAAAATATAAAAATTTAGTGTAATAACATATATCGATATCTTTCAAATTATTCAAGTGTAAAACCTTAAATATCTCCATAAAAAAATAAAATACAGTTACACCCCTTTCAAAGAAAACAGCTCATATAATCAAATCCTGGTAATAAATCAAAGTCTGGGCTTTAAGCAGTTGTATACAATAAATACTAAAACTTCGTTTATGCTATTAAAATACTGAAATAGATTATTTTATAACACATGGTTGAAAATATCAACTCGCCATAAGAAAATTAATATCTTTACTATAAAAAAATAAAAATAAGATTTTTGAGAAATATAGATCTCAGATTCTCTGAAACTTCAGTAGCTTAGTTTGTGTACATCGTTAACAAACACAGTCATTTGCTTACTTACGTATGACAACCTACTCAAATGAAATCAGATATCTTTTAGGTTTTAAATTCACGTTTTTTTAAAGTTCTATGGTTAAACAAACTCTTTCGCAATAAAAAATAAAAATCTTTTAACAGCTCTTCAGATTTCAAATGATCGCTATAATTTTCAATATTTGATTTAAATAAATCTTATTTATTTAACAGACAGAATTTATTTTTGCTTTGCATATCTAACGATTCATTGAAATTTCATGGACTTTAAAAATTCATGCCCTGTGTCTAAAACCATTTTCCGTTTTTCTAACAGCCTTAAATTCTTGAAAGGCTGCCAGAATTTTTATTTGAAATTCTTATAGAGTTAGTTAATATTCGATTAAAGTAAAGTCTGATTCAAGATCAGACAATATTTAATATTTTCCAGACTCTAAAGTCTGTTTGCGTAAATTTCAGACGTCTGGGAATCCTAAACACATGTTTTAAATTTTTGTTGACTTCTGATAATATTAGATTTCGTTTAATGTATATTAATACCTATATTTACAATTTAGAGCATTTCTCAAAATTTATATTAAAGTCATTCCATATTACCTTATTTTCAATGCATATCGATTAGAATACATTAACTTAATGAAGTCTGTTTCATATCTTAGCACTCGGATAACAAAAGAGACTTAATAGAATGTATTTGAAAAAGATAATGAAAGTTATTTCCCAGACATTAGTTATTGTTTCCGTGTTCCATTGTAAATATCAAGTGCAAACACAGAATAATATGAATCTTAGTTAATTTACAATTTCAAAGAATCTAAATAATTCATAAAATTTTTTTGTTACTGATAGGAAATATGTTTTGTATGACTTAAAGGATTTCATTTAATTGCTAATAGAATCTGTATTGTGTTATTGTATTTTCAATATTACACATTTCATTTAGCTAGTGCTAGTTTAAATATAATAAAATCAGCACATTCCCAGAAATTCATATATTATGAACCACTTTTTTCATAGAAGTATAAATCCATTTTTGACAAAAAATTAGTTAATGATAAGAATGAAGACAACCTGCTGGGAGAAAATTATTCATAAATAGTTTCAAGAAAAAAAGCTTTTCATACTTTGTCAATGTAAATTTAAGTACTTAATTACAAATATAATTAATTTGAAAGAGATACAAGTTCACTTTCCATGAAGATATACTTTGTAGTTACATAATTATACTACATTATTTTAACTAATATTTTAAAAATGATTAAGTTTAAAAAACCTAAATCAATTAAATATTAAGAAAAACTTAAAACGAGTGCACTAACATATACCAATATTTTTCTAACCATTCAAATACAAACTCTTAAATACTTCCATATAAAATGAAAGGGACTTACACCTTAAAAAAACGGCTCATATTTTACTTCAATTATAAAATAACTCTTCATGCAGTAAGGGGATTTTTTTCTGTAAATGAATATTGTTTTTATTCTTAAAGGATTTAGTCTTAGACGGTGAACTCAAAGCTAGTAAACTAGGAAGTCAGTATCAATCAGTGGGCTCCAGTTCTTCTGATCGTATTACATTTCGTTTAATGTATATTTAATACCTATATTTACAATTTAGAGCATTTCTTAAAATTAATATTAAAGTCATTCGATATTATCTTATTTTCAATACATATCGACTAGACTACATTAACTTAATGAATTCTGTTTTATATCTTAGCACTCAGATAACAAAAGTGACTTTATAGAATGTATTTGAAAAAAATAATGAAAGTTATTTCCCTGGCAGTAGTTATTGTTTCCATGTTCTATTGTAAATATCAAGTGCAAACACAGGGATAATATGAATCTTAGTTAATTTACAATTTCAAAGAATCTCAACAATTTATGATTTCTTTTTACTGATATGAAATATGCTTTGTATGACTTAAAGGATTTCATTTAATTGCTAATAGATTCTATATTGTGTTATTGTATTTTCCGTATTATACATTGCATTTTGTGGTAGTTTAAATACGATAAAAACAACACATTTCCATAAATTCATATTATATGAACCATTTTTCAAAGAAGTATAAACCCATTTTTGACAAAAAATTAGTTAATGATAACAATGAAGACAATTTGCTGTGAGAATTTTATACATAAACAGTTTTAAGAAGAAAAAAAAGGTTTTATACTTTGTCAATGTAAATTTACGTACTTAATTACAAATATATTTACTTTGAAAGAGATACAAGTCCACTTTCTACGAAGACATACTTTGCAGTTAAATAATTATACTACATTGTTTTAACTAATACTTTAAAAATTATCGCATGATGCTTTAAAAATTACGTTTAAAAACTTAAATCAATTAAATATTAAGAAAAACGTAAAATGAGTGCACTAACATATGCCAATATTTTTCTAACCAATCAAATACAATCTCTTAAATACCTTCATATAAAATAAAAGGCATTTACAACCTTTCTAAAGAAAATGGTTCATACGTTACTTTTACTCTGCCTGCAATAAATTGGTGATTTATTTCTGTAAATGAATATTGTTTTTACTAATAAAAGATTTAGTCTTAGGTGGGGAAATCAAAGCTATCAAGGTAGGAAGTTCAGTGCCAGTTTGTTGGCTCGAGTTCTTATATTAGTTTGGATGTATGTAGTCTATCTAAACTAACTTTAAATAGTTTACCGTGGTCTAAAAATTTATGCTCTGTGTCTAAAACCATTTTCCGTTTTTCTAACAGCCTTAAATTCTTTAAAGGCTGCCAGAATTTTATTTGAAATTCATATAGAGTTAGTTAATATTCGATTAAAGTAAAGTCTGATTCGAGATCAGACGATATTTAATATTTTCCAGACTCTAAAGCCTGTTTGCTTAAATTTCAGACGTCTGGGAATCCTAAACACATGTTTTAAATTTTTGTTGACTTCTGATCGTATTAAATTTCGTTTAATGTATATTTATACCTATATTTACAATTTAGAGCATTTCTTAAAATTTATATTAAAGTCATTCCATATTATCTTATTTTCAATGCATATCGACTAGAATACATTAACTTAATGAAGTCTGTTTCATATCTTAGCACTCGGATAACAAAAGAGACTTAATAGAATGTATTTGAAAAAGATAATGAAAGTTATTTCTAAGGCATTACTTATTGTTTCCGTGTTCCATTGTAAATATCAAGTGCAAACACAGGAATAATATGAATCTTAGTTAATTTACAATTTCAAAGAATCTAAATAATTCATATAATTTTTTGTTACTGATATGAAATATGTTTTGTATGACTTAAAATATTTCATTTAATTGCTAATAGCATCTATATTGTGTTATTATTGTACTTTCAATATTATACATTTCATTTAGTGCTAGTTTAAATATAATAAAATCTGCACATTCCCAGAAATTCATATATTATGAACCATTTTTGAAAGAAGTATAAATTCATTTTTGACAAAAAATTAGTTAACGATAACAATGAAGACAATCTGCTGTGAGAGTTTTATAGATAAACAGTTTCAAGAGAAAAAGCTTTTTGTACTTTGTGAATATAAATTTACGTACTTAATTACAAATACAGATGACTGCGCTTAATGTGATAAGTTTGGGACACCGTGATTTTGATAAAAATAACCGATTGATAACAATAAACGATATTCAAAATTAGATAATTTTACCCACCCCCCTTTTCGTTCACGCGTACTAAATTTCAAAACAAAGTGAAAAAACACACCTTATATTTATGTACTGTATATCAGGGCTTCGAACCGAAACTGAACCGAAAACCGAAAACCGGAAAAAACCGTTATTTTGGTCGGAACGAAAACCGGAACTGAACCGAAAAAAATATCGGTTTATTTCGGTTCGATATATCTTTCAGTCATTTTGTTACAGTTACCAACTTATCAATATTTTCTAATTTAACGTCAACTTTATAATTACATATCCGCACTTGTATAAGATTGCAATGGTGGTTTTGGCAGCTCCAGCTACACAAGTTAGTGTTGAAAGAGCGTTTTCAGATTTGAAATTTATTCTCCGAGACAACAGAAGTTATCTCAGTGAAACCACGTTAGAAGATATATTAATAATTAGAGGCAATTTTCATATGTTAAATAAATAATATATTTCTTACATAATTATTGCAAGGCCAAGTGCACGATGTGAGAGTCAAACGACGAATGTGGGTAATCATGAACCTAGTTGTCAAATGCGATTTTGATAATGGATAACAATGCCAATGCTCGCCGTCCTCTGCTCACCGCTCTTATCGTACCTGCTGTTTGTATCAATGCACATAGTGTACCAATTAAAAAAAAATAAAATCTTCTAAATTTTGATAGAATTACATTTTTTGTTTATGATAGAATTATATTTTTAGTACAAATAAGAATGTACATAAAATGAAATTATTCATTTGGAACTGAAACGAAAACAGTTATTTTTGGCGGAGCGAAAACCGGAACTGAACCGATATTAATTTTTTAGTTGAACCGGAACGAAAACCGGAACAAAAAAATTACGGTTCGAAGCCCTGCTGTATATTATCATTTGAAAAATAGGAATTGTATACATAATTTAAAAAGCTGATCAATTGTTGACTGTCTACAATTTTTTCTAAGAATCTCATTGATAAATTGTTCGTAATCATAATCAACGATTTAAAATTTCGATCTTTTGTTTTAATGCTAAATCATTTCGCTTTGTGGCTTTCATATCGACAAGCTGCATGTAAGAGAGCAACGCAGAAAATGTGAATACGCTCCTTCTCAGTTCCGATAATAATGTGTTGCCTTCTGCTTATCTGACAACCATTGACCACCAGCAGGGTGTGCGTATTTCTGAGAAATTCCAGGAACATGAAATCCCCCACTCCTTTCTTTATTCCCCATTTCATTAGTTTGAAGAGGAGAATTTTCGGAAATTCAAACAACGAAGGGAAAGAAAAGAATGGGATACTTCTTAATATATTGTGAATATTCCATTGCCAGTTAAAATGAGGTCCGAAAACTGATAACATTAATCGATGTAACGATCACATAAAGCGATAATTTTACCATACAAATGAATAGAGAAAACCGGGACCAAGTGATTTCGATAGCAATAAGTGATTGATAACATTAACCGTGACACATTAAGCGGAGTTCACTGTATAATTCCTTTGAAAGAGATGCCAGTCCACTTTCCACGAACACATACTTTGTAGTTAAATAATTATACGACATTGTTATAACTAATACTTAAAAATTATCGCATGATACTTTAAAAATGATTAAGTTTAAAAAACTTAAATCAATTAAATATTAAGAAAAACGTAAAATGAGTGCACTAACATATACCAATATTTTTCTAAACCTTTCAAATACAAACTCTTAAATATCACCATATAAAATAAAAGGGATTTACACCTTTTTTAAAGAAAACGGTTCATATGTTAGTTTAATTTATAAAATAAATCTGCTTGTCATAAATTGGCGATTTTTTCTGTAAATGAATATTGTTTTTGCTCTTAAAAGGTTTAGCCTTAGGTGGTGAAATCAGAGCTATTAACCCTTTAAAGGTCACCTACATAAATTCTTTGGAATTTAATGAAATTAGTTTATAAATATTATCTATAAATCTTATAAATGCAAACTGTTTTAAATTTCTTTAATTCTTAGAGGTGTTTGCCTTAGATATACCATAAGAGGGGTTGAAGGAGGTTAACTGGCAAAAACACCCCCTTGTACAGCGTGAACACATGCCTTTTAAAATTTTAATTATATTCTAAGAACAAAAAATAAGTTGAATAGTGTTGTTTGAATAGATATTTTTGTTTGGGATCACAAGTAAAAAAATCGAATTACTAACTTTCGAGTTACAATAAGTATTAAAATATATATATTTCAGAAGAAAAAAATAAATTAAATGCTGTACTATCATCTATTGTAAGTTTTAAATATTAAAAACATAAAAAAATCGATAAGAAAACACTCATGTATCTCCAAAAATTAGAGAAAAAATGTTTAACAAGAGGTTTCGCTGTGAAACCACTGCCCAGTAAAGGATTAAACAAGGAAGTTCAATACCATTCTGTGGGTTTGAGTTATAATATTAGTTCGGATGTCTGTAGCCTATCGAAACTGACTTTAAATAGTTTACCACGATCTAAAAAATCGGAGTACAAACCGAGGAAAATGAATTTGTTTGACAACAAAAAATATATGTTTTGTCTTCAACAGGTAACAGGTACCAATAGGGTGAAAATATGTTATTTATAAAAATAAAAAATATATTTTTCTTTCTCATGCGTCACAAAATCTTTTTAATAAATCAGCAAGAGGAGAGAAACATAGTTTTAAATAAAGGTTGTTTGAGCAAACTTTTTAAAATAAAAAATGAGGAATGTTTTTTTTTTTTTTAGTGAGAACCATTTTGAAATTTAAAACTCAAGTGTACTTTTTGTATCTTTCATTTTTATATGAAGGCTTATACTGTAATATACTTTTCGACCTATTGGTGTTATTTTCTATTGGTGTTGAAGGCATTTGTTATACCGTATGATCATATTTTGAATTTACTCCTCATAGAATTCTGCCGTCTACACAGTGGCTAAACACTTGGTACTGATATTTTCAGTCAACATTGTCATCCTCAGATTAAGACAAACATACTATAATTAAAGTATTGTGCACCCATTCCATCAACGACATATCCTGAAACTTAATAACAAGCTGAGGACTGAAAATGCTGAATGTACGAGGAATGTACAACGGATTTTGGACGACCTACACGGGATTCGTCCTGGATCGAATATCAACCACGATTAAATTCGTTATACCAATGTTTTACTGTGCTGTAGGATGGCGCTTTATCGCTGTATAAAGAATTAAGTTCATCGAAGCACTCTTGTCTTGACAATCCATGTCGAAAGTTATGAAAAATAATGGCACGAAAATGTTCATGATTCAATTCCACTTTTTGAAAGAGAAGAACTTTTCAATTTACTGTCAACAACACAAATAAAGCTATAATGGTAAATCGTCTGCTGAATTTATGTTTAACCCTCCGAGTGGTACACACCGAGGAAAAAAAGTCTCCAAAAATACGCTAAAGTTTCATTGTGTCAGTGACCAAAGTGTTCTATGATTTTTTACTTCACCCTTTGTCGACTAGATTGGAATACGGAAAACCCACCCTCGTTATTGTCCCTTTACTTCCGGTTATAAATAGATATATAAATAGACATTATAGATTGTTAATTTTTAATACACATAAAGCTCGTCAAATCTCGAAGATCATCCCATAAGAAATAATGGGTTCTAAAAGTACAAATAAAAATCTTTTTTAAGAAAATGATTTTTATCTTTTTTACGAAAGTCATCCAAGCTATTTAAGTGGTATAATTAGAGATACATCTGTTACCGCAAACGAAATACTTCGAAATAGAGATTTATAAAGCCATGAAAAGCTATCAGCGTCTTTGTGCCTCAGAGAGTAGGTGTGCAGTTCCTAATCAATCGACCTGACCCTCCTACCTCAAAACTCCACAGGGGAAAACACTGGTGGAAATGTACATTACATCCATTTTCGGAACGTTTTGGAGGTCGAAAATTGTATGTGACAACCGCTTTGAAGACATCATAGGTTTGGCGAAATTGTACGTGCGAACCGCTTAGAGGGTTAAAAATATCAAACTTTCGATTAAAATCGTCTGCGGTCGCCTAGCAACACTTACTGTTGCCAAAGACAGAAATATAAATAGCAACCCTTGTACAATACCAAACCTTTAATCACTTAATACAGGGTGTTTCATACTGAATGGGACAAAAAGAAAACATGATTGGGAACGTTGTAATTAATATGCTTAGAAAACTCAAATTTACATCAAAACTACATTTATTCAAGTTTCTACAGGTGTTCAATATGTGCTCCTCCAGTGACACGACAAATGTCTACAAGGTAATCAAGCTCCTGCCACACTCGTGATAGCTTATCCCCTGTGATGAGTTCAACACTGCAGTTATCCGCTGCTTCAGTTCCTCTAAGTCCTAGGGTCACAAACACCTTATCTTTAACGAAACCCCAGAGAAAAAAATCGCAAGGCGTTAGATCTCGTGATCTCGGTGGCCAATGAAGACATGTCAAATCCTGTGACCCAGCAAGGCCAATCCAGCGATGGGGTAGACTTCCGTTCAGGAACTCACATACGTTTTCATTCCAATGTGGGGGAGGACCATCTTGCTGCAAAATGAAATCAGGAACAGCTGGGGGAGCAACCACTCAGGGAGCATGTCTTGGTAAATATTCCCATTAATCGATTTTTCAGCAAAGAAAGATGGACCCAAAACACAACTGTTTAATAAAGCTTTCTCCTGCATGGAAGATATTTTGTTTAACAGCACCTCTAGCGGCGAGTTCGTCATTCGATAATTTTTCCCTGTTGCCAAATAAAACTTGTATAATTGTAGTTGCAGAATAAATTTGTTTCGTATGAACAAATCCATTTCGGCAGTCATACTGAGTTATTCTTTTTGTCCCATTCAATAGGAAACACCTTGTACTTTGTATATTTCTATGCTGTTGGAATTCAACAGTTACCTATATGTTCCAAGTGCCTGGATATTGATGGAAATTACTTAAATAAAATGTAGATTAAAGCAAAGGTTTTCATTAAAAAAAGCATTAAAAACTATTCTTGTGTATTTTGAATTTAAGAATGGTTCAAAAATAAACCTTTTTTTTTAAATAAACCTCGTATAACCAAAGTGATCCCTACAACCCCATGTTAAATTACCATATCGATACGCAGTTTCTCCTTGTCTCATACATGGAAAAATTAAACTTCTCAGATGCGCTATCCTGAAATTTAGTTTCCTGCAACCGCATGCTCAAACAAAACATCTTTGCTCACAATGCATCACAAAATAAAAATTTGTGCATTTCGCAATGCCTTGAACATCAAAAGTATGATTTTACTTGAACAAATTCATCTTAATTAAATCCAGTCCATTTTATTTAGACTCACACCTGCTATTTATTGAAATTAACCCTATGATGCTTAGCGTCTTTTTAAAGGCAGATAAAAACAGTTTGTAGAATTGTGTATTATTTTATGTATTCTTAGTATTACTTTATGTATACTTAGTGTTATTTTATGTATTTTTAGTATTCTTTTATGTGCTTTTAGTATTATTTTATGTATTTTTATGAATCTTTATATTTTATTATTTATCATTTTTCCTTTTCAGTGCAGGTAGGTGGCAAAGTTATTAACAATTTTTCAAATATTAACGTAACTGCAATTATTAATATTTTATCATTTAGATCATCCTTTTATGATATTTGAATCCTCGCACATTAATTTACTTTTTTCTAGGATACACATCAATTAAAATCATGACGAATAAATTAATCTATAACACTCTTCTTTACAGTACTGCCTTTATATATGATACTAAATAAGTATCGTATCAGGAAGTTTTCTTTTTTTATAAATGAACTCCTAGAGAAGCAGGTTTAACGGTCGGTGCAGAATCTGATTTTCACACAGTTTAAATTATCAAATATAAAGTGGTCTGGAAGAGCTAATCCCCAAAAGAAACCAGAAGACATATTTTTTCTATTTTTCTCTGTATTTATTATAAGATTATTTAATAGCAAAACTAGACAGAAGCTTACTTATAAGTCACTTATAAAATTTTTATAAAATATTTTAAGTAATTTTCGATGTTTTTTAATTTATTTGCTTTGGTTCAAGAGAAAAATATTTGCCGAAAAAAAACTAAAAAGTTACTAAAATTTTAAAAGTCAACACAATTTTATAAAATTTTATAAGTAATTTTAGATGGTTTTTTTTATTTATTTGCATTGTGTGCAAAAGAAAAGAATGCGTTAAAAAGTTGTTAAAACTTTATAAGTCAAAACAATTTTATAAAATTTTATAAGCAATTTTCGATGGTATTCAATTTCTTTGTAGCATGATTATTTTTAATAAACTGAAACCTGTTTTCTTTTTGCCATACAACCTTATTTTAAACTTCATAAATATTCTTCAGGTTGACAATTTTTGTATTGAACTGGTAATTTCAAAACGTTTCAGCTTCATTACTTTGCTGTGTTTCATATTCAAAGTTTTGGAGATTGTCTGTTAAATATTTGTCAAAAAACTGTGTATGCTAGTTAAAATTTGAGAAGTATTTTCCGAATCCGCGGTAGCTCAGTCGGCAAAGGTAACTATCTCGTAAGAGAGAGGTTCAGGTTCGGAACCCGAGCCGACCTAACATCTGCCGTGATCGTTAAAGGTGATTGGGGCACGTAAAATAGGTTCGTGGTCACAATGTCCTCCAGGTTCTCAATCAATACCAGTGGGGGTGGCAGGCTAAGTCTATGGGTCTTCTGCTTGGTCCCTGCTTCAAAATTACGAGGACCCACTTGAGCTTTAGTCGTCCTTTCACCCCAGCTGTGCTCATTAAAACAAAAGGCACAACCCTTTGCCTTAATACGAGTAGCATATGGCTTAATCGTACTTGGTTTGTCCAAGTGACATCACAAAAAACAACAGTATTTTCCTGAATTACAGAGAATTTAATAACAGGAAACCGCAAAAGCATTTATTAAAACATTCTATAATTTGAAGTAATTGTGTTATATAAATAGTAATTAACATAGGTAAAAATCAGTACCCAGTTTTGTTTCTAAACAAATTCTAAATATAGTATGGAAAAAATAAAAGTAATTTGTTATTTTTCTGTGAATGGAATCATTTATAAGGAATATTATAGACTCTCCTTTTAATAAAATATAATATTTTCTAATAGATTTAAGTGTCCTATGTGTTTCATATAAAAACATTATACATTGTCATTAAGAATATAGTTAAAAATTATAAAATGATATTCAGCATTCCTTGTACCCTTAATAGAAATGTATAAAGATAGCATTGATTAAAATGTTTTTAATAAAATGAGTTGGAAAAATTTTAAACTTTTTAGATGAAGAATATAAAGAATCAATTAATACTATGTACAAACAACATTAGGTAGGAAAATAACTGTTGGAAAAAATGTAGAAATTATTTTCAAAAACGTTGCTATCCATGTAGTTTCAAATGCATCGACGGAAGGCTCGTTTTACTGTATGAAAAGACTAAACAGTTACCTTAAAATTTCAATGTAATAAAAAACCAAAGCGGCAATTTTGTATAAAGGTAAAGATATTTATTAAAGATATTGATTGAGAAGGGATAATTCATAAGTCTGAAGAATTTAAAGCTAAAAAAAATCTTTAAGTATTTTCATATTTTTATTTCAAGTTAAATTCTATTCATTCATATTGTATTCAAATTTTCTTGTAATATAATACAGTTAGAATATAATGTTTTATTCTTTTAAAAGTAAAGTCAATACATATTTTTTATTTTATTTATTCTTTCTCATATTTTTTAGCCCTCGTGTTGCAAAAAGTAGACCGTAGCGCTCCAAACCAAACCAAACCAAACTTTCTCATATTTAAGAGGCCCCTAATATTTTTATCTGAGCCTCCGGCATCAACCGGTCTTATGTCTCTGATCTGCAAAGATGTTCAAAACAACAGCTCATCACTAATAAAGGTAGGCTGTAATATTTAAAGTTGTTTAAATTTTGTTTCTTTTACCCTCATGAGTTCATAATAACTTAGATTTAAGACATTCATTAACAAATATTCAACTGAAATGGTGTGGGCATTAATGGGTTAAGTACGCTTTAAACAATTTTATATTCTTTGTTCAACTATTCATATAACACAAAGTGTTCTTAATTATGACTTTTTTTAAAGTACTTGAAATAAGCATGCACAATTATCACAACACATTTATTAATGAGCAAACACAAAAAAAATATTTCAAAATAAATTAGGTGACAAACAATGAATTCATTGGACAATAAATGTTTATCGGATACCAGCTCCTTACAAATAAATAAAAAACAAATTAAACATAAATAGGTGAGTGGATAAAAGGAGTAGGTTTAATAACCCATACTCTTAAAATTGCACTTAACCGATAGTCGAAAACTGTATTTAAAAAATGCTTAAACAGCGAACTATAAAAACTAAAAACAGACAAAAGCATAATAAACAAAATCAAAAAAATCATTTTCACATACAACAAACATAAAAACAATATTCGCTCTTCTTCATTTCTAAAACCCTTGAAATGTTTGAAACTTCATTTTTTTTTCTTGTAAAACTTTTGTTTAGTGTTCTTAAAGTTTGTATCTTAACATATCTTTACATATTGACTTAAATCTTTCAGTCTTTTAGATTTTTAAAAGTACTTCATACTTCAAAGAAATATTATTTTGCTACATAATTGGGCTAAATTTCATTACTTACTTTTCATATTGTCTTTGATTCTTTTGTTTCAAAATTTATTGAGGTTGAAATTAAGTAGGCTTTTTTTTGTACTTCAGTGAATAACAATCATATTTCCGACAAAACTTGATCTTGTTAATTAGCCAAATGATGTCATAGATAAAACCATGGATTGTGTTAATTAAAAAACTCAAATCATGACCAAAGAAAATTGTGCGCTAGATGCCTCCTAGAAGTTGGAAATACTTGATATTTTTTTATTTTTGCCTCAGAGTGTAAAAAAACATTTTCACCTTTCTAAAGTAGTAAATTAAATTATTCAAGATTCGAGGCTACATATGCATATGGAATAGGATGGCTTGGAACATGAATTCTCAAATGCCTTTGACGAAACACGTGGCCAGCTAAGAAGTCAGTGAGGGGAAACTCTTTGAGAGCTTTGTTGAAGTATTCGGCTAATGGGTAATCAATTTTATCAACGGCATTAGCTGTCAACACCCAGAAGTACAGAGGTCCTAGTTGAGTGGCGACACTCTCTGCTTTTACTGGCTCCACATCCTCAGATGCATCCTCATCTCTAAAGAGAATTTCTGCAGACGAGAAATCTACGTATGGTTGATCTGCTGATGTAACTTGGAGAACCCCGTTATCCTTCGTCAAATACAAAACGGTCCTAGCGTGAACTTCATTAAAAATTATAGTTGCATTTCCTTTGCCGGTGACTTTGAATATTTCGTATAATGTACCATTTGCCCCAAATAGACAGTTTGCAGCCAGTTTTGGATAGTGAATGCCAACTTTGATTCTAGATTCAGATAATTGACTCTCTAGCTGGGTAACTCTGTAATCAGACAGTCCGCTTACAGTTATTTGTTTCATTTTTACATCAAATACTTCGCCAGCAACTAAGGGTTGGAGCTGCATGTCATCCAGTCGAACGGGATCTAGGATTTCCCCCAAAGGCTCATCCATTCCAGTTTTCATTTTAACGCTCAAATTTGCTAAAACATCACTAAAGAACTCATCAAGTGCTTGATCAGCTTTCTGAAGACGCTCTTCCTCGCTTGGCTGGCTTTGAAAAGGAACTTTTCCTACAGGATCAACAACTTCGTTGGTAGTTTCAGGTACTTTTTCGGCCTGTTGAATTTGTTGAACCTGCTGAACTTGTTGAACCTGCTGAACTTGTTGAACCTGCTGAACTTGTTGAACCTGCGGATCTTGTTGAACCTGTGGATCTTGTTGAACCTGTTGATCTTGTTGAACTTGCTGATCTTGTTGAACTTGCTGATCTTGTTGAACTTGCTGATCTTGTTGAAGCTGCTGAGCTTGCTGAACTTGTTGAACCTGCTGAGGTTGTTGAAATTGTTGAATTTGTTGAACTGGTGCTGTTTTAATAGAAGAAGCTTTAAACTGCTTTACATTAGAATTCTCAAACGGTTTACGATGCTGTTGCTGAACTCTTTGTTGTTGTTGAATTTGGTGCTGTTGTTGAATTCGTTGTTGGTGCTGCTGTATTTGTTGTTGTAATCTCTGTTGCTGCTGATAGCGATGTTGGTACTGTTCTTGCTGTTGTGGCTGTTGCACTTGAACGCTTTGTTGTTCTTGCTGAGGTTGAATTTGAACCTGTTGCTGTTCCTGCTGAGGTTGTATTTGAACTTGCTGTTGTTCTTGCTGAGGTTGTAATTGAACTTTCTGCTGCTCCTGTTGCTGAACCTGAACTTGTTGTTGTTCTTGTGGCGGGTATTGAGAAATTTTTTCTTGTTGTTGTTGCTGCACTTGAACACGTTGTTGCTCCTGTTGTTGTATTCTCTGTTGTTCCTTTTGTTGCTCATATTGCAGCTGCAATTGTAAACGTTGTTGTTCCTGCTGCTGTATGCGCTGCTGTTCTTTTTGTTGTTGTTGTATTCGCTGCTGTTCTTTCTGTTGTTGTATTCGCTGTTGTTCTTGTATTCTCTGTTGTTCCTGTCTTCGCTGTTGTTCTTGTTGTATTCTCTTTTGTTCTTGCTGTTTTTCTTGCTGTAGTTGAAACTGCTGCTGTAATTGAACACGTTGCTGTTCCTGAGACTGCCTTATAAGGTCCTGTTCTTTTTGTTGCTGCTGAATTCTTTGCTGTTCTTGTTGTCTAAGTTGAAACCAATTAACTGTCACAGTTGTAGGCTCTGGTGTCGTTGTTGTAGTGGTTGTGCGTGCTTGCTGAGTTGTATGAGCAACATTCCATGGCAAAGCATATTCACTGCTGGATTCAGGGACTTTAACTCTTTGTTGAGTTTTGATAGATGACGGAGATTTAAATAGGTATATTGATGGTCTGTCATCACCTACGCTGCTTGGAGAAACTGATTCACTACTGGGAGATACTTCCTCACTTTCTGTGCTTTTTGGAGCATCAGATTCGGTTGCTTCCTTAGAAGTTGAAAGCTCTGTAGTAACATCTAAGAAAAAAGGTTAAAGGCAAATAATAAATAACAAGAAAAATAAAATGAATAAACTTGAAGCACGTGGATATCTAATGTTGTAAAAAATCCATTGGAATTCAAGGAAACTTTAAATAAAACACTTAGAGACTAAATACAGCCAGTTACAGTTAAGACTTTTCAGTCTCTCAGAACAGTAAGTTCAACACAGTTATATTAATACATTGAAAAAAAATACAGTTCTTCAGTACTTTTTTTCAGATTTTAGTTTTAGTACAAGTTTGAATTAATAGGAAAACTATCATTTTATGTTACATGTTACGACAATATAATCATGAATTGCAGTGAAACACTTGTCAAATGGCTATTTAATGAAAACAATTCTTAAAGAAAATAATTGTCAATTAATATACATTAATTGACAAGTTAAAATAAATATTTAGCTTTGCTACTGAACTAAAATAACAAACATCTAACAAACGCTAACAAGATCCCTCAATGACCTCATACTTAAATATATTAAGTTCAGGTAGTTTCGTAAGATATGTTTCTACACAAACAAAAATCTTTGATATGAATATCACTTTAAAAGGGAGTTAATTAGGTATTTCAATCCACGAAAGCCAATAAAATTTTTTGTGGTTAAATATAATCCACTGTATATTTCTAGATGAAGTGTAACACTGCATATCTCTTCTGTGATGCTTATATAACGCATCTTTACTACCAAGATTAATTTTAAAGTATTAGGAGGTTCTAATTTTAATATAAATGAATTCAAAAATTCAAGACATGATAACAAAGGGGGAAGTAGTAAATTCAAAACTATATACGCATAATAAAATGCAGTTATAGTAGAATGCGATTATAGTAGCATATAGGAGATAGGCACAAAATCAAAGAAAAAATAAAAAGTGTAAATTCTGTACCAAAAAAAGTTTCAAATGATCTTTGAATCCCCCGAAATATAAGCAAATTGTAATAACATGTTTATATTTGTAGAGATTCACAGATAATTTGCAATTTTTTTTTTATAAAGTGAATCGATTTCTACTTTCTTTTCTTTAATTTTTATAGTTCCCTAAATACACTGTCAACTTATTATTATTACGACAGATTTCTAAACAGATGGAGTTCAAAAGTTGGTTCTACAGTGAGACTATACATTTGATGGAAGTAACGTTGTAAAGTAGATTAACGTGCAGGCTTTCACATGAAAATAAATTTGATAATAAAAGAGCACAAGTGTGAGATTTTAATTTCAAAACAGTAATTACTTCTTTTGCGGTCTTTGGGGAGATTACTTCCCACCTACATGATCTAACTATTTATTTATTTATTTATAACAAGGGGGCACTTGCCTATTAAGCCTTAGGCCATACAATGCCAAAGAATTTATTGACCATTTTCTTATGTGAGCACGATATAAGTTAGGACAACACAAACGAAGTGGATCCTCGTAATTTAGGAGCAAAGACCAACTTGGAGAACTTGCGAAAAACGCAAAACCTACAAAAGATCAACTAACATCCCGTATAGTATTGGCTCGTCAGCTAATAGGCGGATATTCCTCAAGAAAAAGGCTGCCCTTCTATCTTTCAAACAAAGAAGTGTTTGGTTCTGGATAATGTGAGCTAAGTCAGTGTAGGAAATCATTTGTCAAGGTTGATCTCCAACAGTAGATGATGCAGGAAATGTAGTACAGAGGCCCAAGTAAGAAAAAGGCCTGCTACATGCTTACAGAATGTGAACTGTGCCCTTGGGCATAGCAGCATGCTTTTCATTTGTCCATGGCAAATAACTGCCATAAAATTGAATTTTTTGAATGATCACAAATTCTTCCAGGGCTATACTTCCCACCCTTAGAATTTAATATGAACCTATAATTTAACGAAATAAAATGTATTTCCTTAAATGCTATAGTTTATTTATTATTAAAACACACTCTCACAAAAGAAGACATGAATTCTAAACAAAAATTAATGTTCCAAGAAAGGTTTAAAAATTTTCCTCATTAATAAGAACGGGAAAATAAATAAATTCTTCAAATATTAACATTGTTCTCTACATTCAAGCATAATTATGAATTATTTTTCTGCCCCTAAAATTAAAATACTTTAGATAAGGGCAAATTGTCTTCTTTTGGGGTAAAATAAATTAACATTCCTCATATGAAGTGTATCAGTAATGAATATTACAATTGTTGTATTAAAATTTCCAAAAGATAGAAAGTGAAATTAGGTATATATATTTTACCTGGTTCAGCCAATGCTAGTCGTATAGCTACGAGGATAAATAACACTAGCCAATGTCTCTCCATGCTGGTAATTTAAAATGTCCTCACTGCAGCTAAAAGTAGAAAAAAAGGAATAAATACAAAATTTATAAAAACTTAGTAATAACCATGGAAAGTACACTACATTGTTAATATCGATTGCTAAGCATTTCAGCTTAACAATAGATATCCCAGTTTTAGAAATTCATGAAATCATCTGCAAATCAAAATTTCCTGGCAAGGCTATACCCATAGGGAAATTGTATAAGTCTGTACCCACCCCCTCAGAAAATTAATTAATTAGTTATTGAAAAATAAATAATAATAATAATAATAATAATAATAATAATGAGTTATTAGCTAATGAAAATATTCTACCCTAATTCAATCGTTACATAATAACAAAAGTTTATCTGTTGAATAAGTTTGGTCAAACCGGAAATTATTTCCTTGGTACCGCTTTGATTTTGGATTAGACGTCCTACTACTATGCATCATATTTGATTTTACTTTATTCAAAATAATTCTCAAGTTGTTCCCCTGAGATTCTCTATTAAAATAGCTTGGATTTGAAACATATATTTTGTGATTTTCCTAAAAGGTGAGACTTATCTGAAAAAATACTGAATCAAAACAGATTCCTCTTCCATGTAAGATTTCAACATCTAATATACGTCCGCCAAGAAAATTCCTTTCGTTTTCTAAGATACTTAATATAAATAATTTTAAAGTTATTTAATAATATTGGATTTAGGTACAATACTTTAAATAATATATGATGTAGTTATTTTTTACCTTAAATAATTATGTTTATGATTTAGTGGTATTTTAATATGCATTTTAAAATGTAAACTGTTTGTCGAATGAAATAAAAGGTAATGTAAGAAGCTATATATGTGTGTTAATGGGTCAAAAGTTTTTTGAACTAAAACAATATTTTAATCCGAAGAAGTCATGAAAGCTGAGTAAAGGAGTGAACTGTTTTGAACCTTAATTATCTTTTTCACAGTGACAGAAAGCAAGAACTTGATGGGAAGATATATGCTTGCGTAAGGTTTTCAGCTTATTTTTGCAGTTTCATCCTCTCAGAGAATTTTGCTTCTTTCTTATCCAAGGAAAAAGATTATTAAACTCCAATTTGGGTCGATTTTGTTTTTAGCAATACAATCAGTTTTTCATTACAAGAGTTAACTATACTGGATCTTGCTGCTTGAAACCAGTTCCGAACAGTTACTAGTATCCATGCAAGAAGTGGGATTCAAGCCCACAGACTCCAGTATGAAAGGCTATGCCCAGCTCTTTTAACAATCACCCAACTCAAGTTTTGGAACAGCCGTCTACTTTGCTCAACATTTTGTATTTATGTATTCTACATGTTTCTTTCTCTTTTTTTAATTTTTTTACAGCAATTTTACTTATTTTGTTCACATGAAAATATAACCTGAAAAGTATGGAATGAAAAATATTCGCCGTTATGCTTAAAGGTTTAATCATCTATATTCTTTAATTACATTAATTTTTTTTATAATATTGGGGACTGAAAGACATAGTTTCTGATGAGGATTACGTCCCTGGTTTGATCTGTTGCCACCACATTGGGACATCCACCTTATATGGTCAAGAACAGATAAAAAAACTAGCAAATATGAGAAAACTATAAATCCTCACTACACGGAAGACATAGTTATAGATATAGACATTTTTTATTATGCAAGGTTTAATCACATGCGTATACAATTATTACACATATATATATATAAAATAAATTCCTCGACGCAACGGCCACCTCGTGCCAAGGTTTATTGTGCCAATCTCTATTTTTGAGACCAGGAACCCTCGGGTGCGCAGCATATCCCCAATTACGTGGTCAGTCTTACGCAAACTGTTTAGTTCCCCACTGTTTAGTTTCAAAGTATGCTTGGTCCTCAGTATGTCTACCCACTGAAGAGATCAAAGGCTAAGTCAACCTTGCTCAGCCCTTGGATCATACCTCGTACCTTTGTCGTGGGAGCGCTACCCCAACGCCACTGGACTTATATATATATATATATATATATATATATATATATATATATATATATATATATATATATATATATATATATATATATATATATGCGTATGTATATATATATATATATATATATATATATATATACATATATGCATATATATACATATATATATACATATATATATATATACATATATATACATATATATATATATATATATATATATATATATATATATATATATATATATATATATATATATATATATATATATATATATGTATGTATGTATAAAATATGTAATGATAAAATTCTAAAACACATTTTTCTTAATTATGGCGCCGGCCACTCATTTCCTGGCAACTTAAATTTAGAATCGCAGCCCAGTTAATTACTTTTTTCCCGCTCATTGTGAAGTACTACCTTCTACAGTAAACTGAAAGTAATTAAAGTAAAGTGATTGGTTACCGGAATGACATCATTCCTGGAGCAACTCCCCTTCCAGACGTTGATAAAGGCCTAGCTCACAGATTTCGAGGCTTTTCCTTTCAGAACGCGATCCAATTTATCATCAAATATTTTCTGTTTGTGTTCTTTTTCCCTACTGGGATTTGTGTGTAATCTAATGTTCTAAGTAAAAGATGTTTTTGTAAGTCTGCATCAGTCAACTCGGTTACATTATTCTACAGTTTTCTTAAATTATGTGAACGCTATTTAAATTATTACACACACATATATATATACATATATATACATACACAAACATATATATATATATATATATATATATATGTAATCCATTTTTTATAAAACTCCTTCACAAGGAGAAAGTTTAACAGCTAGCATTCATAAAGTACAAAGATACAGTCGGGTTTCATATTCAAGAGAACTCAGAAGTCTAATTTAAAACTTTATTTCAGAGCGGCAACACGGCACATCTGTCCTTCTGGACAATATACAATCAAAAGCCACAGAGTTCACTCTGCTCTCACACAAGTACACCCAAGAGCGCTGACAACAAGAATTTTCCCACAACAAAAACAGCTTAATAAGCAAATTGACTGCAATATCAGCAAAACGCGAAAACATGTTCCGCCAACACCTGGGAAACTGCTGTATAGACAGAAAGTTTACAGTTTTATGACAGAAAGGAATGTTAAGTGGAAAATACTCCGTTGAACACACCATGTTGAGACTGGTAAAGATATTTAGATGAATTAAAATGGAAGAGAGGAGTTTTTTGAAGAAATATTAAAGTTAAATAATTTTGATATATTACATATATATATATATATATATATATATATATATATATATAAGTACACATATATGTGTAGTGTGGATTGTATTTAAAGATCTAATTTATCTTTATTAAACTTTGATTATGCATTGAGTAAATAAAGAACTTATCGTGACAACGATAATTATTGTTATAGATATGCACAGATTTCATTATATATGTATATACATATATAGATAGATATGTAAAAAGATATATATATATATATGAATTTTTCTGATTTTGTTAAAAGAGAGGTTATTTATTATATTACCGTTCATGATGTTACGAAAAGTGAAATCTTGGTAATTTAAATTAAATATAACTTATTTCCTGAAATTATTTTCTCTAATATAAAAAAATTAATTTACATTTATAATAGATCTTAAAACTCATATATCATTGATTTTTAAGCTTTACATAAAAACACGCAGGCATAAAAATGGATTTCGTTCAGTTTCATTTCATTAAATCTAAAACCAAAATCTTCAAAACAAAAAGCTTCATAAAATACAGTCTTTAGAATAAATGTACAAAGGGGAAATTAATTTTCTAATTCATTGAGTTTCATTCATTAAAATGAAGTTGTGTATAACAAACTTTTGAATAAAAATCTTATTTAGTATTAATTAAAATTTCTCCATGTTTAGGGAAGTGAAATGAAAATTTTCAGCAAAAAATATAGATATTTTGTATTTTGGAATAAAAAAGAAATGCTTCTTCAATTCAGCTTTCCGTATTAGAAGTATAATTAATAAATTAAGGATATGATTAAAACCAGAAATCATTGATTTGTTTCATTGCTAAATCGTAATAGATAGTATTAAAAATGTAATTTTTAAATATATTAGTAATTTTTCTGTATAAACTTTGCGTCTAGACATATCTAATAAATATAAATTTTACTGTAGACATTTCGGAAAGGTAAAAGAAATTACGTCTACAAGATGTTACCGTCAAAATTGTTTAATTTATTAATGGAAGGAAAGCTGCCAACTTCCTTTTTTTTACATTTAAAGAATAATAACGAAGATTGATCGCAATAAAGTTATTCCTTTTCATGTAGTTTTATAAATCCTGAAAAACTATGGATGTTATTATTGTGCACTATAACTGGTATAGTTTTATAATTTCTTGGAAATAAAATGACAGTTTTTCGTAGTTATGTAAAAATGAATTGTGTTTAACTATTGTATAATTGTGAACGATGGACGAATATTAGAGCGCTTCTCCTCGGTACTGGAGTTCGCGAATTCCAGTCTCGCTGCTGGCATGGATGTTCGTAGCCGTTCGGAATTAACATTAGGCTGTAAAATACCTCGTGTAGCAAAACAGTAGACCGTAGCGAAATCACATTACTCTATATAGTAGTTAACTAATCATTAGCTATAATTAAGAAACGTATAAAGACTACTTGTATTTTGTTTTAATAGTCAGTTACAGCTAATTTGCAATCAACTGCAATAAAAACGCTGGATATTTAATCGGTGATTAACTATAATCAATATTGGCGTAGGAATAGATATCTTGATATTAAGGAACTAGCATATAACTCAGTGAAATCAGTAAAATTTTTAATATTCCATAATTGTAAAGTACCCGATAAGGAATATAATTTTATTTTGTCTGAGAATTATCTGATACACGCAGAATAATTTGTATATCATCATACTCCTCTAAAGTCTCCGGATATTGTGAATGCAGTTTAGAGTTACGTTAAATTCAAAGTTTTCTTTCTACGTCGAAATTATCGTTGAATTCTTCCCATTTTTTTGCCACATTAATTAATGGAAGTAAAGGAATGAAACTATCTTAAAAACTGTGTTAATATCGGTGATAAAATTTTCATGGCAACAAAAAATTAATCGATGATTAAATTTAAAATTATCCTATATGTAATGTATTATTTAAGCCAAATATAAAAGAAAATTATTTACGCCATATCTAAGTTCGTCGATAAAACGTATGAAAATAATGCAGGTGATATTTAAATAATTTAAAATAAGAAATGATTAAATGAGATGGTTAAAGAAATGACGTCATAATGATAGGGGAAAAAAATGTTATTTTTGAAGGGGTGGACTTTGAACGTTTTAGAGACGACAGTATTTTTCGCTATGATAAGAAACATATTCATACCAATTTATTTTAGAATCAGATCGATAGTTTAGAAGATAAACTTTACTCGCTTTGGATTTTGCTAACTTATCAATAATTCAATATGGATGGTTAGGCTATTATTATATAGGACTTAGGCTATTATTATATAGGAGATTTGTTAAGAAATATATTATAGAAAATGGGTTTCTACTTCAGATAATGATGGTTCATTGGACAGAATTTTAGAATTTTTAAACAAAACTATAACGAAACTAATGGACTAAGAACTAAACACAGCGTATTATCAGGCAGCCGTCTTCAAACTTGTAACAGAAGCTTACAATCTCAAGTAAGCACATGCTTACAACTCCTTCTGCTTCAGAGCGGGATTCAGCGCCCTCTAGAGTCCGGAGCAATTATGCAACAATAGATGTTGCTGCATCTTTTATTCCTAACTACATGCACGTAGACAGTGCCACATTCCTTGCTACTGGCAAGTTTTAAATTTAGAAAGTTGAGATTTGTACTAACGGAACTTTCAGTTACAAATAATAACTGTACAGCAAACCTTTTTTTGATTAAGTTAATGCAATCAATAATAATACAAGTAAATAACCCTTCATAGTAAAAAATAATGTGGGATAAATCACATTTACGCTCATTTCTTTTGAAATGAAAGAGACATATCTGTACAAAGTTTTCAAATCTAAAACCTAGATAAATTTAGAAACTGATATCTCAACAAAGTTATCTAGCCTAACATCAAATTCCTTATATTGAAGACCCAAACGTTGATTTAATCATCTTTTTTTAACAGCAGTAATTAAAACCTGAAATCCTTTGCACGTTGTCTATTACAAAACAGCTGTTGGTGGATCAATAAAAATTAATTAGCTTTTAATATGATAAAAACAAGTTGGATTTATGTGCTAAAAATGTGCTAAACTGCGCTTTCAGGCATAAGGCTCTATAGTAATTTTTTGCTACATTTGATTATGCCAACGTAAGTTCATATTTCTATTAAAATTCTCTAAGTTAGAAATTAACTTAAATTACTTTTTAATCTACACTTGAAAGTAATTATAACATATATGTGTGTGTATGTGTATAAACCAGTTGAATTTAATCCACAGGTCACATAGAATTGTAGCTCCTATTGTTTTTACTTGCCCGGGTTACTGGACAAGGAGAAGCCTAGGCATCTAAACTATTGCAGAAAACTGTCGGGGCACATTGAGGAAATCGGCAGGTTCGTAAAAAAACTTAGACTTTATTTTACAGCTATGAAAATGAGATGTTAATTTATCAAAGGCAGAAAATAGAATGATCATGAAATTCGCAGATTACATGGTTGCACCCCAGAGCGAGAAGCGGAGAAGAATTCTTTCCCAGAGAAAGTAGCTTAGTCAGCTCTCTCAAATGTAAAAATGAACTTGGATCATTGAAAATTGAACCGGGGACAGCTGGAAAAGTTTAGAGTGGTCAGAAAATTAGCATGTAAAACAGAGCTACTTTGGGGAACTGCTAAAAAAAATTTAAGTCTCGGACATTCTTTAGTTAACATATTTTGAGGCTGGGAAAATAAATTAAAAGGAATAAGAATGGAAAACAGGAGAATTTTTCAGAGGTAGTTTAAGCATAATAAATTTGATATATTACATAGATTACATGATATTTTCAGCGTAAAAAACTAACCAACTTAATTAAGTCTATCTTAATATAGTTTTCGAGCGATTCTATCCTTTTATAGAAACACTTGGCGACTACCTTTTGTTCTTTCTACCAATTTAGCGAGCCCGTAAACACCAAAATTAATTTCTGCTTCAATCAGCACTTATTATATCATGCTTTATATAATTAGTTTCGCTCCCTACACAACATTAAGTGTTCCCCACGTGATTAACCATTAATAGCCCTGATTGGCTGGCTCACACACATATAAATTTCCATGTACGGGTTTTCACCCCAGATGCCTTCGGGAGAGGATGCTACAATAAACTCCATTTAAATTTTCCAAAATTTTGTGTTTTCTCACTCGGTGACGCTTTACTTACGACTGTATCCAAACCAATTCTCTTCCTTTTGTGATGGGCTAAATTTCCCATTACAAACGTACGCACTCACATGCATATATATATATATATATATATATATATATATGTATATGTGTGTGTGTAAATATTAAATAATTTAAGAATTTTAAGAAATAAATATTAAAAAGATAATTTTATATTTTCTTATAATTTAACAATATCATGAACTTTAAAAAGAATGTCTGCTGTATCTTATTCAGGAAAAGTCTTCACATGTTGAGGCTTAAAAATACCATCCTTGTGGAATTTAAAGTATCATGGAAATTGAATATTATTATTATTATTATATACATGTAATATCAAGATATATAGAGGTGTATTTGCCCGTAGACTCGTCTGCTTTATCAAAAGTTTACGCAGTTATACCCCAAAAATAAAAAAAATACTTTATCAGAAAATACTTTAAGTATATCAGATATGTATAAATTTCTAAAATTAAACATATGACTTTACAAAACCTTTGGACAGTGAGTGTAACGTCCCTACGCCCTGAACCCAACTGCAAAACTTGTATCCATTCCACACATGGTTTTACTCAAAACAAATTACAGTTACAAATTCACCATTTAATATATATATATATAATATATATATAAATATATATATATATATATATATATATAAATTTCTAAAATTAAATATACGACTTTACAAAACCTTTGGACAGTGAGTGTAACGTCCCTACGCCCTGACCCAACTGCAAAACTTGTATCCATTCCACACATGGTTTACTCAAAAACAAATTACAGTTACAAATTCACCATTTAATATATATATATATATATATATATATATATATATATATATATATATATATATGAAACGGTCCGAGTATCCACTGGTCAATATATAAATCAGTCCACACTCAAGTCATTATTTTCTTTTTATTAATCCACTTAACATAATCAACATGACCTCTCATCTTTGGCGCAACTGCAAACAAAAGCAGTTTTCACTATTCGAGGAGCCACAGGTCAATGTTTAAAACTACCCTTGGTTGCTCAATTGGCGAAGGTATCGATCACGTAACTGGAGAGTTGAGGGATCGAAGCTCTAGTTATATAAAGATACGCCGTGTTCATTAACGGCGGCTGAGGCTCGTAAAACAAGTTCATGTTCACAATGTTATCCAAGTTCCCAAACTATACTTCTGGAAGTGACAGGTCATGGCTAAATCAGTACACCGTGTACTAATTGTAAAACAAGTATCCATTTACCTCATGATTTTTTCCGAAAACAAATTTATAAATTCATTGCTTTAATATAAGTATAGATTTTTAAAGTTAGACATAAAACTTTACAAAACATTTGGACAGTGAGTATAACGTCACTACACCCTGAACCAATTGCAAAACTTGTATCCATTCCCCACATGGTCTACCCAAAACAAATTACAGTTACAAATTCACCATTTAATATCTATATATATATATATATATATATATATATATATATATATATATATATATATATATATATATATATATATATATATATATATATATATATATATATATATATATATATATATATATATATATATATATATTATATATGTATATGTATATATGCTCATATATATAAAATATATATATATATATATATATATATATATGTATATGTATATATATATATAATATATAGTATATATATATATATATATGTGTGTGTGTATATGTATATTTATATATATATATATATATATATATATATATATATATATAGTATATATATAGCAATATACTATATAAAAAAAAATATACTAAAATATATTTAGATTAAAGATAATATTTTAATGAGATGTAAATCTTTAAAGATGTGAGTTATGACAAAACGGACTACACCTCCTTCAGGCTAATATGAAATCAGCTACCTGTAACATGGTAACAGACTTGGCAAGTAACGCATTTAACATTCAAACCAAAAGATTCTAAAATTGGTTGGCTTCCATAATTTGTAACTCAAATAACAATACCAATACTTTTCACAAGCTAGATAGTTATCAATATTTAAAGATAAAACTGTAAAAAAAAGTTAATATTAAAAACATCGATTCATACTTTTTGTGATATCTTTCTGCCTCTGGAACAGCAATTATAGGCAAATTTTGAAAATGGCCTGATCACATTCAAAAACAAGAATTACAGAAAATGAATTGGATCAGGATGCTTCAATCAGGAATTGAAATTGAAATGATGTGAATAGACGTCAACGACAACCAGATGTAAAACTTGAAGTGACGTGAATTCACGTCAGTGGTAGCGAGTGCGTTAATAAGAACCTGCTAAACAAATTATTTTTCGTACCAGTTTAACTATACCATTTAGAAATTATTGTTTATAATTAGTTTCCATATAATAGGTGAGCGAGAGGGTTGAATTATTTTCAAAACATAAATTTTTGTATTTCGTGAATATTTGGAACACCCCAGGTACATTTCTAACAGGTATACCCCTCTGAAATTAATTAGCACAACAATATCAATATATATATATATATATATATATATATATATATATATATATATATATAACTTTGCTAATAACAATTAAACCCACAAATGCAAGAAATTTAGATGTTTAATGTATATGTTAGAACATTGAAATTAAACCTTTTGTACTTATAAAACATACACAGTTAAGCAATATATTAATACTCTATATGTATATGTTAGAACATTGAAATTAAACCTTTTGTACTTATAAAACATACACAGTAAAGCAATATATTAATACTCCCCAGTATTTAATTTTTGGTCTTAAATAAACCGAGTAACATTTTTCAATTTTGATTTCTCATGCAAATAGTAAAACAAACCAATATAGAAAACTTTAAGATTCAATAAAACTATTAAATGTGTAATATGTAATATACATAACACTAAATATAACTCTAAATTTAATTAAAATGTACAAATTAGTTTTATTTCCTCATAAAAAAAGATATATATGAAAGATGCAAAACAATGTTTTAAACTTAGAGGAATTAAAAGATCATTAATTGCAATTATATGACCAGTTTTCAATTTTCTAACCTTAACTTTGCATTATTACTTTGCTATTTATCAATCAGTAGAACAATAAAAAAGAGGCATAAAGTATATTCATAATTATATAATTTCACAGAGAAATATTATTAATTTTTGTTAACATTTTAATCATAAAATATTAATATCTATATGCTGTTATGTATATGTTATTATAATTTCTAGAGTGAAACAAGAATATTTTTTACACGCTTAATTTGACCCAAAAGTAAAATTAAACACGACTAAGAACAAGCAAGACATGACATTAAAATTACAATTTTATTGTCATAATATCTATAAATTGACAGATAAGTTAAAGTAAACACGACTAAGAGCAAGCAATACATGACATAAACTAAAATTATAATTTCGCTATCAAAATACCTATAAATATAAATTGACACATAATTAAAATTAAACACGACTAAGAACAAGCAAGACATGACATAAACTAAAATTACAATTTCACTGTCATAATACCTATAAATTGACAGATAAGTTAAATTAAACACGACTAACAAGAAAGACATGGCATAAACTAAAATTACAAATTCACTATCATAATACCTATAAATACAAATTGACACATAAATAAAATTAATAACACGACTAAGAACAAGCAAGACATGAAATAAACTAAAATTACAATTTCACTATCATAATACCTATAAAAATAAATTTTAATTTTAAACAAATTACTTTACAAAATGGTTGTATAATAGGTAGAACGTTAATGCAAAGTGATAAAAATTGTAAAACAAATATGCATTCTCCACAAGGGTTTCACAAATCAAACTAAAATTATGATTCCACTATTATAATATCTGTAAATATAAATGTTAACCATATTACTTTACAAAGCGTTTAGACTGTAAATATAAAGTCAGAACCGTATAATAATTGCAAAATAAGTATCTATTTATTTCATTCTTCCCAAAACAAATTTATAAATTCCCTATTTTAATGTAAGTATAGATCTTTAAAGTTAAACATATGACTTTACAAAATATTTGTATAGTAAGTATAACATCACTACAACATGAACCAATTGCAAAACGTATCCATTCCCCACATGGTCTACCCAAAACAAATTATACTTACAAAATCACTATATAATATCTATAAATATAAATTGTTAAAGTTAAACAGATTACTTTGCAAGACGTTTGAACAGTGAGTATAGCGTCAATACACCGTGAAAACTGAAAAACAAGTATCCATTCCCCACATGAGCTTCCCAAAACAAAAAGTGGACCTTCTAACGGAGTACTTACCGTTCTGGACTCTTCCCACAACAATGCCGAGGATTTGCCGGGCAAGCCAGTAAGTACTCCCTGCTCGCAAACCGGAAGAGCGGTAAAGGAACTGGTATAAACACTGGATTCACCTGGAGGAGGTAAAAAAAAGAAGTTCAAGACCTTGATTTGGAAGTCACGGTCATTGAACTGTCTCGGCCCAATAGGGTCATTACCGCAGCCCGGATGCCTGGCGAACGGATTTATCGCGCTTTTTCGCGATATCACTCGATTTGGATTATGTAAGGTTCAACGGGTGTTCGACAACAGTGATCATATTCACGCACCGTAAAATATATCAACACAGCGACTACGTATGAATTCAAATGAAGTTCTTTTCGATACACTTATGCGAAACAGGTGGAGATAAATACAGATCAATTACCAACGATGCAAATAGTAAATCATTATCTGGATCTTTGTGATTCTATTATTATAAATCATAATGGAACGGAGTGTGCTCAACCAGAGATGTAATTACAATGAAAAGTTGCTCCTAGGAATACCTAAGTGTAACTCTTTCTAAGTTTCTGTTTTAATACTTTACGAATTATTGTTTACATTTAATTTTCATATAATAAGTGAGTGAGGGGGTTAAATTATTTTCAAAGCATGAATTTTTGTGTTTCTTGAATATTTGGAACACCCCTGGTACATTTCTAACTGGTACATCCTCTGAAACTAATTAACACAATATATATAGTCAGTACCGCTATATGGTCATCCGCTTATAAGGTCACTCCGCTTATATGGTCAGTTTTCTAAAGCCCCGTCTAACTTAATAGGGAACATGTGTTAAAGCGCACCGCTTATTCAGTTATTTTATTTTTCTTGTGATCGTTTATATGGTCAGCTTCATGTTTTCAACGTGCTTCTGTTTTGTTTATTATTATTAATATTATTATTATTATTATAAGTCAGTGCAAAATCGGTGAGGACCTGAATTCAAGACTTCATTTCCCTTTTTTCCCCTATTTTGTTTCTGTAGACCAGGGATGGGCAAATTTTTTCGGCCGCGGGGCAAAAGTTGACGGAAAATAAGTTTGGCAGGCCAAGATAAATTTTTCTAAAAGTTTAAAAACAATATACAAGTACCTAAAGGTTTAAATACGTTCATGGGGTGAATGAAATTGCGATTTCATTTTTAAAAGTTCCTTATACTGGGGTTCGAAGTGAGATGTACTGATTTTAAGGAACGATGCTAAATGCTCATCTGTCAGTCTACTTCTGAAATTATTCTTTCTAAGGTTCAAAGTTGAAAACACTTGTTCACATATAAGAAGCAAATATACCGCTGATCTTCTGGGCGTCAGATAATAAATTTGGGACATAATATTTAAAAAAAGTAGAAGAGGAGATGGATTTAGAATGTATAAATATATATTTCTTTTAATTTGCCTCGGACCAGCAACTTAAAATTCTATCTTTGGGCCGGATAAAACCTTCCGGCTTGCCGGAGTTGTCCCGCCGGATTTTATCCAGAGAAGAAACAAATTGCAGGATTTTTCTTCTTCTTCACCTGTACTAAAGACTATCTACTCTCCAAGGCTACCTTAACAAGCTTCCTCCGTCTGACCCTATCAGGTGCTAAGATCCACCAACGATTAATTTTTAAAGTCTTGAGGTCTGGCTCTGCATAGTTTATCCATCTTGTACGAGGTCTTCCCTTTTACCTGGTTACCTCTAAATTTGCAATGATCATCTTTATAACAAGGTTCTTGTCTCCTTTTATCCAAAATTCCTTGACCAAGCAATCTGATCTTCTGAACATTTTTTTATTTCCAATGAAATAGAATAATTGGTATATCATAAACAAAATTAAAATTAAATTCAAAAAAAGAAATAAGAAGAAAGTTATTTTCTCATTCTTCATCTCGTTTTCCAAAACCTTCTTATCAAGCAAGTTTCATGAAGAGTTATGCAATACAAAATATGGTTACCTTTCATAATAGCCCTTTGCACCCTATGCTTAATTGGTTATAGGAGGAAAGTTAGGATCATTAGCATGATTAATAAGATAACTGATAGGCTTTTAGTCTCAGGCCTAGACAACCAAAAGATTCATCATGAAGGGGATCAGAGAAACAGAAATTTTAAAAAGGTGACAAGCCAGGCAGCCATACTGTGTGTTGATCCAAAAAATTTCAATTGCCTTGAGGCGAGGTGAATAATGTATAGCAGTTTGATCTAAACTTTTTAATTCCTTAGAAGCAGCTTGAGTCTTCAATTTTTCATTTTTTCTACAGGACAAAAAATTCTTATTAAATCATTTTATTATGTTATAGGTGTAGAAGGACGAGACTCATTTATTCCAAAAAAGGCGTTGTGAAATAATTAGGCTATTTTTAGGAACCATTTTTATTCCGTTCGCTATGTTCCTCAACACAGCACAAAAACAACAACATATACAACTCACACACTTGCAAGCACACAATTCTTGGTGGAAGCGGCAAAGATCACTGGAAAACAAACATACAGAAATTTTCACATCGTGTTAGGGCAACACATGTCGAGATGAATCGATACTTTAACAGAAAGAATTTTACCATTTCCCAGGATGGGAAAAAATGGCATGTGTCTGGATGACACTTTTCCATACCTTCAAAATTTCACGTTGGCGCCACTGTAGAAGGACGAGACTCATTTATTCGAAAAGGCGTTGTGAAATAATCAGTCTGTTTTTAGGAACCTTTTTTTATTTCGTTTGCTATATTCCACAACACAGAACAAAAACAACAACATATACAACTCACACACTTGCAAGCACACAATTCTTGGTGGAAGCGGCAAAGATCACTGGAAAACAAACATACAGAAATTTTCACATCGTGTTAGGGCAACACATGTCGAGATGAATCGATACTTTAACAGAAAGAATTTTACCATTTCCCAGGATGGGAAAAAATGGCATGTGTCTGGATGACACTTTTCCATACCTTCAAAATTTCACGTGGAGCTCCACTGTAGAAGAACGAGACTCATTTATTCGAAAAGGCGTTGTGAAATAATCAGTCTATTTTTAGGAACCCTTTTTTATTTCTTTCGCTATGTTCCACAATACAGTACAAAATAACAACATATACAACTCACTTACAGAGAGAGATCACTGACGCTATAGAAAACAAACTAGATGGCTATCTTAGCGCCACCTATCATAAAAGGAGAAGTGAGTAATTGTACCCGCTACAGTGTTAATTTTTCTAAAACGTTGTTCTGAGTATTTATACCTGAACTAATACTTTTATCTGTCTTTTTATACTTTAAATTTTAATTATAGATCAATTATATTTTCTGTTTGCACAATTTTCACAACTAGCCAAAAGCGAGTTTTCTTTACATGTTTCGCAGATCTAGGAGAGATGTCCAATGAGTTAAATCCGATCCTAAACGGCTATAAACACGCATGCTAATTGTAAGATCCTTATATCCAGATATCAGATCATCACTCGGTAATCTTATCCTGAAAAGAAATAAAAAGCAGGATTACTGATGTTAAAAATCCTTAAACTTTAAAACGTTAGTTTAGAAAGTTTTAAATGCCTCTCTTTTCAACACGTTTTCAAAAAAAAAAGTTTTATCAAGTTCTTAAATATACTTGTTTATATCACTGAGAGCCGCAAATCACCACAATATTCCTAAAAAAGGGAGGTTTTAAAAAAATTGTACCACAAAACTTTAAGTAATTTTTACAAAGTGAAGTGCAAACACAGAATTTCTCCTCCTCTAAATTTCCCTTTCTTGGGGATTTAAATTTTTTAATCCCAGAGGCAGAGGGATGTAAGAAGAAGCATTATGGTTCAGGGGGACTTTTAAGGTTTATTACAAAACCTTTCACATACCTTGAAATATATATTAAGCAAAACTTGTTTTTACTGTAAATAATTTATTTCGAAGTTTAAACACCACTTCTTTTAAGTTAAAGCAGAATATTCAATAGGAGAAGCTTTACGAAGTTTTAAACTTTGATGCGAAAAGAAAGTTTCCGGGAATAAGTGAAAAAAACACGCTTCATCTACTTTGTAATCCGCTGCGTTAGATTTGTTCCGACGCAAGAGTGGGATGGGAAAAAAATAAACAGTGAATGATAGCGAAATGCTTCACCAAAGCTGGAAGTCAACAAGAAAAATTTAAGTCTTTGAAACAAGTTAATACACAAACATTTAACAAGTAACAAGGAATGAAAAAAAAATGATAGAGCATCTTAAAAACACTGTAATTTGATTGGTTGCTATTAAAAATAAATCAAAAGTGCTCATACATAATTGGATCTCTTGGTAAACAAATAAGAAAGAAATTTTTACATAATAAAACTGCGATTTATTATCAAATTTTTGTGAATCATTTACATGATAATTTCAATTACAAAAATTATTCTACTGAAATAATTTATATTTTATGGAACAACTGAATACGTGAAAAATCCAAACATCCAAACAATCCAACAAATATCCAAACAGATCATTTTGATTTCTTACTACTATAATATAAATCTTTCTGAATCCTATATCTAGTAGTTTTGAAACTCTAGGATGCTTAAGTTGAATATTTTCTCAGATTAGCATTTAAGTCTTTTAGCAATGTTAGAAATGCATCTATCTCTCTCCCTATATACATTATTTTCGCCGATTACACAAGAACATTAGCCCCTATTATGTGAATTGCCCGGACTTACTAAGAAATTTCAGAACCTAAATGATTCGCAATCGTTGCTCTATTAAAAAAACAGCGAAGTCCAACATAGAACTTTACATTTATTGAGACTTAAAATGAACGTGTTTACTAGACAAGAGCTTTACATCGGATGCTCACAAATACACACTTCTATCACAAATTCAGAATCCAACAGCGAGTGATTGCGTCTGCTTTACTGACAGTCGGTAATGAACTTTGATTAGCTGCACCAACGAGTACCATCTACCTTAAAACAAAGGTTTAAGATGCTTTGGATGTCCCCG
>CM063510.1:66583650-66616150 GCA_032207245.1 Pardosa pseudoannulata
TACATACATATATATATATATATATATATATATATATATATATATATATATATATATATATATATATATATATATATATATATATATATATATATATATATATATATATATATATATATATATATATATATATATATATATATATATATATATATTATATATATATATATGTATGTATATATATAGATAGACACATACATACATACAAACATATATATATATATATATATATATATATATATATATACATATATATATATATATATATATGTATATGTATATGTATATGTATATATATATATATATATATATATATATACACATATGTGTTTGTATATATGTATATGTATATATATATTTATATATATATATGTGTGTATATATGTATATGCATATATATATTTATATATATGTATATGTATATATATATATATATATATATATATATATATATATATACATTTGTCACCACCTCTACAAACAATAATTTGATGTATAGAATATATCATTTGGCACCGCCTCCATAACAAATTGTAATTTGATGCGTAGAATATACCATTTGGCGCACCTCAACAAATAGTAATTTGATGTATAGAATATATTATTTGGCACCCCCTCCAAAACAAATAGTAATTTGATATTTAGAATATACAATTTGGCACCCCTCAAAAAAAATAGTTATTAAATGAAAATACCATTTGGCACCCTTCTAAAAACAAATAGTATTTTCATATATATGCTATACCATTTGTCACCCCTCTACAACAAACAGTAATTTGATATATAGAATATATCATTTGGCACACCCTCCAAAACAAATTGTTATTTGATGTATAGAATATACTATTTGGCGCTCCTCAAAAGAAATAGTAATTTGATGTATAGATAATATATCATGTGGTACCACTCAAATAAATAGTGCTTTGATCTATAGAATATATTATTTGCTCCTCCTCCGAAATAAATAGTAATATGATATATAAAATATAAAATTTGGCACCCCTGAATAAAAATAGTAATTCGATGTATAGAAAATACCGTTTGGCACCCCTCTAAAAACAAATAGGTAACAAATAAATATATAATAACATAGGTAACATAGGTAACAAAATAATCAAATATATAGGTTATACCATTTGTCATCCTCTCTACAACAAATAGTAATTTGATGTATACAATATATATATCATTTGGCACTCCCCCCTAAAAGAAATTGTAATTTGATGTATAGAATATACCATTTCGCACCCCGTTAAAAACAAATTGTAATTTGATACATAGAATATACTATTTTGCGCCCCTCAAAAAAATAGTAATTTGATGTATAGAATATACCATTCGGCATCCCTCAAAAAAGTAGTAATTTGATGTATAGAATATATTATTTGGCACCCCCTATAAAATAAATTTAATTAGATGCATTGAATATACCTTTTGGCACCCCCTCCATAACAAATTGTAATTTGATATATCGAATAGACTATTTGGCACCCAATCCAAAAACATAAAGTAATTTGGTATATAGAATATACCATCTCTCACCTCAAAAAAATAGGGATTCGATGTATAGAATGTACCAATTTGCGTCCTCTGTGAGCGGCGCTAGTAAAATGATAGACCCTCTTGCGCCCCCCCCTCTCTTACTAAGCCATTGTTTTTTAAGCGAAACTTAATTGTCTTCCCCAAACCTTTTTTAAAACAAATCGTTTGTTAAACCTTCCCTTGTTCCTCTTCATTCAAACACGTGTAGAAAGTGAAGAGTTATGCCTGACAAACTCTGAATAAAAAGAAAATGCGGTCGAATACACTGCACTTTCCTCGCAATTTTTACATCATTTTCATAGTTCAGTAGAGAGAAACATCTAAACTCGAAATATTTGGAGCAGTTCAAGCAAAAGTGTACACTACTTCGAGCATTTTTAAGTGATAGGCTGTGATAAGATGACTGCAAACAACAGAAAAAAAAAGTTTTTTGATGAAAAAGTTTACATGAAATAAAAAAATGAATGTAACATCATGACGGTTCTTCTTTCTCAAGTGGTTTTTTTCAATTCAGAGGATTTTTATTAAAGTCCTTGCATCTTTTAAAAAATCCAATAGCATTAGTGCGTAATATACTATTGGCTATTCATGAGTCAATAGCAAATTGTAAAAATCTTACTAGCCTGAACCATCTTATTCATT
The DNA here is from genome assembly GCA_032207245.1 of Pardosa pseudoannulata. Taxonomy (NCBI): domain Eukaryota; kingdom Metazoa; phylum Arthropoda; class Arachnida; order Araneae; family Lycosidae; genus Pardosa; species Pardosa pseudoannulata. The sequence goes on from CM063510.1 coordinate 66,585,835, forward strand.
TTTAATTTCTTACTGATTTTATGCTTTTTTTAACTTTTTAACATATTGTGTGCGGGTACATTTCACAGCAGAATTGTACCGAGAGCGGGGGTTTTGCGCGTAAATTTAGCTATTCAGTTAAATCTCAATAGATCAAAAATTATTTAATTTTTTAACCAACTTTTCGTATATTGTATTGAAATATATAAACAAATATATAAATAGAACTATATAAATAACATCCATAAGATTTTTGTAAACAAAAAATATGTTTTTTAGTGGATAAATTTATAATAGTATCGTAAATATGAAAAATCAAATAGAAATAGTAGTATATAGTTTTAAATTTTTCGAATTACGTTATATATAAACATTTTTACATTATAAAAATATAAAAAGAGCAATCATGAAACTAATAATGTTTTACAGTGTGGTAACGTTCAAAGAATTTTTCTCTATGAAGAAGTACACGGCAAAACTTGCATATGTAAGATGTTTCACTCCGCACTATTTTCACAGCACACACACGATATTGTCTTTGAGACTTTTTCTTCTTCCCAGTAGTAACAATTTTCTCTAAAATATGTTTCCGCATATCCAATCATAATCTTCCAGGAGGGTCATATTTAGGTCATATTTAGGGTCTTAATCAACCTTCCCGTTCTGTGGTTACGCATCGACTGATGTAAAAACTAGTTTTCTTTTGTCTAAATATTTCCAGAATCTATGTAGTAGAGAAGAACATTCGGCTTCGTTTTCCTGCATATACCGTTATTTTTGTACCCACAAACAAACCATGTTGTTACACTAACCCTTACTAGTACGTGACCCGCGCTCAAGTATCAATCGTCAGAAAACGCACTAGTACGTGTCCCTCATACATTGTGTTACTAAACAATTTTTTTTTACAAAATAGGAAAGTTTAAATTAATTTCTAAGTTGTGTTTTTTAATGAATGGATAGATAGGCAGATAAAATTTATATCGATAATATGCAACAATATTTTAATATTTGGTATAATTAACTGTTATGGAAGAGGGGGCGTTTGAATATTTTTTTCTTGTAAAGGGGGGATCCAGAAAATGAAGAGAACCTCTGGCCTAAGAGAATATTTTGTATATATGAATAGGAATTGTTTGCGCCTATGACAGTATAAAATCAATAATGTACAGTTAACTGTTCTGTTTTGATAAATAAACGTAGATTAAAGCTTAAAAATTATTATTTTAATTTCTGTAGACTTTGACTAAAACTGAAATTTTTCGTCTGCATTAAATACATCACTTGCTTATAGGGTTATATAGATACAAAGCATAAAACGAACACCGGTAATGAACCCTTTTACATTAAATAAAAATTAAACTCTTAGAAAAATAAAGAATTCAAATCAAATAAAAATTATCTCATCTATTTTTAAAGAATAATGCAAACTAGAATTCTAAAACAAAAGAATAGTTACAGGGAGGCACCTAACTATGCACCTAAATATTCAACTATAGTTATGGATTGCATCATATTTTTAAATTTTCATTTCCTTAATGATTCTATTTTTATTGATAACATATATATTTATATAGATAATATGTCTACTAGCCTCTCCCCCTTGACTGTTTTAACGACCCCCATTTATTTCTGAACCCGCTACTGAGTTTACGAAAGACTTCAGCTCCCACTGGGTTGTACCACTTTCGTTAGGATTCTAAGTCTTAAGCGGAGATTTTCCGTTACCCCTTATCTCGGTATAGTATCCACTGTAGAGATGCAGTAAAGAGCCTCAAATCCCAAAATGTGTGGAGTTCGATTATAACAAATTTCGAACTTTCCCGAATTTTAGAACATTTACAAGCGTTTCTTGTGTGTTTAAGAAAAAAAAAGTGATATTGTCCCCTTTTTTACCTTCATCTTTCATACTCCTCGAACTTATGCATATGTTTGTCTAAAATTCGTTTGCTGCCTCGTGCGTGTTAACTCTACAATCCTAAAAAAGAGAATGAAAGTGTTAAATCGTCATTTTTAGTCCGGACTTGTGCCCATGTCCGTCGGAAATTCGTTTGCGACCTTATAAGTGTTAACTTTAGAATCCTAAAAAAAAGAGAATGAAAGTGTTAAATCGTTATTTTTAGTCCGGACTTGTGCACATGTCCATCCGAAATTCGTTTGCGACCTTATGAGTGTTAACTTTAGAATCCTAAAAAAAAAAGAGAATGAAAGTGTTAAATCGTCATTTTTAGTCCGGACTTGTGCACATGTCCGTCCGAAATTCGTTTGCAGCCCTATACGTGTTAACTCTGCAATCCTACGAAAAATAACGAAGGTGTGAAACCATCATTTTTAGTCCGGACGCAATCACTAGTGCATTAGTTTCTTGACAAATTAGTTTCTATCAAACACGTGTATCCTTGGATAAACCTTCTGCTTTCTCGCTTATATATTCTAACTGATTAAAAGTACGGAAACTTGACATTTGTAATGAATAAAGTATGAAAGCATTGCTTTCAGAAAATGTTAAAAGAGTACAAAGGCTATCGATCCAGTTTTAAGAATTGAAATTAATTAATATATAAAATTTATATAATTAATAAATACTATGTGTACATAAAAATACATAATAATAAATCCTATTTTAAATCATGATATAAAATTTATAATTAGTTTTCAAATACTGAGAGTTTGAAAAATATCCTGAAATCGGGCTATTCCGAATTTCAGGGTCGCAATTTGAAGTTCTGCTGTTGTATTTGTGTGTGTAACATTGTACATGTATATGTAATGAGACGGACTTCTCGATGGGTGGTTGCAGTCATGGCCATAAAAATGATACCGTTTTAGCTAAAGACCTTTATCAAGATAACGTTGGAGGACGGGTTCCCACTTCATCATAGGGACAGGACAACTGAAGAGTCAGCTAGCATGTACAAGACCCTTAACACCTGGGTCAATATCTGTGGGAAAATATCTCTAGAAAAATCTGTCTCCGACAGCGTGTATCTCCTTTTTATTTGGAAATTTCCTAAATTGTCCGCTAGGGCCATGTAGGATTATAATTGGTCAGGCCCTTTCTCCGAGGGCGTAAACTGTAGCCCCAGTGGTCAATTTAGGTTAGGAGTTAAAAAGGGGAATGCAAAATGACATGGGAATTTTTAGCCCTTGATTTAAGTTTTGAAAACCCCTGAGAATTTTTCTTACATATATATATATATATATATATATATATATATATATATATATATATATATATATATATATATATATATATATATATATATATATATATATATATATATAACGTATGTATCAAGAAAATTTCACTACTTATGTACTACAAATATGTTTAATAATCCATCACTTTTCCTGAAGTATATAAATGTCTGAAGGTAGTTTCAATAGCATATCCGTTTGTTAATACATATACTTGGCCGAATGTTTAGGATGCTGGCGTTCGGTACCGGAGTTCGTGTTTTCGAATCCAACTGTGGCATGGATGTTCGTAGCCGTTTGGAATCGGCCTTAAGAAGTAGGTCCCGTTTTCATTAGCCCTTTTTTTACAAAAGAGTAGACCATAGTGCTCTAAACCAACAACATATACATGCATGAGTATATGTTTTTACATGCATATAACAGAAGGCACACATATAGCTTATATATATATGTAGTATATATGTATGTGTGTGTGTAAATATAGAGAGATGGCGCGTATGTGTGCACATATACATGTATCTATACATATATATAAACATATCTAAACATAGTTTATCTATCAGAGTGTATATATCTATATACATGTATATGTGTGTATTCATATGTATGTATGTATGTATAGTGGGGTAGATAAACAAAGGAAAGAATTTTTATACCCAAATCAACTTCTAAAAAGGAATTTTGCGTATTAAGCATATTTGTTACATTTCATACGTACTATGTAAAAACAAGTTTCAGTTGAAGAACTGCAAAAGAAAACTTCTTAACAACCCTCACTTCTCCATGAAAGGGACCACAGGTATTTTCAAGCCATCATCGTCGAGTAATGCAATTTTCTAAAAGCTTCACTTTCATAAAATTTCTCCTTTTTTCTCGCTTTTTAAACTTTCCCAGAATACGAGGCGTAATTTTTCCCCGTAACTGAGAACAACTTTTAGCTTGTTAGCCCGAAGCGTCACTTCTTTGCAGCTTCATTACCTCCGCAAGCATACATTCATCTCTTTCATTTTCTGCGACTCGCATTATAATGGCTACGACGTGACTCAAACAAAAGCCAAGTGTTCAACTTTTTATCACTCAATTTGGGAAGTTGGGAGACATTTTTCCAGCTGAATTCAACAAATCCTGGGAACTTAAAAAGGAAAGAAAATGCCATTTTGCCTTGTATGAAAGTGATGTGAAAAGTTATCGACCTTACAGTGAAAACAGCAAAATATACTTTTGAAAACTTCTTATTTTTGAACTTAATCATCATTAATATTAATACATTTCATTCAGGGGTACGACACTGTACTAAGTGGTACATCAGTGGTACTAACTTCTAACAGAAATGTACCCCTCAAAAGTAATAGGTACTTCTAAATTGGAAGCAAAACGTTGATTTGGGAGATAGATTGAATCCCCTATATAATAATAGCCTAAGTTATCTGTTCGTCTATCGTCGAATTTATGAAGCGGTTGTACCTGGAATTGATAGAGGCATCCATATCGGATTCTTGATAAGTTAGGGTTAGCAACGTTCGAAATCCACCCCGTCCGCCTTTTCTTGTATTTAATGCCATTATTTCAAGCCCTATTTTCCCCGGTTAGGTTTGGTTTGGTTTGGTTTGGAGTGCTACGGTTTACTTTTATGCAACACGAGGGCTAATGAGACCAGGACCTACAGCTTAAAGCCGATTCCGAACGGCTACGAACATCCATGGCACAGTGGGATTCGAACCCACGAACTCCGTTACCGAAGAACAGCACCCTAACCAATCGGCCATCGTTCGGCTTTCCCCGGTTAGGATGAGGCGATTAAATTTATCAATTTATCAAATAATAATAAATAGGTAAAAATAACATTTTTTTCTAACATTATTACGTCATTCCTTTAACCCTCTCATTTAATCATTCCTTACTTTAAATTATTTAAATATTGTCAACATTATTTCCACACGTTTTATCACTGAACTTAGATATGGCGTAAAAAATTTTCTTTTATATTTTACTTAAGTAATAGATTGCTTACATATGTGAAAATTTTTAATTTAATCATAGATTATGTTTTGTTGCAACGAAAATTTTATCACCGATATTAACAACAAATTCTATCTACCTCCAGGGTAAAGTGGAAATGATAGTTTCATTCCTTTACTTCTATTAATTGCTGTGGCAAAAAAAATGGGGAGAACTTAAAGATAATTTCAACCTAGCTAATAAAACTTTGATTTATCTTTCTAAATGAATTCAACGTGATTCTAAACTGCATTCACAGTATCGGGAGACTTTAGAGGAGTATGAAGATAAACAAGTTATTGAGCGTGTACTAGATAATTCTCAGCCAATAAACAAACCATTTTTTACCTGCCTCATAGGGTACTTTACAATTATGGAAAATTAAAAATTTTACTGATCCCGTCATATGACGGGATAATATAAAAACTATTTTTTATTTGTCTAAATTTTTCCAGAATCTATGTAGTAGACAAGAACATTCGGCTTCGTTTTCTTGTATGTACCGTTATTTTTGTATCCACAAACAAACCATGTTGTTACACTAACCCGTATTAGTACGTATCCCGGGCTCAAGTATCAATCGTCAGAAAGTGTACTAGTACGTGTTCCACGTACAATGTGTTAAGAAACATTAATATGATCCCAATTTAAACTTCATTTTATAGCTAAAGCAGTATCATAATTATATTTGAATACAGCCGTAAAAGCATTTCTTTTGTATTTTCATAGAAATCGATAGGGAACTGATGGTAACTTAATTGTAACTGAGATCATAATTAAATGTGCTCATTGGTGCAGTAACGGTATTAAATGTTATAAATATTGCTATAACAGCAGTCTAAAAATACATAAACTAAGCAGCTTTGCCACTTCACGGAGAATGAATAATAAACCAGACAAAATTTCAGAAAATAAAGAAAAGATTAAAGGATAACTTCTCAGAATCCATAATCCCAAGATAACGATGTTTTCAAAAAAATAATATGTCTATTTACAGATAAGATAAGTTTCTACATGAGCTCAGGTATAAATTCTTCTTCGGAATAATCTATAAATGGTCACTTATGGTAGGCTATGTTTTTACTTTCGATTTAACAAATTTTTAAAGTAAAAATAACTATACTGAAGGTATAGAGAATGTGCGTATGATGTCAGGTGCAGCAAAAATTGCAGCTCAACTTCTTTGTTGGCAAAACATTTGAATTTCCTACGAATTGCGCTTGTTATTGGAGTTTTAATTTTGTCAATTATCTGAAAACTAGCATATAGCCCCTCATATGATGGGGTCAGTAAAATTTTAATTTTCCAGCATTTAAAGTATCCTATGAAGCAGGTAATAAAATGGTTTGTGTTTTGGCTGAGAATTATCTAGTACACGCTCAATAATGTGTTTATCTTCCTACTCCTCTAAAGTCTCCCTACATTGTGAATGCAATTTAGAATCCCGCTGAATTCATTTAGTCAAACCGTGTGGTTATGTATAAAAAATAAACACACAAACAAACAAAATTCTTCTTTTTCAAAGATATATAACTTAAATGCTAGATGTTTATTAGTCCGTGAAATAGACTCCTAGACTTTTAGGAAAAGAATTTGTTGTTAATACCGGTGATAAAATTTTCATTGCAATAAAAAATATTTTATGATTAAATTTAAAATTATCACATATGTACCTAATTTATTATTTAAGCCAAATATAAAAGAAAATTATTTGCGTAATATCTAAGTTCAGTGGTAAAACGTATGAAAATAATGCACGCGATATTTAAATAATTTAAAATAAGAAATGATTATATAAGATGGTTAAGGGAATGACGTCATAATGCTAGAAAAATTGTAATTTTTACCTATTTATTATGGGGATAAATTGAAAAATTTAATCGCCTGCCCTTAGCTGGGGAATCCATTCCAGGTTAAACTGCTTCATAAATTTGTGGACAGACGGACAGATAACTTAGGCTATTATTATATAGGGGATGGTAAGAAGCTGTTGTACGCATGGCTGTTCTAAGCGTTTCAAAAAAGGCGAATAATATTGGATTTTATTGCTTTCCTAAAGATCCCACATTGCGAATGCTTTGGATAAAAGCTTTAAAAAGCAAGACTGGTCTCCAAGTTCTTCGAGAATTTGCGGCAAACATTTTCAGAATGGTAATAAAGCGTTAACCTTACTGTAATGTAATAGATTATATAAAATTATTACATTCTAAGAATTTTTTTATTATTACTAAGTTATTTTTTCTTATTTCTAATGTATTTCCTATGCTTTTGTGAGAAGTACTGTACCTATAAATGTAACTATTTTTTGTCCTTAAAATGATCAGGTTTTGCACATTTTTATTAGATTCTTATTTATATAATAGTTTATGGTGCCTGTTAACCCATATTGCACGGCTGTGCTACAAATAGGACATCAAATAAAATTCCATTTAATAATAAAGTTATAAATATTTTCCGAGTGGATTTTACTTTAACACCTTTAAAATAGACACTCTTTAGCATAGTAATAAAAAAACTGAGAAATCAAATTATATTGTATTGAAAAATTTATTTTCAGCAACCTCTTAAAAATTGTCATTTTTTAATCTTTAATTTTATATTTCTTATTATTTTTTTCAAACATTGTGGAGGTTACTTTTAGTTTAAAAAAAGAGCTAATAATGTATTTGAAAGTTTTTGTTGAAAAATATATTTTACGCTTGTATTTTGTAAGTATAAAAAGGTGCCCTAAAATTAATACGACGTTCCAATCTCGATTATTTTTGAATGAATTCGATATTGCATTGATAGCGCACATTATTTTCTTATCTTTCAATGAAAACCAGTTCAAACACCTGTTCACACACCTGGACACAACAAGGGGTAAATAGATGTCTATTTTGTTCAGAAAAACTGGAGATTTTTTGCAAGATAAACTTACTCTTTTACTGCCAGTTCAATAACTGCAAGGGAAAACCAACAACACTATGCTTAAAATGTAATGTTGGACTTTCTTTCTTTTGACCATTTCTTTAAATTTAATCTATGAATCAGCCTAATGCAATGTAAGTGATATTTGTTAAGTTTTATTAAGTAGGTTTGTTAAGTTTGTTAAGTAGTATATTGGACTGTTGTCCTATTTATAGGACAGCCAATTACATAAAAAATTTAAAATTTTGTTTAAAAAATTTTGGTTTTATATACTTAGCTACACCGTATTAATGATATAGATTAAGTTTTAATAACTTACAGAAATAGTTGGTGATAGTTGGTATAGAAATTTAGTTGGTGTGGTACAATATGGGTTAACATAAAGTAGTTATACTTTGATTATGATACTTAATAGTACTGTGTAAAGTGTTTAATTTTTAAAAATATATATATACTTTTTAAGCTAAAAAAATCTATTTTGAATTACTCGGTAAGTTTCTGATGTTTCATTCCCTTTCCCTTAAATAAAATTTAGTTCTGTTGTACACGTGATCCATATCGCAGCTCATAAGATATAATGAAAACAAGCCAACGAAAAGTTGAGTTGTAGTCAGCACTCGTATTTGTTTACAAACATGCACTTTCTCTATACATTACAAAGGTAAATTTTAGGCTATTGTTGTTATATTAATCCCTGCAGTTTTTTCAGTCTAACACAAAGTGTAAAAAAAATCTCATTACACAATATTTTTTCTAAATAATAAATATTATGGCTGCTACCATATTATAGTCGACATATGTCACTGGTGACTTCTACGTCATAATGACGTCAGAAATCGCCAGAGATGGTAATTCGGTATTATAAATTTCACACTCTGACATCATTATGACGTCACTAGTGACATATGTCGACTGCAATATAGTAGCACACTTTATATTATTAATGAAAATTAGATATCTCAATAAATATGTGGGAATATTACTCAAGTACTACCACTGATAATATTTCAGTTAAAGTGCTTAAAACAACACATCTGTTGGTAATGTAATTTGATATTCAGTTAGCGTTCAGTTACTCATCAACTAAAAAGTCCGTTATCTGTATACGCAGCTAAAAATTTAGCGTTTGCTGCTTTCACTATAATTTTCTACTTATACTAGCATATAACCCATCATATGATAGGATCAGTCAGTTCGTAGCCTTTCGGAATCGGCTTTAACCCTTTAACGGACAGTGGTTTCATAGCAAAACCACATATTAAACATCTTTTTTTTTAACCTTTACTTTTTGGATTACTTTACTTTATCTTTTTATAATTATTTACGGCTCCAATCTCATACATCTGTGATATATGGAAGCCAATGATATAGAATCAAGAGCTTTTGCAATTAAAAAAAACTTTTTGGAGACATGGACGAGTTTTCGATTATATATATATATATATATATATGTATATATATACATATATATATAATGTATGTATATATATATGTATATATATATATATATATATATGTATGTATGACAGATATAGCTTGGTCTGCTATACTTCGCGGTTGTAGCTTGGTCGAAAAAATTAATACGAAGATCCAGGATAAATTTTATACATGTTTATTAGGCAGCATACAGAGCAAAACTTCTACAAAGGGTTGTCGCGCAGCCTTATATAACCTTGGGACGCTAACCACTTGAGAAAGGAATTTGTTATAAGTGCTTTTAAGTAGGTTGGCGAGTTAAGCTCGCCAACAGGAAGGAAACAAAAGAGTTTAACGCCGAAAGGCCACTAAAAAGATGAAGAAATGGTACAGATGCATTATAGCCGCCGTGTTTTTTTCTCGCCAAACTTGGCATTTTTGTGTGGCAAACTTGGCGATTTTGGGGGCAATGATTAGGTTGCTGTATATGCCCTAACTTTGATAGGAGAATATGGAAGCTTCGATATGTTCTTGCATCCTATTGGTGCACGTGATTTTAATGTCATTACCCGGCTATCTATGCAAATTTTCTGTTCTATATGTTCTTTTCGTTCCAGACGTGGAGAAGTAGGTTGTCTGGTAGGTAGGTAAGTTTGCATTTCATTCAAAACGGCACGTTTGTGGGGATGATGGAATTCCAAATTTGAGTTTTTTTTATGTATTTGGTTAGTGGGATTTAGTTAATTTAGTTATGACAAGTGAAGTTATTTCGGTTTTGAAATTGTTAAAAAATATCAAAATATTCTAAATCAAACAAGATATTTTGGTTTGGAACATTTTGTTTTTGTTATCATTTTCTGGGATTTAGTTATGACGAGTAAGTTATTTCTGTTTTGAAATTGTTAAAAAATATCAATTATTTCGGTTTTGAAATTGTTAAAAAGTATCAAAATATTCTAAACCAAACAAGATGCTTTGGTTTGGAACATTTTGTTTTTGTTCTTATCATTTTCTGGGATTTAGTTAATTTAGTTATGACGGGTGGAATTATTTCGGTTTTGAAATAGTTAAAAAGTATCAGGATATTCTAATTGGTTTGGAACATTTTTCATTTTGTTCTTTGCACAAGGGGTGGAAACCCCTCCCCCCTCACATGTTAGATTCTTCATAATATTAGTGCTTATTAAAATGATATATATTGTGCTTACTCTGTTGACACATATCATAAATATTACTAATCCGTTATTTATTTTTTAAAAAACGTAAAAAATGATGATTATTATGGTAATTTTATTTTAATAATACTTTAAATTGTTAATCTGTTGTTTCCTTTTAAAGTTTAGTTTTATTAATGTTGTGTTTCAAATATGCCATGTGACCGCCGCCATGGTTTTTTTTTTCCTTCTTCAGAAAACACGCACCGCCGCCATGTTTTTTTACTTGGCGACTTTTCAAATCATGCGTTTTTCTGTTGGTCGCCAAAAAAAAACATGGCGGACGGGACCGGCGACTATAATGCATCTGTTCCGAAGAAATTGCGGATTTGGTGGTTTTTTAATAAAGGTGTTAGTAATTTTAGTTTAGGATTAAAGCGTTAAGTTTTTACATTACATGTATATGTATTATATATATTTATATATACATATTATACATTTTATATATTAAAAATACATTATATATTTTATATATTTTACATATTTTATACATTTTATATATACATATTATACACTTTATACATATTATATTTTTGATATTTTAAATATATAACAGATGACAGTTCTACGTTTAACTTATTTATTTCTTTTTCTATTGAAATATATGTATTTAAACTTTCTGTACTTGAGAAGTCAGATTCAATTTATCTTACTTATGACCTCAAATAAAAGTATCTGTACAAACAACACATTTTAGTTTTTAAGCTATTTATTTATTATACCAGTTTAAGAATTATCATTTATTGGTCTTCCAGTATAGCTAAACTTTTAAAAAGGCATAATGTTCAAGCTGTACAAGGTATGGGGTTATTCAACTAAACCACTTCTCAAACCCTAATTTGGTATCCTCTAAGGCAGACCCTTTTAAGAAATGTAAAAAAAAAAATTATATATTTTACATATACAAGGTTTATAGATAACATTTATAAACAAATTACATTTAATTCGCATGAATTTATTTTGGTGACCTTTAAAGGGTTAAGCTGTAGGTCCCGGTCTAGTTAAAGCTCTTGTTGCAAAAAAAGTATACTGTAGCACTCCAAAACCAAACAAACATCAATATCTCTATTATTCATAAGGAACCCATTCTCATTATAAAATCTGTAAAATTATAAAATAAAAACAATATAGCATTCTTAAATAACTAGCACACAGCCCGTCATATGACGGGATCAGTAAATTTTTTAATTTTCCAGAATTGTAAAGTACCCTATGAGGCAGGTAAAATAATGGTTTGTGTTTTGGTTGAGAATTATCTGGTACACGCTCAATAATTTGTTTATCTTCACTGACCGTATGTTAGTTGCCAACTTTAATTTATCACATTACGTGATAGGATGGACAAAAGAGGTTTAAATATTGACAGTGATTATTTGGTAATATATATATATATGAATGATGCCCAAAATTTAGCGAATCGATTGCAAACCGTGTGGTTATGTATGAAAAACAAAAACACAAACGATCAAACTTCTTAATTTTCAAAGATATATAACGTAAAAGCTAGATATTTATTAGTCTGTGAAATAGACTTCTAGACTTTTATGAAAAGAATTTGTTGTTAATACCAGTGATAAAATTTTCATTGCAACAAAAAATAATCGATGATTAAAATTAAAATTATCACATATGTACCTAATCTATATTTAAGCCCAATATAAAAGAAAATTATTTACAGAATATCTAAGTTCAGTGATAAAATGTATGAAAATAATGCAGACGATATTTAAATAATTTAAAATAAGAAATGATTGAATGAGATGGTTAAACGAATAATTAAAAGAATAATTTCATAATGCTAGTAAAAATATAATTTTTATTCATTTATGTGATAAATTGATAAATTTAGTCGTCTTCTCTTAATAAATAGGACTTTATATAATGGCATTAAATGCTCTAAAATGAGGGAAGAGATGGATTTCGAAAGCGTTCGTACTCCCTTTGAATTTTTCTAATCCTAACTCATCAAGAATCCAATATGGATGCCTCTATCCAATCCAGGTCCAACCGCTTCATAAATCCAAGACAGACGGACAAACAACTTAGGTTATTATTATATAGGGGATTAGTAGCTTTTGTAATAAGTAGATGATTTATTTGTGCATATTTCCTTTTGAATATTCATTTTGTGTAAGTTTAGATGTCAATTTCTTAAAACAATAACTTCATACGCCATTCCAACGTTATTAATTTAAAATTTTTTTATTGGATTTAAGCAATACGTGGTACGACTTGTAATGAAAGTTCCCATAGTCGAACCACGTATGTTTTTTGTCTTTTCTTTTTTTAATTTTTATCCAGAATGTATACAATTTTATGATATATTTTGAAATAAGCAATAACAGTTTTACTAAGTTGTAATGATAAAAATTTATTTCTCTTTGCCTTGTTAATTTCTGATTAATTCAAGATTTTTCTTAACACGTACGCGGGACACGTTTTCTGACGATTGATACTTGAGCGCAGGTCACGTACTAGTACGGATTAGTGAAACAACATGGTTTGTTTGGGGGTACAAAAATAACGGTATATACATGAAAACGAAGCCGAATGTTCTTGTCTACTACACAGATTCTGGAAATATTTAGACAAATAAGAACTAGTTTTTACATCAGTCGATGCGGAACAACAGAAGGTCACGTACTAGTACGGATTAGTGAAACAACATGGTTTGTTTGTAGGTCAAAAAATAACGGTATATACATGAAAACGAAGCCGAATGTTCTTGTCTACTACACAGATTCTGGAAATATTTAGACAAATAAGAACTAGTTTTTACATCAGTCGATGCGGAACAACAGAAGGTCACGTACTAGTACGGATTAGTGAAACAACATGGTTTGTTTGGGGGTACAAAAATAACGGTATATACATGAAAACGAAGCCGAATGTTCTTGTCTACTACATAGATTCTGGAAAAATTTAGACAAATAAGAACTAGTTTTTACATCAGTCGATGCGGAACAACAGAAGGTCACGTACTAGTACGGATTAGTGAAACAACATGGTTTGTTTGGGGGTACAAAAATAACGGTATATACATGAAAACGAAGCCGAATGTTCTTGTCTACTACATAGATTCTGGAAAAATTTAGACAAATAAGAACTAGTTTTTACATCAGTCGATGCGGAACAACAGAAGGTCACGTACTAGTACGGATTAGTGAAACAACATGGTTTGTTTGGGGGTACAAAAATAACGGTATATACATGAAAACGAAGCCGAATGTTCTTGTCTACTACACAGATTCTAGAAAAATTTAGACAAATAAGAACTAGTTTTTACATCAGTCGATGCGGAACAACAGAAGGTCACGTACTAGTACGGATTAGTGAAACAACATGGTTTGTTTGGGGGTACAAAAATAACGGTATATACATGAAAACGAAGCCGAATGTTCTTGTCTACTACATAGATTCTGGAAAAATTTAGACAAATAAGAACTAGTTTTTACATCAGTCGATGCGGAACAACAGAAGGTCACGTACTAGTACGGATTAGTGAAACAACATGGTTTGTTTGGGGGTACAAAAATAACGGTATATACATGAAAACGAAGCCGAATGTTCTTGTCTACTACATAGATTCTGGAAAAAATTTAGACAAATAAGAACTAGTTTTTACATCAGTCGATGCGGAACAACAGAAGGTCACGTACTAGTACGGATTAGTGAAACAACATGGTTTGTTTGGGGGTACAAAAATAACGGTATATACATGAAAACGAAGCCGAATGTTCTTGTCTACTACACAGATTCTGGAAATATTTAGACAAATAAGAACTAGTTTTTACATCAGTCGATGCGGAACAACAGAAGGTCACGTACTAGTACGGATTAGTGAAACAACATGGTTTGTTTGGGGGTACAAAAATAACGGTATATACATGAAAACGAAGCCGAATGTTCTTGTCTACTACACAGATTCTAGAAAAATTTAGACAAATAAGAACTAGTTTTTACATCAGTCGATGCGGAACAACAGAAGGTCACGTACTAGTACGGATTAGTGAAACAACATGGTTTGTTTGGGGGTACAAAAATAACGGTATATACATGAAAACGAAGCCGAATGTTCTTGTCTACTACACAGATTCTAGAAAAATTTAGACAAATAAGAACTAGTTTTTACATCAGTCGATGCGGAACAACAGAAGGTCACGTACTAGTACGGATTAGTGAAACAACATGGTTTGTTTGGGGGTACAAAAATAACGGTATATACATGAAAACGAAGCCGAATGTTCTTGTCTACTACACAGATTCTGGAATTTAGACAAATAAGAACTAGTTTTTACATCAGTCGATGCGGAACAACAGAAGGTCACGTACTAGTACGGATTAGTGAAACAACATGGTTTGTTTGGGGGTACAAAAATAACGGTATATACATGAAAACGAAGCCGAATGTTCTTGTCTACTACACAGATTCTGGAAATATTTAGACAAATAAGAACTAGTTTTTACATCAGTCGATGCGGAACAACAGAAGGTCACGTACTAGTACGGATTAGTGAAACAACATGGTTTGTTTGGGGGTACAAAAATAACGGTATATACATGAAAACGAAGCCGAATGTTCTTGTCTACTACACAGATTCTAGAAATATTTAGACAAATAAGAACTAGTTTTTACATCACTCGATGCGGAACAACAGAAGGTCACGTACTAGTACGGATTAGTGAAACAACATGGTTTGTTTGGGGGTACAAAAATAACGGTATATACATGAAAACGAAGCGGAATGTTCTTGTCTACTACATAGATTCCGGAAAAATTTAGACAAATAAGAACTAGTTTTTACATCAGTCGATGAAGAACAACAGAAGGGAAAAAATTGAAACTATATACTACTATTTCTACTTGATTTTTCATATTTACGATACTATTATAAATGTATCCACTAAAAAATATATTTTTTGTTTACAAAAATCTTATGGTTGTTATTTATATATTTGTTTATATGTTTCAATATAAAATACGAAAAGTTGGTTAAAAAATTAAATAATTTTTGATCTATTGAGATTTGACTGAATAACTAAATTTACGCACAAAACGCCTTCTCCCGGTACAATTCCGCTGCGAAATGTACTCGCACACAATGTGTTAAGGTACACAACTTCAAAAATCTTTCCTCATATTATTTATGTGTGTATGTGTGTGTGTGTGTGTGTGTGTGTGTGTGTGTAATACGGCTAAAATTAACCCGCCGGTCGCATCGAATTAAGCCCCTATTATATTTTTTTTGCCGGGATTTCTGGACAAGGATAAGCCTAGACAGCTAAACTATTGAAGTAAACAGTCGTGTCACATTGAAGAGAACGGCGAGTCCGTAAAAGAACTTAAGCTTTAATTGAGTTAAGAGAACGACATGTGGCGCTATCAAAGGCAGAAGACAGAATGAAGAGGAAAATATGTGTGGATTAGAGCTGCTTAGTCAGTTTTATTACCAGTAAAAAGGAAGATCATTGACAAGCAAACCGCTGACAGCTGGAAAATATGGAGAGTGGGCAGAAAATTTGCATTTACTGCAGAGAAAGCTTTGGGAAATGGGTTGGAAGAGTTTTAAGTATTGGACACTCCTTTAACCTTTTAACGGACAGTGGTTTCGGAGCGAAACTACCTATTAAATTCTTTCTCTGCTTTTGAAAGACATAAGATGGACTTTTAGGTTTTCTAGGTTTATCCAACTCACAACAGAGAGTATAAAAGAGCTCTATTCTTCATTTGAAATATACGCGGTTAAACTTGCTTTACTTGGAAAAGTCAGTAATATGATTTTTTCACTTATAAACCCAAATAAATGTCTATCCAAACAACACTTATAAATTGTTTAAGTTTGGTACGGTCTACTGTCTTTCAACACGAGGGTGAATAAGACCGAGACCTACAGCTTAAGGCTGATTCCGAATGGCTACGAACATCCATACCTGCAGTGGGATTTTAACCCATGAATTCCGGTACCTAAAAGCAGCGCTCCATATGGCCTGTAAATTCGTTAGTTTTTTCTTTGTCATACCCTTTTAGATAATAATCATTGTTACCGCAGCATAATTAAACCTTTAAAAAAGCATTTTCACTCCGTACAAGGAACTGGATTTTACACTTTAACCACCCCTTAAATTCCATTACCCCCCTCAAAAAATGTAAAAAAAAATATGCATTTACATTTATAAAGTTCATAGATACCATTTACAAAATAATTTCATTAAATCTCAAAAAATTTATAATAGTGACCTTTAAAGGGTTAATTAAAATATTTTTTGGCTGGAAAAATAGATTTTAAGGAATAAGAATCGGAAAGAGGAGAATTTTTAAGAGATATTGAAGTGTAATAATTTTGATATATTACATATATTGCACTACTGGTGCTATTGGCCAGTCAAAGCATTCACGCCCACCAAAACCGAGCCACGGTAGTCTGTGGGCAGAGCAGATTAACAGCAAGGTTTTGGCCAGGAAAGCAACGACCCTTGTAATCTGGTTAAAGGAAAACCAAGACGTTGTAATGGCACCATATCAGACAATGTAAATTAGTGTTTTATCTGTTGGATTGGTTTGGTTTGGAGCGCTACGGTCTACTGTTTTGCACACGAAGGCTAATGTGACCGGGACCTACAGCTTAGAGCCGATTCCGAACGGCTACAAACATCCATGTCTGATGCGAGATTCGAACCCACGAACTTCGGTTCCGAAGAGTATCGCTCTACTATTCGGTCATCGTTCGGCTTTATCTATTGGAACCAGTGTAATTGTAAAGAGGATGTTAGATGTATTATCGTAAGCAATGTTGTTTTCTGAAAAAAAAATAGTCCTTCTAAAATTAAAGTAAACAAACAGTGACTTTTAACCCGTACAGGAGCAGGTAGGAGCTTAAATTGTGGGAAGGACTCCTTCGAGAGCCTCCCCCCCCCCAAAGCACTACTCACTGTATTCCAAACAGGCTTGTAAATGGGATTATTCCCAGATTGCGTGGCCTAATGTAGTTGTTTTATATTTATTTCTAATTTATATTATTTTTATTCCTTTTTTATATTATTATTATTTTTTATTCCATAATTCCTTTCTATTTTTATGCAATTTGTAATTTTTATTGTTTATTTTTAAATAAAGCTAATTGCTATGGGTAGGCTCATGCTAGGCGATTTGTGTTCTCGGGGTTGCGCTCAATGCCTACAACACCCGTACGGGAAGTTGGCTGCAACCCGCAGGGTGTTACATGATATATATAGGGGTAAAAAATACAACATGACAAAATGGCTTAAAAATGGTAAAACAAAATACTGAAAAAGCTGATTTCTGTTCATTTTTCGACAACAACTGTCTTGGGACCCATTTAACACAAACAAAGTACCATGCTCGAAACTATGTTCCTTTCTTTGAATTTGATTAATACTCGGTTATTTAACAAAGTTCCATCTCATATTTAAAATGTCACTCTTGCCCATCACAAATTCAGATGCCGAACGCTGGCCGATTGGTTAGGTCGCTGATCGTCGGAACCGGAGTTCGTTGGTTCGAATCCCGCTATGGTATGGATGTTCGTAGTCGTTCGGAATCGGCTTTAAGCAGTAGGTCCCGGTCTCATTAGCCCTCGTGTGTAAAACAGTAGACCGTAGCGCTCCAAATCAAACCAAACCACGAATTCAGTTTATATATATATATATATATATATATATATATATATATATATATATATATATGTCAGGTCTAAAAAAGGGGGTAGTTGGAAATTATGTAAGTTAAAAACGATTCTAAAAAGAGAACTCTTTTATAATAATAAAATAAATGAAAAAGACCCACGCTCGCGTAAACTTTCAGGATAATCCGGTCAGGCGGCAGCAATTCTCAGCTATATGATGAGCTTGCAAACAGATAAATTTGAATTGGCGCATGGACATGAAGCAGTCAACACCTTCACCCATAGCTCCCGGTCGATTAATGACAATGGCGCATGCTGCTTTCCTTAAGGACGATGAGTTAATAAAACTTATTATTATCAAGAAGACTGTTGTCGATTCGCCTTAACTCTGGATTACGACTAGTCATATATATATATATATGTGTGTGTGTGTGTGTGTGTGTGTAATAATAAAATTCATTTTTCCCGCGAATTGTGATGTACTATAACTTCTAGAATAAACTATAAGTAATTAAAGTGAAGTGATTGGTTACCAGAACAACATCATTCCTGGAGCCACGCCCTTTCCAGTAATTAATAAAAAGGCTTAGAACACATATTTCGAGGCTTTTCCTTTGAGAACGAGGCGTAATATATCATCAATTTTTTTTATTTGGTGTTTTTTTTCCTACGGGGATTTGTGTGTTATCTGATGCTCTAAATAAAAGATGTTTTTGTAAGTCTGCATCATTCAACTCGGCTACATTATTCTACCGTATTTTTAATTTATGTGGACGTTATATTAAGTTATTTCATATATATATATGTATGTATATATATATATATATATATATACATATATATATATATATATATATATATATATATATATATATATATATATATATATATATATATATATATATATATATATATATATATATATGTATGTATGTATGTATATATATATATACATATACATACATAACCATACAATATTTCTAAGCTACTATCCTAATTATCTTAGTATAAAGATAGAGTCTCTTTGCATAAGTTAAAGAATTGATAAGTAGCCTATTATCTACTTCCAGTGGTACCTCTTAATTGATTTTAATCCGATGCTTATAATGAAACCTTCCATAAAAAACAAAGGTATTTTCTGAGGCTACTCAGACATTAAGTCAGGTCATTGTTAAGAATTAAGATTTGTTTACATCACTGAAATTAAAAAGAAACTTCGCGTTAAGGTCAATGCTCTTCCATTCTAAGGCCAATGTTCTTATATTTCCTAAAAGGAAGTAAAGTAGGTCTTCTGCTATTAATTTTAAACCTTTCCACTCTTCAGTTAGCGTGTTTGTAATTTAAGAGTAACGTATTATTATTTTCTTTTAATTTTTAAACTATCCGTCTGTAGTTCGCGTATGATTATTTCCGGAGGGTGATTATCATGAACTCTTATTACAGGAGAAAAAAGTCAACAATGACCGTTTGTGTAAAACAAGCAATCATATCGCGGAAGTACATTTTTAAGCCCTGTATTTAAGCATCACTTCATATTCGAACTTAAATTGCTGTTGCTTTTGAAGACGAAAATGTCATTGTTTGGAATAATATATTCATACTTATTTAGCTCTGGAACATAAGAGCAGTTTTGCCAGTTTAATCTCGGTGTATCTGAACCAAGATGAGTTGCATTTAAACTCTTTTCCAAATTACTCTAGTGTAAGAGAAAAATGCAATTCCTTCTGACCCGGATTTTATATGATTCTTGATGAACATACGGCATTTGTTGCGAAAAGTTTACAATTCTTGTTTTTACACGCGTGTGACCCCTACCTAGAGATAAAACCGATGGGATGTTTGCTGCATCCTTGTGAAACCCATGTTTAGTACGAGGTCAAGATTTCTTCCCCATCCCCTCCTCTGCCTCTTCGAACAGTATGCGATTTAGTTCTTCGACCTCTGGCTCATAACTGAACCCCAGTCACGTATTCTGGAACACTACCTGCCACCTTAAACGTTTATAAGGTAATCTAGATTATAATATATCCATCTATATGTTTCGATATATCGGTTGAAAAAGAAAAAGGACGAGCATTTCAATGCAAAAAAATATCATTTTTGACATCTCATACTTTGAAAACTACTAGTTTTATAAACTTAATTTTATCAGCATAGTTAGAAACAAACTGTTATCTTTACACACAAACCTCTTTCATTTTTGAAACCTAAAAATATTTTTATTTGAAAATTTTAAATAAGAGATGCTTTGTTGTTAGTAAAAATGATATCAAGGCTAACGGGCATGATGACTAAAAATATAATTCAGTTTAAGACAAATTTATTGCTTTAAAACATACTACAATATCTCTCAAAGCAACGTTGCACTTAAATTTGTATATATGAAATTGTATTGTAGACAACATGTAAAAATTCCATGAAAAAATATTAAAAACTTTTTGAAGGATGACTAAAAATATAATTCAGTTTAAGACAAATTTATTGTTTTAAAGCATACTAGAATATCTCAAAACAACTTAGAACCTAAGTTTGTATATATTTAAAATACATATATAGTTTTACAAAATATTTGAAAAAATAAATTTTTTCCTTAAAAATTAAAAATTTATCATTGCAATATATATATATATATATATATATATATATATAATATATATATATATATATATATATATATATATATATATATATATATTAAGTAGCTGAATATAAGTAACATAGTCAGTTTAAGAAGCTTCAGTGAAAACAGTTTGGATATAATATTATAAAACTAATTTAAATTTTCAGTATTAGATGTACTTAACCCATATGTCCACACTGTTCACTACTAAACTGCTTTGACATTTTATATTGGAAACAATAATACTCATCAAATTTTAAAATTAAGGATTCTAATCAAGAATATTCACCAGTTTTTTTCTAATAGTTTTAAAATTAGAAAGCTATTTAGTGCTTTTTAAATACTTACTTAAACGGAAAAACTATTTTCCCATGTGTTTTAAATAAAGCTAATACCCTTTTCTTACAGTTTAATTATATGAATGTTCTGCTTTCTAAATCTCAAAAAATCTCTAAATTATTATACAGTGAAAATCGTTTAACAAGAAGCAGAAGGGACTGAAATATTTTTTCGTGTTAAAAAATATTTCGTGTTACAGGATTTAAAAAAGAAAGAGTTTAATAGAGTACATTTTATTTACATAGATATATTATTTGCATGTATTTAATAAAAATCAATAAAACAGAAACGTTCACAAGAACTTAATGAAATTTAATACAAAATGTTCGCTTAAAAAAAAGAAGACATTTATTGTGTGTTGGGGAAATTATCTGATATTTTCTTTGTATTGTCATTTTTAGCATGAAATTCTCATATGTCGTCTATTTTGTTATTCATTTCACCATAGGAATATGTGCTTAAATAATTGCGCATACTTTTCATGATGTTCAACATTTTGGATGACGTGGGAGCAGAAACTGCATTATTCATCTCATTTCCTTTGGCGAAATCTGCATCAATGATATTTTTAAACGTTGAACAAACTCCAAAATGTCTTTGATTGCCATAATTGGGGCTGTACGCATATTATCATCTTCTGAAGCAATGAATTCTTCCGATGATACAGTAGGACACTCCAATAACACAGAAACTTTCGCCTGCATGGCTGGTGTTATCCGTATTTTGTCATCTTCCCATGAAGGAAATATTTTCGTGTTAAGCGATTTTCATTTCTTTTTACGAGAAAAAAATGGCTGATAACACATAATAGTTTGTCGGGATCGTTGTATTATTTCGTGTTATATTTTGTCTTAAGCATCTTTACTTTAAACGTATTTCATTGTATATAGCAATCGAAAAAACAGTAAATATTTTCATTACCATAATATGTCTTTAATTTCTCCCCTTAGCAAAAAATATTATAATTTATAAATATATATAAAATTATTTATAATAATTTATACAATTATATATTATTAAATTATATGTTACATATTATTAATATTATTATTTATAATAATTTATATTAATTTTTGTAAATGTATATAAAATTATTAATATTATTTATAATACATATATATGTAATATATATATATATATTATATATATATATATATAAATATATATATATATATATATATATTTTATATATATATATATATATATATATATATATATATATATATATATATATATAATATTTATATATATATTAATTCTTTATAAAAAGTACATTTCTTAATCCTAGTTCTGTGCCATCAAAATTTCTGACAATGAATTCTTAGAATGAATTATTATCTTTTAACTGCAACTTCCATGCTGTAATAAAAGTAATGAGAAATAATTTTTCTTTCTCTTCTTAGACCATTGAAGTTGAAAATGACCGTTATTATTTTTCTATTTGTATTTTGTTTTCTACTTAAAATTACGTCTGTTTTTCTTCTAGAAATGAGCATTAAATGGAAACCAATGATAAATCCTGTAAATCTATCATCAACAATTTTCATTTAATATCTAAAATCTGAGCATAAGGTAGAAGACATCACGGAATTAAATTCAGTTTTTTCCATTTAATACTTCATTCTTATGTTTATTTTCTTTTTCATTTATAAGTTTACTGATTATTTTCAGTGGAACTAATAATAGTCAACCATTGTTTTGTTCATCACCACAGATATGTTATTTAGTCTTGGGTTTCTTTAATAAATCGTCTTTCTACCATGCGACACAACTGTTTTTGTCTTGAAAAAAATGGCTATTTTTTAGTAAACATCATTCTAATTGTTATAATACACGTTTACGCGTGCAATATAAAACTTGACAATATTTCTACACTCCAAATGGCAATGGTTGTGATGACCAGAAGTAAATAAGTAGAAGTATCCAAAAGTAATTAATAGCTGTACAGGGATTGACTTGATGTCTACATTCACTGTACAGAGTAAAAGGAAATATTGTAATCAAGATAAATTTCAGAGCTCCTATTTCTGTAAAAATATTTATTTTAACCCAAACATACTCAATCTTGAACATTTTAAGTATTACGTCTGTATATACGTAAAAGGAAACTTTAAATATGTAGGTACTTAAATAATAAATACATAAATACGTACGCATTTATTTCACCTAGCTCAAAACTATTAGCCGTAAAACGTCAAATATTTTTATGTAGGACTGAAGTAACTAACACTCGTAGCCAACCACAAGGTTTTTAGCAGCCAAGGTCAAGGGTGAGTGGGGGAAAAACTACATCCACCATACTTTATTAGAGAATAATTCAAACTACATTAACACAAAAGTATACAAACAAATCAGTAATATAGTAGAGAAATACATAAAAACTTCACAAACTATACATATACATATATATATATATATATATGTGTGTGTGTGTGTGTGTGTGTGTGTGTGTGTGTGTGTGTGTGTGTAATGAGACTGACTTCTCGATGGGGGGTTGCAGTCATGGCCATAAAAATGATACCGTTTCAGCTATAGACCTTTATTAAGATAACTTTGAAGGACGGGTTCCCACTTCATCATAGGGACAAACTGAAGGGTCAACTAGCATGTAGTTCTATGTACAAGACATGTAACACCTGGGTCAACATCTGTGTGAAAATATCTCTAGAAAAATCTGTCTCCGCTAGCGTGTATCTCCTTTTTATTTGGAAATTTCCTAAATTGTCCGCTAGGGCCATGTAGGTTTATAATTGGCCAGGCCCCTTCTCTGAGGGCGTAACCTGTAGCCCCAGTGGTCAATTTAGGTTAGGAGTTAAAAAGGGGAATGGAAAATGACGCGGGAATGCAATAATATGATATAATGAATTTTTTGGTAATGTAGGTATAACTCAAAAACGATTAGACGTAAAATATTGGAATTTTGTATTTAGAACTATTATTTCATCTAGCTTTCATCATAGTTAAAAGGGTTTTTCTTTTAGCAAGATTAAAAGTAATTGTTATTTACAATTTTATTATTTACAATTTTACTCATTCATAATATATTTACCTAAATGTATAAAAAATTCATTTATAACTCTACATTTCATAGCTCAAAAACAAAATATTTTTCTATCAATAACAAGATTTGCATACACACGAAAGTCATAAAGTTTGATTATTAAATGACTGTTAAATGTATAATAAATTCATTTTAAACTCTAAATATCATAGTTCAAAAAAAATATATTCCTATCAATAACATGATTTGTATACACACGAAGCACATAAAGTTTGACTATTAAATTACTATTAAATGTATAATAAATTCATTTTAAACTAAATTTCATAGTTCAAAAACAAAATATTTTCCCATCAATAACATGATTTGTATACAAACAAAAGTCATAAAGTTTGACTATTATATGTATAATAAATCCATTTTAAACGAAATTTCATAGTTTAAGAACAAAATATTTTCCCATCATTAACAAGATTTGAATACACACGAAAGTCATAAAGTTGGACTATTAAATGACTATTAAATGTATAATAAATTTATTTTAAACTAAATTTCATAGTTCAAAAAAATGTTTTCCCATCAATAACATGATTTGTATACACACGAAAGTCATGAAATTTGAATATTAAATGACTATTAAATGTATAATAAATTCATTTTAAACTTTAAATTTCATAGCTGAAAAACAAAATATTTTCCCATCAATAACATGATTTGTATACACACAAAAGTCATAAAATTTGACTGTTAAATGTATAATAAGTTCATTTTAAACTCTAAATTTCATAGTTTAAAAACAAAATATTTTCCTATCAATAACATGATTTGTATACACTCGAAAGTTATAAAGTTTGACTATTAAATGACTACTAAATGTATAATTCATTTTAAACTCTAAATTTCATAGTTCAAAAATAAAATATTTTCCCATCAATAACATGATTTGTATACACAAGAAAGTCATAAAATTTGAATATTAAATGACTATTAAATGTATAAGAAATTCATTTTAAACTCTAAATTTCATAGCTGAAAAACAAAATATTTTCCCATCAATAACATGATTTGTATATACACGAAAGTCATGGAATTTGAATATTAAAGGACTATTAAATGTATAATAAATTCAACCTAGTTAAAACACTCATAATTAAATTTTCACCTGGGCCCTTAGCCGAGCAGTGCATCAGTGCAGAAGCAATTAACAAAGAAGCTGTAATTAATTACGATAAGAAAAGCCTCTCTCTGTTGATAACGCAATATCAGATTAAAACCCACAAGTCTGATATGCGAGATGCATCCTGATTTTCGGACAAGTTCATGCTAATGAGAGATTAGTTTTCATGCTGAAAGATAATGAATTCAAATTTTGAGGAAAAAAAATTTCACAGTCTAAAGGAAATTTTAAAAACGTTATTGAGTTACACTCTATACTTCAACCTGGCGTGTTTTTGTCTTTAACCCATTAACTCCGGAATCATTTCTGCTGTATATATATTGATGAATATCTTAAATCTAAGCTATCAGGGACTCCTGAGAGTAAAAAGAAAAAAGTAATAATGTGAAATTCAAGCATCTCTTGCGTTAATTTTAAAATTATAACCCGTTCCCATTTGGGGTTGGGCTGTCATTTTAGAAATCATAAGATGTCAATTAAAAAAGGGGTAAATTTTAAGATTACAAATTTATTTACTGTCATATAATGCTTTTAAGTGGAGCGATGTAATAGATATAACTATTCATACTGACTTTAGTTAAAGCACTTACTCAAAATGTAAGTTCATATGCAAGGCTTGAAAAATCACAAAATGTCGGTTCTAATCATGATGTTATAAATGAGACTTCATTATTCCAAAAGGCTCATTGGGAATTCATCGTATTCTAGAGGATATATGTGTGTGTGAGAGAGAGAGGAAAAGTAAACTAGATCGGGAAACTAATGTAGATATTTTTTTATAAAACCCCGAAATTTTCTCTTAGGGATTTAGAGTGTCACGAAATTTCCGGTAATCTGAGAGTTCAAAGATTCAGAAGTAAATTTATAACCAAAAGTCTCATTAAGGCCCGAGAAAATTCTCAGGGGGTTTCAAATTTAAAATCAAGGGAAAAAAACCTCGCCCCCTTTGCTTTCCGCTTTTCAACCCTTAATCTAAACTGACCACTGGGGATACAGTTCCCACCCTCAGGGAAGGGATCTAACCCATTAAAACTTTATACCGCCGTATCATCCAGTTTAGGAAATTCCCGAACAAAAAGGAGATGCACACTATCGGAGACAGATTTTCCCATAGATTTTTCATATAGATGTTTATTTAGATTTCTAATGTTAACTGATCTCAGTTCGTTCCGTCCCTATAATGAAGCGAGAGCTACCTCCAACCAGTGTTCTGCTAATAAAGGTCTTTGACTAAAATGATGTCTTCTTCTGACCATGACTGCTACCACTGTCTTAGACTCCGTCTTATTATATATATATATATATATATATATATATATATATATATATATGTGTGTGTGTGTGTGTGTGTGTGTGTGTGTGTGTGCGTGTGTGTGTGCGTGTGCGCGTGTGTATACATATATATATATGTATAGAGATATAAATATATATATATATATATATATATATATATATATA
Source organism: Pardosa pseudoannulata (assembly GCA_032207245.1). Taxonomy (NCBI): domain Eukaryota; kingdom Metazoa; phylum Arthropoda; class Arachnida; order Araneae; family Lycosidae; genus Pardosa; species Pardosa pseudoannulata. The sequence continues at coordinate 66,612,788 of CM063510.1, forward strand.
TATATATATATATATATATATATATATATATATATATATATATATATATATATATATATATATTTATATATTTATTTATATATATATATATATGTACATATACTATATGTATATTTTCATACATATGTATGTATGTATGTATGTATATATATATATATATATATATATATATATACATATATATATGTATGTATGTATGTATATACACCGATGAGCCATGACATTATGACCACTCTCCATTTATAACAATGGGCTCGCCCAGGAACAAAACAACTGCTCGTACGCGGTTGGTGTTGGGTTATATAAAGCGACTATGCATTCATTGTGTTTCCAAACAGAGCAATTAGTGACATAAGGGAAAAGCAGCTGATTTATCAGACTTTTTTTATGATGCTTTCATCGCCCTCCCCCCTTATTTTTATTTTTATTTATTTTTTTAATCTAACCTTTAATTCTTGACTTGTACTTAACGATCTAATTTTTTCTTTTTCACCCCTGAAACTAATACGAGGTCTCAGTGGATATTTTTTGAGTAATCCAAGTCCAGGACCACAACTGTAGCCTCTCAAAATTTCCTGCTCCTCCCTTCTGTAATCCGATTTCCGTCTCTAAGTGCAATGAACAAATTCATCGGGCTATAAATAGCCCTTTTTTGGATCTCGTTGTTCAGACCACCATCACTAATTCTGGCGTCAAGAGGCCCGTTACAGCATCCATTAGCATTCCAAATTCCCCTTACGACTGCTACTCTGGTACGTTCGCCCGCCAGTTGCACCTGCCGCTCGGTAGGCTTGCCCCGGGTACTTTGAAAGGGGATGGCCGAGTGGGATAACCCAATACTTCAATCTGCCCACCACCACCGGGAGAGTCTACTCACGGCCAAATGGGCCATGTGTTCCTCCGTTAGATTGTCAAATCATTCCAGCTCGGTTATTGGGAACATCAATATCAGAAACGGCGCGTTCAGTGGGCTGTCTACATGCAGTTGTTGTAAGTACATATCGAACTTGGTGTATGGAAGGTGAAACGACAAGTCACCATGCCAGCGGTGTGTCGCCCACTGCGCACTGTTTCCAGGGTAAAGCGAAGATTGCTCCCAATTTTTTGTCGTGACCGAAGAGCTACAACAGCCAAAACCACCACCAGATTCAACAGTGGTGACCTAGACAGTGTGTATCAACATACTGTGCAGAGTAAATTACTGCGTTGGGATTATTATAGTGTGGGCAGTGTTTTCAGGAAGTACATTAGGCCCCATAATCCCCATACAACAATCCCTGACTTCTGTGCGCTACATGAACGTCGTTTTAGACCAAGTACACCCATTCATGACAACAATATTTCCGGTAGGGGATGGTGTTTCCAACAGGATAATACACTGTGTCATAAGAGTCGAATCGTCAGGGAGTAGTGGTTCGAGGGACATTCCAGTGACTTTCAAGACTTGTCTTGCCCTCCAAATTCACATTACATCAATCCAATAGAGCATTTGTGATCCCATCTGGAAAACCAAATTCCTGCTTCCACGCTACCCCTCGCAATGTGCGGGAATTTCAAGACCAGTTGGTAAGAGCTTGGTACCCGTTACCTCAAACTACTTATCATCACCTTGTGTAGTCAATGTCATGCCGGTACTGGCGGTTTTTGAGAGCTAAATATGGCCCTACATTTTATTAATAAGGTGTACATAATGAAATGGCTGTTCGGTGTATGTATTTGTATATATATGCATGAATGCATGTATGTATATATATATAATGTGTGTATGTATGTATACATATCTATATTTATATGCATGTATATATACATATTTATATTTATATGCATGTATGTATATATATATATACAGTGTGTATGTATACACATTTATATTTGTATGCATGTATGTATATATACTGTATGTATGTATGTATACTGTGTATATGCATACATATTTACATTTTTATGCATGTATATATGTATGTATATATACTGTGTGTATGTATACACATTTATATTTATATGCATGTATGCATATATGTATATATAAATACATACATATATATGTACGCATATATATATATATATATATATATATATATATATATATATATATATATATATATATATATATATATATATATAATCGTGATCCATAGTTAAGGCGATTGGAAAACAGTCTTCTTGATAATAATAATTTTATTAAATCATCGTTTCTTCTAAAATCAAAACCTGCGCCATTTTCATTGTTCGTGGTGGAGCTAAGCGTGGAAAAGGTGTTGAGCGCTCCATGTCCACGCGTTGACTGATCTTATCTGTTTGCAAACTCATCAAATGCTTCTGCCTGACCGGATTATCCTAAAAGCGTACTCGAGCGTGGGTCTTTTTCATTTATTTTATTATTATAAAAGAATTCCCTTTTTATAATCGTTTATAACTCACGTAATTCCTAACTACCCCTTTTTTAGACCTGACATATATACATATATATACATATACATATATATATACATATACATATACATATATATACATATACATATATATATATATATATATATATATATATATATATATATATATGTATATATGCATGCATCCAAAGAAATTGACATTTATATCATCTTACTAGCTTATTGCCTCAAATAATTAGAGGAAAAACTCAGACGTCAGTTCGACTGAAAAGAGTTCAACTAACTCAATAAACGCACGAAGCGTTCTTCAACGCGCGGAAGAATGAAACCATTCATTTAAAAAGAATCTCAAGTGTCATTACGAAAAGTTGGCGAGTTTTATGTCGGCGTGTTTCCAATGGTCGAAACTGGCAACCCTTGGTTGAAAAAAAAAGAGCCTTTGCTGCATCTTGTGGGTCACAGCAGATGAAAAGATACGACAATTACAAAAGATTCTGGTTAATTCCTATTCAGAGATGGTGTAATTATTGTTGGATTCACGTGAGCCTGCAGTCGAATAGGCCATTTCAAATCACTGCACGCATGTGCTATTATTATTCTAGTTATTTCGTCGCGTTCGTTGGCAACGATGGAAATCCGGAAGCAAACAAATGCTGATATAAAAATCGCCGAGATTCTCAGTGTTCTATGTGCGATGACCATCATAGTCTCCGACAAGCGACGTGATCTGGTTTTAAATAAAGTCGGACGTTTGGAATTTATTACTACCTGTGCTCCTTAAGAGATGTTTAATACTTTTCTCTAGTATAAAGCATCATTAATTTATAGGATTTTATAGTGCTATAAAGAAGACAATGTCCAAGGAAAAGCATATATATTCTTCTGTTTTATATATTTAATTTTAAAAAGATCAGAGGTAGCGTGGGAAATTATTTTCCAAATGCTAATAATTTTGTTAAACTTGTAACAG
>CM063510.1:66621150-66741150 GCA_032207245.1 Pardosa pseudoannulata
TTATGGATATTAAAAGATTTCTTCTAATTTTTAATTCTTAACCATTTCACAATTGGATAAGATTTTTTTCTAATGCAGCAGGCGATACAGACATTATCCTAACGTCTTAACCAGGGCCGTAACTAGATCCTTTGCTGCCCGTGGCAAAAAAATATAGCCAACCTCCAAATATAGTGAAAAAATATATAAACATCTTTTTTTTCTGTATCATATAATCAGAATTAACTCATAAAATATTTTAGAAATTCTTAAAATGCTCATAACATATTAATTTTTCTTCTATTTTAACCTTATATATATATATATATATATATATATATATATATATATGTGTGTGTGTGTGTGTGTGTGTGTGTGTGTGTGTGTGTGTGTGTGTGTGTGTGTGTGTGTGTGTGTGTGTGTGTGTGTAAGGAAAATTCTCATGGGTTTTCAAAACTTAAATCTAGGGCTAAAAATTCGTGCGTCATTTTGCATTCCCCTTTTTAACCCCTAACCTAAATTGACCACTAGAGTTACAGTTTAAGCCCTCAAATCCGTCTCATTACACACACACACACACACACACACACACACACATATATATATATATATGGTTAAGGTGCTGTCCTTCAGTATCGCCGTCCGTGGGTTCGAATCACACTGTGGCATGGATGTTCAGGAATCTGCTTTAAGAAGGTCCTGGTCTCATTAGCTCTCGCGTTACAAAAAAGTATACGTAGAGCTCCAAACCAATCCAGTCCGCAGGAGTTTATAGTACACACTCTGTCCAATTAATAAGAAACCTAAGATTAATATTTCATTGAACCACTTTTTTCAGGTATAACAGCCAGTATTTGTAAGGTCATCGATTTTACAAGCTTCTGGAGTGTATTTACGTCCAAATAATACCATGTACTAGTTATACTAATTAATTGGATAAAAGAGGAGATTGCTGTCGGATGCTCCTTTTCAACATGTCTCGAACATTTTTCTATTGGATTAAGATAGGAGCTTTTTACAAACCAAGGAAACTGTTGGAAGTATGACTGATATTAAGTTGTCTTGAACAATTCAGCAAGCATTTTCGTCTAACAAGTATCCTTCACTTGTGGAGTAAGAATGTAAAATTGCAGAATGCACTTAATCTGCAAGTATTTGCAAGTATTACATGGCTGTGTGTGACTTTGAAACTTTAAATATAGTGTTCTCTCGCCACTTCGCGCTTCATGTTTCTAGGCTTCAGTCTTCTCGGGTTTTTCCAAAATATTATCGGGTTTTATAAATCGGGTTTTTCCAAAATAATTGGTTTCCGGTGTGACATCGACCAACGAGAGAAAAAACAAAAACATCAATACCCATCAACATGTTTCTCTCCAAGGTAAAGCCCCCGGCTTTACCGTCAGCGCCTCCAGCAGAAGAGTCTCCGAGTGAGCCTAAAACTTCTACGAGTCAAGTGAGAGCCTCTACTCTACCATCAACAGAAGACTCTTCGCCTCTCTCAGAAAGCAATGTTAATTAATGTTTATTACTGTATAAGGTTTTGTAATTAACATCTCTTAATCAGCACTGACACGTTTAAGTAAATACGTATACTGTCGTAATTTTTGTTTTAAATGTGTAAAGTAAAAATACTGTTTATATATTTAAAACTTTCACGTACCCGCATACACGAAAATTCCTACTCCGCGGATTTTCAGCTTTCGCGGAAGGTTCTGGTCCCCATTAACAGCGAAAAACAAGGGATCACTCTATCCCTTTCGACACCCCCTGCAGGCATTTTTACCAGTTTTCCCCATGACGTTTGAACGTATGTATTTACGTATCTTTCATGACTCAAAAACGAATAGATGTTGAATATTAAAATTTTGCATTTAGGACTGCTATAACATCCACTTTTTATTTCAGTCTACAGTTGTCTAACAAAAATTTTCAACATAAGAAATAATAAAACGCATCGGTTCACCCCCATATGGCAGTATTTGAGCCATTCATTGTTCAGTCAGTACCAACTACTAATTGTTTAATGCCCGAATAGTAGAGCGCTGCTGTTTGGTACGAGTTCGCGGATTCGAATCCCGATGCTGGCAAAGCTGTTCGTATCCATTCGAAATCGGCTTTAAACAGTAGGTCCCGGTCTCATCTCACGAGCCGTTCGTAATCATTTAAACAGTAGGTCCCGGCCCCCTTATAGAAAAACAGTAGACCGTAGTACTCCAAACCAAACCATCGTTCAATATAAATCTATTCATTGATAAATTAATAATGAATAAATTTTGAATGCTATTAAAACTAATATTTTCGCAATTGTGTAACTGTCCTTTATTAAAGAATTGAATGATCTCTCTCATGCTGAAATAAAATGTTTAAATGAATTACAGAAAAAATATGTTTATAGTTGAATAGGCGTATAAAGAAGACATGTGGTGTCCATATCAGATTTTTTTTCGCGAAATAACCAGACTTTCAACAAGAAAATAAAAATTATTGTGATAATAATAAATAATAAAATAGATGTGACTGATTTGAAATTCAGCAAACGTTACCTTTTCTAATCTTGAAAATTATATGCCTATAAAATTTCTCGTCTTGGTTCATCTCGGTCAATGACCATCGGCTAAAGTATGTCCTTTTTTCTCAGTGAATTCAGACACAGACACAGAGGTTAACTCCATCTAACCTCTCTGTCACTGTTTGCTTCCAGTATTTCCGTATACATCTTACAGAAGTTTGACACAATGTAATCTCTCATTTCTTTCTTTGTGGTAATTAGGAGAAACACAAACTTCGTTATTTGCGTATTTTTGTCTGAGATCTATCTGTACAATTGGACATTAGTACCTCAAATAATCCTGGAATAGCTATGAACTGTTATACTTCCCACTGTAGCATCACGCTACTGGAAATTTATTTCTATTTGTATTTGTTTGTGTATTACGGCTCGCTCTGACGTCAGTCGAACGTATTCTTGCTATCTGGGGGGTCCCCATGCCTCCATTCTCACCTCCCTAACCTCTCCTCTGGGAAAGACAGAGATAGGGGTGTGGGGGATTTCGAGTGACGTCACGAGGGCCAAGCGTCGTTTGGTGTGGGAGAAGACGCTGGGAGTTGTTGTCCGGCGGGCGAGGATGAATGAGCGCGCCGAGGATGTAATTCATGTAAATATCTGTATATACGAGAATAAATTCTTCTTTCATCTCCACCTCGCTTGTGTTCGATGAGTCATCCTCATCAGGCCTGTGAAGAACCCTGCTCGGCGATAACGCTACCAAGTTGCCTATTTTAGAACTGTGACGTTACACCACCACCGGGACAAGCCTGCAGTTCCTCGAAGACATATAGGTCCTGATTGGTTCTTAATTGTCTATGACTAGCACAAAGACTTAGTACAGTGATTCTAAAAGGTTATTCCAGGGTGCACCACAAAATACCACAATTTTTGGGAATACCACATTTCGCACAGGTAGAGATGTAAAAAAAAAACAGGAATTTTGAAGAGGTGGGAATAAACCCGGGAATTTTGGGGAATAAACCCGGAATTTTGGGAACTTTGAGAAGAAATCATTTTAACAATGTTTACATTTATTTTTACATCAGTGGCTATTTAAGAACTAGCATATTATTTCTAAGAGATTTTTTTTTACTTTTAGCAATATATATATATATATATATATATATATATATATATATATATATATATTCGAGAAATAAAAGAAATGAGCATTTAAATGATTTTATAGTAGTACTTATGTAATTAATCACTCTGTTAGTCTTATCAAACACATACTGGTTGCTTCAATTTTAATTATTAATATAATAATTATATACATTATTTTTTATCATTATTTATTATGTAAATGGCTTTATGCTAAACTTTTCCCCTCCTCCTTTTATACTATAAAAATAATTATCTTTAAATTTAAAATAACAATTTATTATTTTTTGTAATGCATATATCATTTAAAGTTTAATCAAATGACACTGTTGCATTTTGTGTCCAATTCCTACACACACACACGCACATTATATATATATATATATATATATATATATATATATATATATAGAGAGAGAGAGAGAGAGAGAGAGAGAGAGAGATATGTTATCCAAGAAAAATAATAATTTATGGGTTTTGTGACGCTACAGAGTAATGCCTAATATTTATGTAATAATAAAAATATTGGATATTTCTCAAGGAAAAATATACTCATACTTTCATGCTAAACATGATAGCTTGTCAAATATAGTTAGTTAATCCCAATTATTCAATTTTTTTTTCATAACATATAGTAATTAAATTTTGTAAAAATATCAACTTTTGAGGTCTACAACAAAGACAGAAAAATGGTGGTTCTCATTGTGTCATAGGAACTAGCAACCTCAAAATACTTCAAGATTCCCATGTTTTGGAAATTTTCAAAATTCCTTCCCAGAAATCCATTTTTTCCCGGGTTTTTTTTCCACTGCTCACAACTCTACACACTGGTACTCCCTGTGGTATTTTGAAAAAATGTGTGTTATATTCAACTGTTCTTGTAAACACAACATTCATATGGTAATTAAATGCGGTTTTCCTTGCATAAAAGCAATCATCTAACGACCCACAATCAGGCTGTTGATAGCCAAACAGTGTAAAAAGAGAGAAATAGTTTAATATATTGACTAGAAATGAGATCATGTCTTCCAAATATATTCTCAAATATTGAAAAAATCGCTAGGACACATACTGCTCATGTTTATCAGAAACACTGTAATGAACATACTTAATGTATTTACCTTTCTTATCACATTATTTTTTCTGCAATATTTCACTTAATTATTATAACATATTTCACAGAAATCGGTATACAGTGCGCCTACACGTATTTGCAGGATATTTGTTCGAAGGGCTTATCGATAAAAATATAGATTCAATTTAAATTTCGGTCTTAACCGCATTTCCTCCTATGCAAATATATTGTGTCAGTCGTAGTATAAATTGACTTTCCCGGTTAGCTCCTTGCCCTTTTCTGTAATTCTGATTGTTTGGAACTGCTAAAAATGTTGTCATAAGTCAAGTAAATAAGTCAGTCGTAAGGAAATAAGACGCACTATATTGAAAACTGCTTGCTTTAGTTTGATTTTAATACCTTGTTTATATTTTTATCGTTCGAGCTGAATGAATAAATGTTTAATCCATGAAATGAACTGTGTTTTGGACTTCCTACGTATCTCTACACCACACGCATAACATGACGCTGGGCACTCTGCAAATAAGTTGAAATTTACCCCAACAATATTAAATGCTTTCCGACTTCGAAAAATTTCTGAACCACTAATTTAGTACACGAAGCTGGATTTGTCGTGGTATAAATTGACTTTCCCGGTTAGCTCCTTGCCCTTTTCTATAATTCTGATTGTTTGGAACTGCTAAAAATGTTGGTAAGTCAGTCGTAAGGAAATAAGACGCACTATGTTGAAAACTGCTTGCTTTAGTTTGATTTTAATACCTTGTTTATATTTTTATCGTTCAAGCTGAACGAATAAACGTTTAATCCATGAAAGGAACTGTGTTTTGGACTTCCTACACATCTCCACTCCACACGCATAACATGACGCTGTGCACTCTGCAAATAAGTTGAAATTTACCCCAACAATATTAAATGCTTTCCGACTTCGAAAAATTTCTGAACCATTAATTTAGTACACCAAGCTGGGGAACAAAATTGGCGATTAATTAAATTCATTAAAGATCTTTCTTGGTATTCACTAATTATGTCCAAGTAAAGTTTAGTGTACATGAAGATTTCTCTCGTGGTTAGAGACAGGATGAATAAAGTAGGAAAAGGTTTTTTTCTATTTTAACTGATGTTAAAAATTTTGGACATGTCCCATTATAATAGCCTCTTATTAACGTTTTTTAAGCAAAATAAAGAGCATCCCTCTTCATTTAAAGCAGGGATGAGTAAACTACGACCCGCATCGAGTCAAATCCGGCCCTGCGGAAGGTTTTATCCGGCCAGAGGTTAGAATTTTAAGTTGCCAGTCCTAGGCAAATTAAAAGAAATATATATTTATACATTATATATCCATCCCCTTTTCCACTTTGTTTGAATATTATATCCCATATTTATTATCTTAAGCCCAGAAGATCAGCGGTATACTTGCTTCTTATATCTGAACAAGTGTTTTCAACTTTGAGCCTTAGGAAGAATAATTTCAGAAGTAGACTGACAGATGAGCATTTAACCTCGTTCCTTAAAATCAGTGCATCTCGCTTTGAACTTCAGTATACGAAACTTTTAAAAATGAAATCGCAATTTCATTCATCTCATTAACATATTTAAACCTTAATACTTATATATTGTTTTTAAAATTTTTGAACAATTTATCTTGGCCTGCCAAACTTATTTTCTTTCGATTTTTGGCAAGCAACTGAAAAAGTTTACCCATCCCTGATTAAAAGGAACTTGATATTGATCTAAGTAAGTATTAAGTAACAAAATTTACAAAATAATCTAACAGAATTTAAATACTGATCATTAAATCACTTTTGGTAAATCATGAACAATAACAGATTATGCCGCTAATTTTAAATATTTATCTAAAGGTTAAAGCATTCTAGATACTCTTTAGGAAGATCACACTAAATTCTTTCCTACCAGAAAATATTCTTGACTCGTGAGAAAGTCTTTACCGGATCAACAGAAGAGTTTTGACTTAGGCCCTTTTCGGATTTTTAATGCAATTCATTTATTTTTAAAACGTTTATTTTTATTTTCTCAAAATTTTTAACTTTCTCGTTTCTGATCATTATTATTCAACAAACAAAAATCTATAACACCTAAACTAAGTTAATAAAAATTACTGTTCTATTTAAAAATTATAATTTTTGGATTTTTAGTACAATCTATTTATTTTTTAAAACTTATATTTTTATTTTTCCAAAAATTTTCAAATTTTTTTCGATCTTGTTCAGTATTGTTCAAATTTTTTCGGCTTTTTTCGTACAGATGTCACTGGCCACAAAAATATTTTATGTTTTTCTATCCCTAAACTCTCTACTCTCTAGTTTTGTATTATGAACTCACGAATCCACCCTTCTATCTCTTAGCTCTTTTATGTGTTTATTTTTCGCTCGTTGTCATTTTTGTGCTTACTGACAGAAGCCTCTGGATTGAAGGGCTCGGCCCATATGGTCCAGTTGCACCACCACCTTTGAAGCCTTTGAAGAGTTTTGAGAGTGGCAGTAACAGTATGGTAGGAACTTCTTTTTTACATGCTCATAAAATTTGGCCGATTTAAGAAATTAACATTAAAGTAATAGTCAAAATCAAAACCACCCAATTTTCATTTTACGCAATCATTATTATCTCTGTTTAGCCATGCTAAAAATTAAGGACTTTTAAAGTCCTAGAGTGACCCAGTTTTTTTATTTTTACCTTGTCACACTCACAAGCTCTGTGGTGCAGAAAATAAATAATAGAATTAAAAATAATTTAAATTGATGAGATGATTTAATGGTTTATAGTGGTACGTTGCTAATAATTTGTCTTATAAATATGCAATAACCCATAGGATAAAAAGAACACCAGGTTCGTTGAGGGAATTAATTATCAGATAAATAACAGTAAAATTAAAGTAAATAGGAAACAATACAGTTCATGACAAACACGATTACCTCGTACAATAATTTATTAAAACTTAACGATGGTAGCGTATGTTTGCAATTTTTCTCCACTTAATATGTGTTTCAAGCACTCGACTAAATTTTCGCGCCCAGGGCACGTGCCCCAAGTGCCCGTGCGATAATCAGACCCTGCATTCGAGGTCACATTGTGTTTGTGCATGTGTGAATGTGCGTATCTAAGAGCACAGAAACTGACACACATATTTACATTTTTAAATTATCATGTTTTGTATATTTTGTATAAATCAAAATCATGAATATACGGATACCAGAGCCGTAACTAGGGCGTGGCAAAGGTGGCATTTGCCACGGGTGCATCCGTCTTAGGGGCGCCGCACCATCAGGAGCATGGGGTCCTAAAGAGGACGATTCTCCCCGAATAGAAATAGAAAAAAAAAGAAAAAGAAATTTTTAGCTATAAAATCCAATGTGTTTAAAAATTATTTTTCATTAATTTTCTTATTTTTTAAATTGTTTTTAGAGACTACACTTGTTATAGATTCTTATAAAATATTTACTAAACCCTCAAATATTCTTTAAATTTGGGGTATTCGTTTTAAATTTTGAATTTATTAAAGTTATCAAAATTAAATTTCAATTTAGAAATTCTCCACTTTTTAATGAAAATTTAACGTCTAAATAAAAATTATCCCCCTCAAATAAACTATTCAATTTATCAGCAAAATAATATCCCCAAAGTGTTCAAAAATATTTTTAGTATTAATTAATCAAAAATAGAAGAAAATTTAAAAATTCATATATTAAGAACATTTTGAGAATTATTTATAAAAATATTTTGAAGTTCATTCTGATACAGAAAAAAAAACATGTTTATATATTTTCTCATATTTGGTGGTAGGTGTGCAGACCAGTTTTTGGCCACTGACTCTAAAGGACCTAGTTACGGACTTGACGGATACTGACAAAAATCGAAAAATAATTGCTTACATGGGCTTTCGAATGAACCTTTGCAAAAATATTTGTGATCTAGTTCAAGAGAAATTTTGCCTACTACAAAGATCACCTTTATTTTATCCGTCAGTTCTACAATTTTCTAGGCGATCTAGCTTTTTTGAAATCTTCTTTCTTAAGAGTTGTCAAAATTATCAAAATCTTGCCCATGTCAAAAGCTTTCAAATGAGTCTGCAGTGCAAAATATCTCTTTTCTAGTTCAAGAGAAAATTTGTTTACAAACTAAAGTCACCTCAACTTTTATCCATCAGATCTACAAATGTCTCATCTAGCTGGCCTCCGAAATCTTCTTTCTTTAGTCAAAAACATAAAATGCTAAAACATAATCTAGTACGCTAATTACCTAAACGCGAACACTTGTAAAACCAATTTTATCCATCAGTTCTACAACTTTCTAGGCGATCTAGCTTCTTTGAAATCTTCTTTCTTAAGAACTGTCAAAATTATCAAAATCTTGCCCATGTCAAAAGCTTTCAAATGAGTCTACAGTGCAAAATATCTCTTTTCTAGTTCAAGAGAAAATTTGTTTACAATCTAAAGTCACCTTAACTTTTATTCATCAGATCTACTAATGCCTCATCTAGCTGGCCTCCGAAATCTTCTTTCTTTAGTCAAAAACATAAAATGCTAAAACATAATCTAGTACGCTAATTACCTAAACGCGAACACTTGTAAAACCAATATCCATCAGTTCTACAACTTTCTAGGCGATCTAGCTTCTTTGAAATCTTCTTTCTTAAGAACTGTCAAAATTATCAAAATCTTGCCCATGTCAAAAGCTTTCAAATGAGTCTACAGCAAAATATCTCTTTTCTAGTTCAAGAGAAAATTTTGTTTACAATCTAAAGTCACCTAACTTTATTCATCAGATCTACTAATGCCTCATCTAGCTGGCCTCCGAAATCTTCTTTCTTTAGTCAAAAACATAAAATGCTAAAACATAATCTAGTACGCTAATTACCTAAACGCGAACACTTGTAAAACCAATAATCAAATAAGAAGACATACTTATTTACTTACAATAACTAACTTGTTTATCATTCACCCCTCGAGGTACATCGGATTACCGTCTGCATACTGATGAAACTTCGCTTCATAACAAAAATGCCTTGGTCTGTCTATTAACTTAAATTAAGATGGTAATAGCGGGAAATTAGTTTAAACCAGTTTATCCGATACAATTGAAATGTGACAGGGACTTATAACTCATGCCGTAAGGCAAGATACATTGTCATTAAAGATTAAAGTTATACAAAGATAATGTAATTATAGTTAACTGAGATTATCAACATAAAACAATTACACGGAAAAGGTTAAAGAAGAACTTATGATAACTATCGTAGTTGTATACTAAGTAATAAATCACGGAAGATTCGTTTATATTGATGTATATTAAAACTTCCTCTCTGAAACCTCGTGTGCTACCGCATTTAACACATGTATATCGTCTAGTTTATAGAACTTATTAGTTTGAATTGCGGTAAACAGAAAGTCCAACGTACCAAAAAAAATTACCATATACTTTGCATAGAAATTATTGCGAGGTCAACTGATGTACCATTTAAAGCGGATTAAGAACTTAATGGGGATAAAATTACTACTGATTATGCCATTGCAATTGGAGACTTGAAAATAGTTCCGTCTCAAATCTAATGGTATAGATTTTAATAAATACAAATAAAAATATTATAAACATGATTGGACCTCCAAATTAAATGCATAAGTTTAAAAATTATCGGATTTTATTTAAAAAAAGACAAAAGTTGTAAATTAAACAGTTAAATGTAATATTACATGTGTTATTAAAGATAGATATCCATGAATGTGGCTCATTGAGTTTTGCAATTTAATACTATTTTATTCAATGACGGTCACATGGCTCGATGGGAGATAAAAATAAGATATATGCTAAAAAAGCGTTATATTTCTACTATGTTGTTGTTTCTGATGCCACTTGGACAAACTAAGGATGATTTGAGCGATATGCTACTCGTATTAAGGCAAGGGGGTGCACATTTCTTTTTAATGAGCACCAATAGGGTGAAAGAATGACTGCCTGTCGTGTAGTCCTCGTTATATATTTGAGTAAAAACCTGTGATCAAATGTATAGTGGGATTTATTTTTAATTGCGTTGTGTTAAAAATTTTTGTACTAAGATTTAACCACAGGTTCTGAGAAACTACAGACATATATATGAAGAAAAACTAACCGCTAAAATGATAGCAACCGAGACTAGCTTAATATAAAAAAAAGTAAATTTATTATAATATATTTATGCATCTATTTACAAAACCAAAATGATACTAATTTTCATAAGTAAGCTTAGTAAATATATTCAAAATTAGTTCTGACAATTTTTTATACACTTAAGCAAATATTGTAAGTAGAGAGATGACCTAATTTCGATTTCAAAATGTAATGCAAAATGGGTACCTTTGTGAGTCTAAAATGTTGGGCCCGGAACACTTCTGGTTGAAGGGTATCAATGGCTGATCAGGAGAGGGAATCTATACATCATCCGTTTATCTGTTACAGACATCGTCAGGGGCTGTCTCCTGAGTCTTTGGGGTGCGGCCGTACTACTTTGTGAAGGAACACTTCCTAGCGGACTTGGCTGGACTCTCCTAGTCTGGACTATCGAGCACCTTCTTTTTTGGACCTCCGAACCAATCTCTTCTCGGGCCTCTTAATCCATCTCCTCATTTTTTAGTTTTTTCATATTTTATTATCTCAAACTTTGTCCCCTCCTCCTTCTTGTCTTCCAGTCGGGATAGTTGCCAGAATTTCATTCGTCTGACCAAACCCCGCCCTGAGACCACCAACGTGAACAACCTTATAATTGGGCACTGTCCCTTAGGGACTCATAAATACTCCACAAAGGTACATTCTTATTTAATGTCAAGTACGGAGACGGGATTCTAATCTGGGACTGGAATCAGCACCCCGCCCGAGACAACCGTATAAGACTACACTATCTTTTTTATCGAGATTTATGATCCTCTATCTGTTTACAACGATGTGATGAGGTCAGATTTAGATCCCGAACATTTTACTTCATGTATGAATGAATCAATTATATAACAGATCTAAATCGCCTCATCACACTGCCCAAATAGGTCCTCGTAATTTACGAGCATGGACCAAGCAGAAGACCCATAGTCTTGGACTGCCACCCCCAGAGGTACTGATTCAGGACTTGGAGGACTTTGTGATTACGAACCTATTTTACTTGCGCCAGTCACCTTTAACGAACACGGTGGATCTTAAGCACGGCTTGAGCTCCGAACCTGAACCTCTCAGTTACGAGATTGTTGCCTTTATAGACTGAGCTACCACGGGTCCGGAAAATACTTCGCAATTTTAACTAGCATATACATTTTTTGATAAATACTTAACAGATAATCTCCAAAAATGTGAATATCATGCACAGCAAAATAATGAAGCTGAAACATTTTGAAATTATAATTCAAAACAAAAATTTGTCAACTTAAAAAATATTTATAAAGTTTAAAATAAGGTTGTATGACAAAAAGAAAACAGGTTTCAGTTTATTAAAAAGAATCATGTTATACGAAAAATTGTCTTTTAATAATGAATCGTGTACTTAATTTGATTTTTTTCTGAAAAAAATTCATTTCATATTTAAGTTGGATTCTGTGATTTTGAAGGTCCTTTGTCTTCATTAAATAAGTTTTTTATGATTTTTTTTTCACACAATGCAAATAAATTAAAAAACATCGAAAATTACTTATAAAAATTTTATAAGTAATTTTTAATGCTGACATATAAATTTTTTACAAAACTTTTATAAGTGACTTATAAGCAAGCGTCTGTTCAGTTTTGCTATTAAATAATAATAAATACAGAAGAAACTAGTAAAAATATTTCTTCTGGTTTCTTTTGGGGATTAACTTGTCCAGACCACTTTATATCTGACAATTTAAAATGTGTAAAATTCAGGTTTTGCACCTGCCGGTAGACCCGCTTCTCTAGGAGATCATTTATAAAGAAAGGAAAAACTTCCTCATACGATACTTATTTGGTATCATATATGAATGCAGTACCGTAAAGAAGAGTGTTGTAATAGATTTATTTACTCTTCATGATTTTAGTTGATGTGTCTGCTAGAAAAAAGTAAATTAAAAGTAAGTCTGCCACCGGCAGAGGTATCGTTTGAGAACTTGAAGAACATTGGGGCCACAATATCCAGCACAGATATTTTTCATTTGTGGTAGGTCTAAAACATCCATTACATGTGTATATTAAACTATGAAAGCACAAAATCAAGAAAAAAGAGCAAGAAATATAGTAGATGATTTTATTTCACTATTTTTATTATATACATAATTATGATAACTTCCATATTATCACAATATAAAATTATAACCTACAACTTTTAACACTGAACATATTTCTTCATAACAAGAACGCATTCATTTTCACAGTAACTTGCTAATAGATTTTTTTTCATTTGGAGAATATGGTATTCAGATATCTCCAGACATCATTTTCGTGTTTCAACAGCAGTATTCAGCATAGAATGAAGAATGCTAAGCACTACTGCCCACGATATTAATTTTTAAACACATGGGTTAATGCTAACATACAATCTATTTGTTCATCACATCTAAAGCTTCTGCACAGCAAATGTCTCCTTGGTGTGCTTTAATTAAATGATCCCCACAGTAAACATGCAAATAAATTAATTTGGTCCATATCAATAAACTGTGAAGTGCTAATCACATGGTTTAATCATCATCGAACCTAAAGGCATACATGGCAGTGTCTTATAATGGAAAAATTGTATATCATTAAAAATTAATGAACAATTTCTCGACTGTTACACACCCAATTCTCAGAAAAATGACTATTACCTGTAACTATTCATATTTTGTACAGTTACCAAAGAACTATTATCATTTGAACATCTCTGAAAGAGTTGTAACAACATACAGTATATGTTCTCTTAGGTTACATTTATTTTTAGATATGCAATACAAGAATTTCAATATTTTACTCTGCAAGTTAAATATTGTTACATTTAAACTTGTATTCCTAACATTAATAATAAATGTCTTTTCTAATAATTCAAGTAACCTAAATAACATATCAAAAGATAAAATATATTAACATACATATAAAAAATTTAAGTCAATAAACTGTAAAATTTTTATGAATAAAATTGAGTAATATACATACATATGCAATCAAGTATGAATATAGATAAATGTAAATGTATACATATGCTTTAAGTATGTTGATATGAATAAATGTATATGTATTTATAATAATGATTTTTTTTATGTACTGAAAGCAATGCTTGAAGTAAAATTTTTTGGATACTTAGTTTGAAAAAAAAATGGAAATTTTTAAAAAATTAGCAGGTGAAAATATGAGTTATAAATTAATATTTTTGATCCCACAGAAAATAGCCTTTAAAAAAGCTCCAAATTTCACTTTACAAACACTTTATGTTCCACTGCTATCAATACATAAAATTAACATATGCATATCTGCCAACATGCCATTTTTTGAAAATTTTATCACTGCACAAATGCATATCTACACAAAGTAGATTTGCAGCTTATTAATCCTTGCAGAACTGAGATGGAATCAATTTGACCCTGCTGGAGATTTTATAGCTCTTTCTCTTGCCTTTTACAATAAATATGCTAAATTCATTTTCAACAAATTCTCATATAAAAGGTTCCTTTCATAATATTGTCTAATTAGAAAATTTCTTTATGAGTTTAATTTGTTTTGTTTATTTACAGAAATTGTGATTCGGATCCCACTGATGCCTTCTTAGCCAATGAGAGAATAAATGAAAGTTTTCAATTATTTGTGGGCAGAAATCATACTTCAATGTGTTATTTTGCATTTGATCACCAAAAAGACGAGATGCAAAACTGAAGTAATTACAATGCATTACCAAGCACATTCTTAAAATAGTGCTATTTTTTGTTTGTTTTTCCTTCTTGAGATTTGTAATGCTATGGAAATTACATTTTGCCCTTTTAATAAATGTTCACTGCCAATGTCATATCAATAATTTATCTTTTGATCAGTTTTTTAGGCTTTAACATCATAAATACCTATGAGGTCAACATGACCTCATCTTTGGCATTTAAGTAATATTTTGTTTTCAGTACTGCAAGGGTTAAGATAAAATTCTTGGAGAAATTATATAACATTAATTTCTCTCTCATACAAATTATATAAAGCACAAACACTATTGAAATTTAGATAGACATAATTGTATAAATGAACAACCAAAAAGTTTGTACATAAATACTACATATATCATCCTTCCATATTTACATATTCATAGTCCTTTTTACCAGTTTTACAAGATATTTATTCCTTATATTCTGAAATCAAGCATGTACAATATTACAATATGATTAAAATCTATAGAATGTCTAGATAAAAAAAAAAAGTTGACAGGTATGCAAATGAGTAAAAATTTTACTGTCATACTACATAGACTGCTCCATGTTCTAGATTAAAAAAAAAAACTTTAAACACCAAAATTAACTTCAAGTAACATGTCTTACTATATCATTTAACACTTTAACCCTTTATAAGGCCATTTTTTTCCTATCAATGGTATATTAATAACTTTTTTTTTAACAGATATTGATTTAGTATTTAGATTATCATGCTTACTTTAACTTTTTTTAGTAGGAAGCCTGCTTACCACTACCCACTGTTTGCAATAAAAAATAGGACATTTTACACTTATTATTTCTTTTTATGTTGTATTACATAATATTTATAAAACACATTTTGTAAATACTACAATCTAAAAAAAATTGTGTCAAATGAAAATTGACCAAATGAACCAAAGGTATGTGCAAAAGAAACTGAATTCCAAATTTTGTTTTCTCTTCTTCATTCAAAACTATACTTAATTCTTAAAGCCACATTATGAAGACAAGGTATTTACTAATTTTCTTTGTTATTTCTGAATCTTTTAAGAGATGGCAGGTCTCATGAGAGGTGGTAAAATGGCTAACCATAGACATTTAAAAGTAGTTACTTTGGTGATAAGTTTATCTATCATGACCTTCAAAAGGATTAACGGAACTTGAATATTTCTATTTCACAGCTTTAAGTATATTTACCACAGCCTTAACCCTTCAGGGACATGCCTTCTTTAGGTACGGGTTTCACGCCTTGAAGAGATCTTTCTCTACATCCTTGAGATTACCTCCTTTCTTTTGCTTCTTACCAAGTTGAACCACAACAAGTGGAACTATGACAAACCTCTCATAGGTCAGCAGCAGCTTGGTAGCTGCTACAGGTTGCTATTTTAGCAGTCGTGTTATCCGTAATAAGTAACTGTATGACTTTGGTTGGGCCAGATAAAACCAATTCTCTTTCATAACATTAAAAGGATTAACAGAACTTGAATATTTCTATTTCAGATTTCAGTATATTTACCACAGCCTTAAGCCTTCAGGGATATGCCTTCTTTAGGTACGGGTTTCATGCCTTGAAGAGATCTTTCTCTACATCCTTGAGATTACCTCCTTTCTTTTGCTTCTTACCAGGTTGAACCACAACAAGTGGAACTATGACAAACCTCTCATAGGTCAGCAGCAGCTTGTTAGCTGCTACAGGTTGCTATTTTAGCAGTCGTGTTATCGTAATAAGTAACTGTATGACTTTGGTTGGGCCAGATAAAACCAATTCTCTTATCATGGCATTAAAAAAGATTAACAGAAATTGAATACTTCTATTTCATAGCTTTAAATACATTTATTATGGCCTTAAAAAAATTAACAGGGCTTGACTATTTCTATTTCATAGATTTAAATATATTTACCATGACCTTAGTAAGGATTAACCAAACTTTAATATTTCTATTTTATAGCTTTAAGCTTTACCTAAAGAATACATATTGTGCAAATTATTTCTCAGTCTAACCATTTATATAAAGAATAGACTCTGCTACCAAAAAAGCACCAAGTAATTTTAATTTTGCACAAAACCGGTTACTTTATCATCCTGCCTACAATTTCAACTATTATATAGCTTTAACCATATGAGCAACAATTTTTATAGTATATATGGAAAGTCTTAATATTTTATTAGAATAATTCTTTTTTTTTATTATATGTATAATGTACCTAACTTTGAAACTAAGGTGCAATTGCAGGGTACATTTATGTCATGTGCAATTAATTTTTATGATGATATAACCTCATTTTTTAAAAGTATAATTTTTATATGTGAAAATTTAGTATTTATTTTACAATAGTGTCTTTAAAAGTATTAAAGCAAAGCACATGAAAGGGGTAACATTTTTAAATAAAATAGATATCAAATTAAGAGCTTATAAATATTTAAAAATTTACATCTAACATATAAAATCTAATCATAACTTCTTAAAAAATGTATTTTACATTTGTATAACATGTACCCATTGATAAAATTTTCACTAGACAGAAAAAAAACCTTAAAAAATTTATTAAAATACATATTTTTCACTACAATCAAAAATACTTTTCAAGAGTAAATGTAAGCTTAGAAAAATAAAATAAATCCTATGCATAGATTCAGTGATATTTTCTTTCCTTTAAAGACCTCATTACATAATAGGAAATTTTTCAAAATTAATTTTACAATTATAGGTTTTCCTCTAATGAGGAAGAAAACCTATAATTAAAATTAATTATATTACAATGTTTTCAGACACTACTATAAACTTTCTCAATATAAAGAACCATTAAAAAAAATTAAATAACATAGGAACTCTAATTTTAATTTAATTTCACATTTTAACAGATACACAATTTATACAAATCTGTAAACGCTCATAACTGCTATAAAGAAACAAAAGTACAACCACATTTAATAAAATGTATTTAGTGCAAATCTTAATTGAATGGTAGTGAAATACAAAGTAATTTCAAATATAAACTCATAAGGGGATACATTTTATTCCATTCTATTAACAGTCATCATTAATTCAAATAACAAGCTTAGTTAACCTGTTGTTTCTGCATTCTGCGAATCACCGAAAAAACTCTTAGATGAGTCAACACCATTTACTTCCATTTTCTCTGATTCTGCAAATGCAGGTTGCTGGGGTTCCTTAGCAGAACTCTTCTGTCCAAAGTCTACCACTGTTTCAGAAGTAGTTGGCACTTTTGGAGTGGTTTCTTCACTTTCCATATCAGGAAAAGTACATTCAAACTCATCTGCACTTCGATATGTACTTTCACTAGCGCCATTTTCTGTGGAAGGTTTTTCTTCTTTCTCCTTCAGCTCCATATCATCATCAGATGTTGGAGTATCTCCAGCAGTAATAGATGTTACAACAACGGTTGGGCATTCTTCTGTACCTTGAGAAGGAGTAGTGATTGTAGAGTTTATTTCTTCATTTGCACCATCTGAACCTCCATCTTTAACAGTAGCAGCCTGTAGAAAATTTAAGAAAAAGTAATTATTACAATAAGTTTAATAAATTTTAAATTAAATAAAAGTAATCTGATAACAATGCTGCTTTATCATCCAACAAAATATTTTAATAAGAAGAAATTTGGTTGTACTACTTTATCACATATGTAAATTATTTGCAAAAAATATACTATAATCATATCATACTAAATACAATATTATATCCCCTAAAAGCAAAATCAATAACCTGACAATGCTTTCAAATCAAATCAAATAACCTATTAAATTAAAATAATACCATACTTAATACAATATAATAATTTTGATGTACTAACAACCTGAAAATGCTTTCCAATAAAATAAAATTAACCTATTAAATTAAAATACCATACTAAATACAATTTGATAGCCCCTAAAAGCTGAATGAATAACATGGACACTTTTTAATAAAATTAAATAACTTATTAAAATAAATCTAAAATCTTCCTCTCAAAAAGGGTAAGATTTCTTTACAAAAGAAGGAAAAAAGTTTTTTAATCAAAGAAAAAAGACTGTATGACATCATTTTAGAGAAAAGATATGATTTTAAAAATAAAAGACTTGAATTTTTACAAATTCGAAGCAAATTTATGAACTACAATAAAAATGAAGGTTTACATAGACAAGGAATTTGTCTTTAACCTGTAAATATCTGCAACTGGCAAGAAAACAGATTATTGACTAAATATTGATATATATATTATATTAATTGCTTAAACAATTTATTAATATTTTATGACTTTTAAGCACTATGCCCATGTAATTCAGACAGTAATACACGAGACATTTTTAAGATATCAGTTTTAATTAATGGTTTCAAATTCATTTTTATGAAAAAAAAATCATAGAAAAAAAGACCAAATAATACATTGAAGTAAATAGATAAATGATAGATGACGTTTCAAAACACAGGAAAGTGAAGTGGTTAAAAGGCAGAACAAGGATAAGAAAACAAATTTTTTCTACCCTATAGAAAAATTTCTTCAAGTTGAACACTTGACTTATGATGAGATTGAAACAAAATGACAGATACAAGATTATTTCAAATTAGCTCCAGCAACAAACCAATAGTTTTATCATATTGAAGATTATTCTTTTGACAACTATCATTTTAAAAATAATTCTGAACTTCTCTTACCAACATTTCAATTTTTAAAAGAAGTGAATGCCAAATTATTATAAATAGCATCAAGGTCAAGGTAATTGGGTTTAATGGAGTACCCAGCGAAGTGGAAAGTCTTCACTTTAACCTCCAAACGTAAAACAGATCAAAACATCAACTTAGGCCTCAAGATTAAAAGAAATCCAAACAAAAATTTAATACACTCCAACTCACAAAGAAGCGAGGAGGTGAGAACGTTCTCATAAAAAATTATGAGTAATCAACATGTTGTCTAATTAGGAGATAATTAGACTGGAACCTTGACTATGACCAGGAAGTATGATTAACAGCAATGCATAGTATTCAATATAATATGAAACCCAAAAACTATATAAATACACAAAAAAAAAAAAAAAAAGTTAAAAGGGACTATAACAACTGCAACTTGGTACAGTAAATAATAAAAAATAAGCAAAATGTGATGACACTAACAAAAAGATATATTTTCTATTTTACAAAATTTTAAAATTTTTATTTAACATTTTTAAAATTTTTTTAATAACATAAAACAAGACAGAACTTTATGCAAAGTACAAAATAAATGAGAGCAAAGTAGCAGAATGATATAGAAACAAAAAAAATCAGAAAAAATAAAATTTAGAAAAAAATAGCCAAAAAGTACAGAAAACGGTACTTCACTAATAAAACCCCCAAAATACAAAAAATTAGGCATGAAAACCTAAAAGCGTATTTTTAAGAGAATTTAGAAAAGTCGATGTCGTTGCCAGAGACAGAACCATCAACCTCAGGAACGCAAGCCAAAGTAGGCAGACACGCTACCAAGCATGCCACATCCACACAGTGCATAGAGACAAAATTGCCAAGTGATGTTAAAACCGAAAATGAGTTATTCTCCCCGCCTTTGCTTAGAAGGAGGGAGGGCCATATCTGGACGATATAGCAATGCTCTTGGCCTCTTAGCTGAGCTCGGGACTGCAGGATTATATGCAGGAAGGTTGTGAAATAAATTGCATTATAGAGAAATTTAAAAATACAAAATCAAATTTTTCTTTTTAGTTCCTTTCCTTTTACAGATTCAGAAAATGTTTGGTTTTAATCAGAGCTCCATGGAACATATAATTTTTAAGCAGGTGTTGATTTAAGTAGGCTCTATTAAATCCAATTCCAAGCAGGTGCAGAAATATATGCTAACAAATGAATTTGTATTCAATGGATTATGGTACCAAAAGATTGTAGATTATACACCATATGAATTAAGTTTTCTCACTACAAGAAATTATAAACTAATTCTTTTTAAAGCTAAAATGGAGATAAAAGAA
The DNA here is from genome assembly GCA_032207245.1 of Pardosa pseudoannulata. Lineage (NCBI taxonomy): Eukaryota > Metazoa > Arthropoda > Arachnida > Araneae > Lycosidae > Pardosa > Pardosa pseudoannulata. The sequence continues at coordinate 66,641,658 of CM063510.1, forward strand.
TAACATTAGATTACATGATGAATAATTTAAAATAGAACTCCAAATTATTAAAAAAAAAAAATAGCATACCATTGTTTTAGTAGGGCTATCAGGACTTGAAACAAGAGGAGCATATTTCCCAACATCTTCAGATGCTGAAAAATAATTTTATACTTATGATTTAAGAAAGTAATTAAATTGTAGATTAGGTGAACAGTTTTTCCTTGCTTTAAAAAACTACAACTAAACACAGTTGAAAATCTTCTTATAATCGGTTTTGGTATTTCTTAGAACTGGTTATAAAAACCCAGTTTTAAAAAGTTGGGTTACTTCAAGCTTTATATTTAAGTACAATAACACAAATAATCTTAAGTCTTAAATCCAGAAAAAATATTAATAATAATTTTCAGCATGGTAACTTCCATATAAAAATTCCATAACTGCTTACTGTTTAAAAAAAAAAAAAAAAAAAAAAAAAAAAAAAAAAAAAAGATATTAAGTAGAGTTAAAATAGTTTGAAGGTGGCTTAAAACTTTAAAAAGTTACAAGTAAACTACAATAAAATTCAAGTTTAAATATGATATACACATAAACATGCTCAATGAAGTTTCATTTCACACCCCATGCAACATCAAATCACAATACTTTAAACCATTCATGAGTGTACAAGTTCCAATAAACATTGCAGACAGGAGTGCACATAAACAGCATACATGTACAACAAACACCCTAAGAATTCAACAAAATATATATCTCATAACTTCCAATTTAATTACAATCTAACAAATACAAAAAATTCTAATTAGGACTTTAAAAAAAAATAAAGATTATGAAAATCTAATCGACATTCAACAAATAGTTTAAATAGTGATAATATCCTGAAAATTCTTCAATATAAAAACTCCATATATAATAAATCTTTACAGAAATATCAAACAAAATAAACATCTTTTTATATTTAAAAAAAAAACTTATGAAATTAAAGAAGGTGATGTTGCTCTTACTTTCAGTGTAAATTTACATTTCATATTTGAGTATATAATAGAGAAAGGTAAGAAGTATTGCTATTCATTTAAAAAAAGAAAAACAACCTACATTTTTATTACAATATACATATAGAAAAGTCTGCCACAATAAATATAACTAATATGAATAATTTATCTTAAAACTTAGTTTAAAGGATATAATCACAGGAGTAAATGCTTAAACTTTCAAGCAATAGTTAAAATCTACAAAAAGTATATTTTACTGTAATCTACATGATTTGTTATAGTTATGTGTGTTAATTTTAAAAGTAATAATAATGACTTAAAAGTAATAATAATGACTAGTATATAAAGTTTTAATCGTTCCTTAAATTAACACAATAAAGTAAAACAAAACCAGCTTATGCATAATACAAGAAAAAAATTTAACCTGATTAACTGATTATTGGTTGCTAAATACTTATAGGTTATTAGTTGCTTATGCTTTAAAATATTACAATATTAAATAATTCTGAATAACAGGCCATTAATGGTATGATCAACTTTTTTTAAACTTATAATTAAAATATCGATATTCAACAATAAAACTTATTTTTCAACTATTTTTCACATTAGATTTTCAAATGGCACTTTTTACTTAATATGCAACTCTGAAGAGCAAATATAGAGGTACCACAAAAGTTACACTCTTGATAACATTTTTGTTAAGTAGTGATAAGCACACAAAATGCAGTAGTTAGAGAAAATGATAACTGGAATTTGCTACAAACATGCATCAGCTTTTAACGTGAACAAATACTGTAAACAATGGTCAGTACATCTTTAAAGACCTGTAAAGAAGCATGCTCAAGCAAAGAACAGAGAGAGAGAAAGCAATAATATAGAAGGAAAGTAAAAGGTAAGAGTGAGTTTCTAGTCTATTTTCTAAATTCTACTTAACCAGGCCAATTTATTAGAACCATGCCAACAGTGAGACTATAACACACACTTCTTCAAAATTTTAATTTGTTTATGACCCAAAGTTTTAAATTGGTGTAAAACAACAGATTCAACCAAAGGCAACTGAATGCTTTTAAATTATATAAGAACCTATGTAAAATAACACACAAATGCAAATACTGACAATGATTCTTATATAATTTATTTGCATGTTTACATAGTTTCCTTGTATATTTTATACCAAATGCTTTTTTCTTACTACTATGAAACAAATATGAACTTCCATTATCCGAAAATAAGGTGAAGTACACCTCAAGAACCCATAGACAATATAACATTTGACTGGTATAGTTATAATCAGAAGAATTAGAAGACCTATTAAACACATACCTCATAAGTGCCCATAAATAAAACCTTATAATGATAATAAAAAATTACTGTAAAGAATCAGTAAAACTGAGATCAAATATTAATTTCATGTTTACAAAAATATATTTATAGAAGAAAATTGGAGAAAAAAGTTAATATTAATATTTTTAAAAAATCATTTTTGTGTTTAAAGGTATAAAACTAAAGATGAAAACTACTATTCAAAGAAACTTTTTTGGTACCTATCCAAAAATAACTAAAATTATCCATTAAGCTGTTTTAGATTATTAAAGATACTTTACCAAACCAATATCATTTGGTACCAAACCAATATTAATTAAAAGTTTATTAAAACTCAACATTCTATTACAAATACAAACATTCACATATATTCTTCATAAAATAATTAAAAATTAGCAAAGCTACATGGAGTTCAAAGAAAAGTCCTATACAATTAGAATTTTATACTGTTAATACACTGAATCCCATACATAATTTCCTACAATATACTGCTTCTCTAACCAATCATTTCATTGATAAAATCTTTATGATGTATAATTCATAAAATACATTCACCCATTTTATGACAGCTAAAGAGGTAAATAATACATGCAGCTATTTATTCCTGATTAAGGTACTTTTTACTATTTTTTCTGATTAATGTAATGTTTTAATGTACTTTAACTTTTTGTTAGTATCTTTTTAAGTCAAATAACATAAGCCCATTTTTTATATAACTTAAAACTTTATTGTACTGATGAGAAATTCCTGAAAATCTTATAAATGATAAAATGTTTTCTAAAAAACTAAATATATTTTAATTGTATGCAAACTTCTAAAATAATAAAGTAGAACTGTATACAAACTACTCATCATCACTTAATTGCAAATACAAGGTTTCTAAATATTCTTCATAAAAAAAATAAGATTTAGAAGATAATTTATTATTAATGTTAATAAGACTTAATAAAAAATTAATCATACAACAAGACATTGAGCTTATGCTGCTAACTTCATAATGTTCAAGTCACAAAAAAAAAAAAAAAAAAAAAAAAAAAATTATTCCATTTTGCAGTGTTATTAGATTTGAAAGAAATAGTTGTGCATAAATATTTTATTATATTTCAAGGGATTTAATCTAATTTCCAGTCATTCATATAAAAAAATTAAACTGTAATTATCTAATGTTTAAAAGATGCTTAGATAATAAAATAGTTAAAATTAGAAATTATCAGGGGGAAGGAAGTGGCAAAAGGAGTAATGCTATTAATAAAAGCAAGTTCTGCTAGCTTTAAATATTTTTTATGCCCATTGCTACATAGAATTATAAAACAAACCTTAACACACACACACCTGAAACTGGTCACAGTCAAAATATTTTTAGGGAAAAGAAAAATTCTAAGAATACGGAGTTATATAATTTTATGCTTACTTGAATAACTTTTACTGATCTATTTAAAACTGTTTTACAAATATACAATAACTAATTTTAACCCAGTAATAATTTCAAAATCTAATAAAAATATTCATTAAAATTTTACTGATACTTTCAAAAAATTATAAATTAATATAAAAAATACCAGGGTTTTGATTAGTTTTTTTAAGCTATTATTTGTTAACTAACACACATTGATACAGACACAACAAATAACCATTTCTAAAAAAAATGTTATCAGAAAAGCATAACCTATAAAAGAAAAGGGCTAAAAAAATTGTTAGAATTGTTTACCAATTTGAAAAACCAGCTTGACTCAAGAGGTTTAACAACTCTGTAATCCATTCCCAGTGGATAACAAAGCAATGTGTATAAAATATAATTTAATATTTCTTATATAATGTAATGAATAGCATTCTTTTTTATCTGACAAAATTTAACCAGATCATTCATGCTGTAGATGGTCCAGTCCATTATAATACTAATGATTGTCAATAATACAAAGAGCTGAACCTTTAACTCTTTCGCACCTACTGTCATAAATACGTGCCAGCAAGAAACGCACTCACTTTCCGGCCGACACACTGGCATGCCAGAGCGCTTTCTCGTTCACCCCCGACCATCACATATGTGTGCCAGTATTGTTTAACATTTTAAAAACTATAAGCTTTGACACAAGATGGCAATGCATGTCCATATGGATTTAGATACATGTAGATTTGACCTTGTACTTCAATAGGAGAGTAGCATGATACACATACAAGTGGTTTTTGATTATATAAACATGAGGGAAAAGGAATCTTTCCAATTGACATGTTTTATGACGGCTCTTTAAATTCCCTCATGGAGTTTGTTTATGTAAGCAGGGGAGTTTTATTTTTGCTAAAGTGTTGTGTATTTCGGTTTGCAGTCCAGTTTTTAGTACAGAATTAGATCTGACACACTTGATTGTTTTTTTCTTTTTATTGTTAGATTTTCGAAACGTCGAAAGTGTTTAACTTAGCTTGAAATAGCTGAAATGACGCGAAATATTTCAGATTTTGATTCTGAAACAGATTAGGATATTAGTAATAGTGACACTATAATATATTCTGGTTGTTCTTTATGTTCATAATGGATCTAGCGATTCTAATGATGAGGAGGACATTTCTGACAGAAATTGACTATGTTCCATTTTTTCACATTCTGGAAAAATCCTTCAAAACGGCAAATGAGTTACTACGAGTGCAAGGACTGTCACATAGGATTGTTTGTAGATCCCTGTTTTTAAAATTTTTCATACAAAAAAAAGTTTGAATAACATAGTATTCAGTTTTGCAATGTTAAAAGTCATTAAATACTAAGTAAAAAATGAAAAAAAACTAAAGTGTAAAATATATATTTAAATAAGAAATAGCTTAAGTAAATAAAGTATCTATAAACATATATAAATCCCATTCTGTTTAAATACTTTACGCAGCATTATTAAATAATGTGTTGCTACTTCGTTAATTTCATGAATTTAGGCTTAATAGCAAAAAACCTTCCGGCCCAGGATACTCACTACTGAAAGTGACTGCTGGCCTCAGAGATAAGCGCGCATTTGCGCTTCCCGTCGCGAAAGGGTTAAAAACAGCAAAATCAGTAGTGTAGCAAATAGATTAAGAATATTAAAAGGTAATACTTGATACTCATAATAGGCTATGAAATAAAATGAATGCAGAAAAGTTTATTTTGAGAGTAAACAGGAAAGAATATCCACTGATATATATTAATACTTTATTTATGCCTGCAACAATTTTGAAATTGCTATTTTAGAACTAAAATCTGCTTGATTTGATGAATTAGAGCTTATCATTGAAATACTTCACCACATCATAATGGGCCTGGAAAGGATGAATATCCTTGAATTCATCAGAATAATTCAGAATAAAAATGTCCATATAATTTTTTAAATGATATATACCCTGAATAAGTCAGATATGATGATACAGCAAATTTATATATATATATATATATATATATATATATATATAATATTATTAGTGCTAATAATATTATAAGAGCTAAAAATACAGTAAATTATCTCTTGGAGCTAATAATATGATATATATATATATATAGCTAGTGATAAAATTAGTCTTAAGTAACAAAGAAAACATTAATTTTAATTCTCTACAGCTCTTTAAGATTTACTATACACCATTTAATAGATGGCAATATGTATGAAACAGACTCTAGAATTTTTTTTTTTTTCTAACAGTCAAGTTTGAATCATAAGATTGGCAACAAAGCACCTACCAGAACACATGAGTTTTTTAGGCCTTACAAATGCACCCTCTTACAAAAAAACTTTAAAGAGTTATTTTAAGAAGCTAGTGTGTAAGCTATATATTCATGTATAAATCAAATTAAACACCAAACCTTATTCTATCTTTACTTATAAGTAAAGTTAGAATGAGGTCTATTATTATAGTGCTTGCTCATACATGTTAATTTTGTTTTGGTTGGCAATTCTCATGTTAATAAGTGAATTCACTATGCTACAAGATATTTGATGTTCTCATGCAGTTTTGTGTCTTATCCTGTTAACAGTTCTTACGGACACCTTTTCTACATTGTTACAATCCATGGAAAAGAATTTCAAATTTCTTGTCCTTTACATACACATATTGTTTCAAACAGTGTATTCTTGCTTTTTTATATATTACATACCTACTTTTTGTGCTTTTAAAAATATTTTTCTTTTTTGATCTATTTTAGTGCTTCTTACTAATTTAACAAAAAATATAATTAAAAATAAGTAAACAGTAACTGTATGATGAACAGTTCAGCTTGAAGTGCTATGATCAATTTTTTGCTGTGCAAGGGCTAATGTGATAGGTAACATACTCCTTGAAATATTAATTCCAAAAGCCATAAACATGCAGTAGGATCCAAAACCCCGGACTTCAGTACCAAAAACAAACATAGCAACTTAGTTCACGCCCTATCTGGCTAATGGTGAGTACAAAGAGTAATATTGTTTTGATGACTGTTTTTAAAAAAGCTTCCCTGTTTAACATGCAATACTACTATAGCAACTGATAAAAAGGCATATTGAGAGACAGTATAATACAAGTTTGTATACAAGCTATGTTTGTATGTTTAGAATATTAAGCAATCTAATAAATTACATTCTTTTCGAACCTCTATAATAAATATAAATAGAATATATTTCATAAATTTGTGAACCTTTAATTTAAAATTTTATTATGTATCCTTGATATTATACAGAAGCTTGGTAAGCTCTGATCTAGATATTTTCTTTTATTCCATACTTTTCAATCATAAAAGAAAACAGTCTATAAAAACTTTAATGCATGCAAGAGTATCTCAACAATCTCTACCACATGTATTCTCAAATAACAAAAGAAAAAAATAAAGACATGTCAAATAAAAAACATTGCATTCTTCCATTAAGAACACAGTAAATTGCCCAACCAGTTAAAACCAATGGCATAAAACTAAAAGCTTTTTTTTTTTCAATACAAGCCCTAATAAAGTGGCCAGGCATTGCTGAGCTAACTATTTGCCTTCTGCATACCACAGCATCAATGATATATGATGCAAAAGCAATGTCATAAATCTAGATCTAATTTTCACCTAATTATGAAATCATTTCTAATCTAATCTATTTGTAAGTGAAAGGCAAAAGTGTCAACTATTTAATATCAAAAACTAAGATCAGTTTGTCTTTTTTATCCAGGACAATATGAAACTATGAATGAGGCAAAGATTGACAGGAAGAAAACGCCTTTGAGTGGCAAACAAAAAATATGAAAATTAACACTAAGATAAAATATAATCATCTAAAATTTTACCCGCAGCCTCATGTTCACTGGATTCAGTATCAGAAGTGGAAAACTGTTCTTGGTACTGTAGTTGTTGTTTTTTAGTTAATTCTATATGAAAATCTTCATCCATTTTTATAGTAACAGCTAGAATTATTTAAATTTAAAACAAACATGAAGAATGTAAAACATAGATGAAGAGCAAATACACTGATCCAGTTAGTGAAAGTGCATAACATGTTAACAGTGAAACTCAAAAATCATGTCACATTTTAGGGACTTATGTTTGAAAGACATTTGCACACACACTTGTGTACTGGAATTGTATCAATACATGAAAAAAATTTAATGAACTATAAACTCAGAACAGTTGTAAAATAATACATCTGAATCACATAAGCAGAAAGATAAGTTTTTAATTTTAGAAAATGGAAGCCATTTATCAAAATAAGAAAAGGTTATTCCAATTTCTATCAAATTCATTAAGTAGTGAGCATGAAATATGGCTTATATTATTTTATTAGGAGAGAAAACTACAAAATCTTAATATTATTTATTTAGGTATCTATTTATGTATATAGTAACAAAAAGTAATAGTAATAAACTAATATATACACAAAATTATATTAAACATTACACAAATAAATTGCTATTATGTTCAAACTTTAACACAATGTAGAATTTTTTGTGATTAATTATAACTCAATATTTCTTTGATAAAACCATTCAAAAAATATTTTTCACTATTTTTTTTTAATTATTATTATAAGACCTCAATTTTTCAAAAGACTAATATAATTATGAAGGAAAATTTTTATACTTTAAAGTCACATGTGTATCTATGAATATACATGTATATACACATAAGTTTATATATACATTCTATACAAAGCAAAATTTTTACTACTCCTATTGTAAAGGAAATAGAGTGTTGTGAAAAATAAAATAGATTAAAACAGTGATGATAGTAAAAAGGGATAAGGGGAGGAAGGATTTCCTGTCAAAATAAAGATTATAATTGTTATTCTTCAAGTTACAGACATGTTTCTGTGAATTATTTATTTTTACAGCTCACAATTAAAACTCAATTTTAAGAAATTATTGCATTGCCATAAATAGCATCATCTGAATTTCCTCCTCCCCCCCCCACCAATACTAAAGTCAATAAATAATTATGAAAGAAAAACTTAGTATCTGTATAATTCTTATGTATGTGTATATATATATATATATATATATATATATATATATATATATATATATATATGGCATCATTATATTAGTCCATTTAAAATTACATGTAAATTGGATTAAACTTGAGGATAGAATTGGTTGATTAGTATTTACAGTAAAACTCATAAAAGCTAAAAGTCAGGTTAATAAAAGAAAAATCTTATATAAACTAACACATTTAAATAGGTAATCCTGCAAATCCAGTGCATTCAACCATAATTTCGTTAGCAAACTTTTTTTTGATGTTGAAAATGGTAATATTTATTTTGTACCAAATTAATAGTAATCTAAAGATTGTTGATCAACATTTAAGTTTTCAGTATTTTAATAACTGAGTGGTTTAGGTCAGGAAACTTAGAAATTAAGAATTGATTCGCATAATAACATAGTTAAGATGGGGAATTTGAAGTAAGGTAAATTAAATTAGCTATTATACGTAATTATATACAATGTATATGCTTATTGAATGCAGCTTATATTTATATAGGATTTGAAATGTTCAATTGGGTGAACATTTTATGCTTGTTTATTCATATTTTTTTTCAATATGTTTCTACTGAATAACTTATTGTGCAGTTTAAATATGATTAAATTTATTTTAAACATTTTAAATTTACTGCATGTATATGATTAGCAATTTCCAAATGTTATATTTTATAATGTTTCTTTCAAAGTAGTAGTGCCTTGAAACAGTTTTTTTTTTCATTCTCTTTTTTTTAACTACCTCCAATGCATGGATAATTAAAATTTTATAGCTAATTGATAATTTTACGCTTATTAAAAATTTTTAGCACATTTCTCATGTGTTAGATTACATGTGAGCAATTTTTTATCTTTTATAAACTTTTTTTTTTTTTTTTATGTCTTTGCAGTCATGCATATTTGAAATTTCTTTTGTAATTTTTTAAAAATTTTACAGCATACTGATTGATTAAATATATTAAATAAATTTCTAAAGTTTTATGAAGCGTTAATTTTTATTAATTTTCCCTGTGTTTAAATTAATTTCATTTTCATGTACATTTACAATAAAGAGAGAAGAGCTAAAATTGCTGGTAACTTACAATAAATTTTTAAAAAAATTCCAAACTGGTTACTAAGAAACAAAATTGCAGTCAAATGTGTACACTAGATTTGCACAATATGCTGTTGTTTATTGTATAGTAACTGTACCTATATCAACAGACATATAGTGAATAATACACAAAATAAAAATTAGGACAATCTTTTTAATACTAAATGCACCAATTATTAAGAGACAAAACATATTTTCACAACTAATGCAATTTTATCCTAAAAGTATTTTTTTTATCTTTTTACTGACATGATTTTATATAGGTTATTATCAACCTTGATAGCTTAAAACAAAAATTTATTGAATAAATTAAATCATTACAGACTTGCTACAAATATATTTAATATGTTGTAAAATTTCCCAACACTATATACTAAAATGTAGAATTCCCAACAGTTTATAAATGCTTCCAGGATTTAAAACATAGCCCTAATTTACATTATCTTTAAGTTCTATATTACAAAAATTTTATACACCTAAAATCCGAAATATATATACATATATACAGTTTCTAAAATAAAATATTAAAATACAGTAGTAACATAATAAACATATTGTTCAAAATATATTTAAAATTATTTACTTTTTGTTTGTTATGCTGCATCAAGGGAGAATATCTGTGATTCATGCAATCAACATTAAACATGCCAACTTCTACCACTATCAGGTAATACTATTATAATCTTTATAACTATTTTTAACAACAAGGTGAAACTAACATTTGAAATTGTGAGAGTGTGATGACAGAAAACATAATTACATGCAAAATTTTCCAGTATGATACCTAGATACAAAATGAAATAGGCAAATAAGAATTAGGATCAACTTAATTACACATAGTGCTAAATAAAATTATTTAGTTAATAAAAGTACAAGCAAATATATCATTTACAAGATTTAAAAATTAAGTCTTTTCCCTCAAACCTTTGGTCAAAAATTTATCCTTTAAAATTATTCTTAAATATTATTTTTGTAATAAAAAGAACATTTGCCTATAATTAAATAAAACAGAACTATTCTAATATAAGCAAATCACAAACTAGAAGTTTTTATGCTGCTACTACAATTCATCATTCTTAAAGATATTTATATTAAAAAAAATTTTATTGAATTATATATGTTAATAATGAATACTGCAATAAAATTTTAAGACCAAAATTATACAATCACCTTTCTGCTGAGAGCTTTCTGGATTTTCAATTTCAGGAGTAGGCTGTGTAAGAATTATCTGTGCAGGTGGAATAACTAGATGTGCTTCTGGGGGAGTAAATGCTGGAGGTGGAGGAGCATCAGGTGGTGACTATGTATATAAATAAAATAGAATTTTTAATTTCTTTCTTTCACTTATCTTAAAATAACAATCTTGACTCTCACAACTTCTGTATCTCAAATTTAAAAAAAAAATACTTCTCATAAGATAAAAAATACATTATTTCAAACATGTAAAAAAATAATTTTAAAATTTCAAAATCATAAAAAAGAGTATTTATTGGCAAACAAGTAAATATTTTTCAAAAATACATTTCTTATAAATATTACAAATTATTTTGCAGAAAAATCCTCTTTACATAAAGAATTTGAAACACTTGTGAATTATCTATTTCTGACAACTTCACATTTTAAATTTTTAATTCAATAAATACAAAGTTTATTTCAGCAATAATCATGCACTTCTGATCAAATGATGAATGAAATTTTGTCACAAAAGTTAAATTTAGTAACCTTATTTGGTACAGATTCTACAAGTAAATTGTGTCGATTATCCTCCATCGCACACTTGGCAGATGAACAAAATACCTGGGCAGGTAAACTTTATCCCCAGTTTTTAGATGGTTTATTAAGGTGTGCTGATTAGTGGTATGTTTTATATATAGATAGATATGTAATTCCTTTTTTATAAAACTCCTGGACAAGGAGAAAGCTCAACAGCTAGCAGTAATAAAATTGCAGTCGGGCTGACATTGAAGAGAACGTCACCAGTCTAGTTTAAACTTTATTCCAGAGCAGCTACAATACACAGCTATTCTACTGGACAACAGACAAAGAAAAGCTACAGAGTTCACTCTGATCGAACAGAGGTGCACCCAAGAGCAATGACAGAAAGAATTTTCCACAGTAAAAAACAACTTAATAAGTGAATTAAATGCAATATCAGCAAAACACAAAACCATTTGCTGCCAACAGCTGTGAAACATGCTGAATAGACAGAAAGTTTACAGTTTTAGGATAGACAGCTTTATGAAGAATTTTAAGTAGAAAACACTCAGTTGATTATACTATTTAGAGGCTGGGAAAAATATTTAAATGAATTAGAATGGGAGAGAAGAGGTTATGAAAAGAAATATTAGAGTTGAATAATTTTGATATATTACAGATATATATATGTGTGTGTGTGTCAGGTCTAAAAAAGGGGTAGTTGGACATTATGTGAGTTATAAGCGATTTTAAAAAGGGAACTCTTTTATAATAATAAAATAAATGAAAAAGACCCATGCTCGTGTAAGCTTTTGGGATCATCTGGTCAAGCGGAAAAATTTGATGATTAAGCAAACCAATATGAATCAGCGCATGGACATGGAGTTGTCAACACAATCTACGCATGTCTTCAATGAATAAATGAAAATGGCACAAGTTTTGCTTAAATGAAACAATTTAATAAACTTATTAGTATCAAGAGAAATTGTTTTCCATTTGCCTTAACATTCAACCACAATATATATGTATTAAAATGTCCTCAAAATGGATGTTAAGGATTGAAAAAAATTATAATCTTATCAGTAACCTTCACCTCATATCTCAATAATCAGAGAGTTAAAACTAATAAACTTAATGTGCATTTTGAAAGATTCTTTAGTTTTTTCATGCAGATTAGAATAGTGAAAGAAAAAGAAGCTAGTTAGTATAGTTATTCAGCCCTCAACATTCTACAACACAATAACATTTCTGTTGATAAAAACTAATGTACAAATTTCAATTTCTAGTTCCAAACTCAAAAACTGTACCTTTGGCTCCCTTTGGTATTAATATCTTTTTACTATGATTCATTTGGTCACGGAGTCAAGGAATGGAGTCAAGGTGATTAGTGCAATAAAAAAAATGACTTATGAACACTTTCTCTATTGGGCCTTGACAAGAGTAATGAAGTATTTAAAGATTTTAGTAAATACAGCTTTATTTTACTCTTTTAATGTCTTCATCCAAATCAGATTATTAAAAGGAAAAAAAAAAGCTAATTCCTATTGGGGTTCAATTCTTAATGTTATACTGTAAAATATCACTGGTGTTGGTTACAGCATCACTCCTTATTTCTATAGAATGTATATGTACTGATTCCAATTTGTAGTTCTGAATTAGAAAATCTACACATATTTGCCTTTTAATTCAATTTTTCCCTGTGCACAATTCATTACAAGAAGGAAGTCAGGGTATTACTGCAATTAAACAGAAAACTGATAAACTTTAACAATCAGAAGGATGAACCAAATAAACTTAGTGTGCATCCAGGAAGATATTTTGGGAACTGCAGCTTTATTCTACATCCTTAATTTTTTACCACAGATTATATATTAAAAAAGGAAGAAGCCAGCAGGTAATATGATCTACTCTTTAACATTTTACTACATAACATTTCTGTTGATAAAAACAAAGCTGCCACTTTCTAGTTCTAAACTATAAAAAAATTGTACATTGTTTACATTACTTTTGTATTAAGGTTTATTTCCCCCCCCATGCTTTACTGGACACTAGAATGAAATCAGAATGATTAGTGTGATTGAAAAATGGCTTAAAAACCTTTTCTGTCATAGGCTTTGACAGAAACAAAACAGCCAAAACAGCTTAATGAAACAGACAACAGAAATTTCACCCACTGCTGCTTTATTTTACTCTTTTGATGCTTTCAAAGCAGATTAGATTATTAAAAAAGAAAAAGGTAAATTAATAGTGTGCCTCAATTCTTAACATTGTGCTACATAACATTATTTGTGTTAACTTCTGTATCACTACAGAAGAATTAAACACACAGTTTGTAATTTGCAGTTTCAAATTGCAAAATTTGTACATTCTTTAATTTAAAATTTTGGTCAACTGGTTATAAAAAGAAAGAAAGATTTATTACTGCAATTAAAAAGAAGACTTATAAATCTTTCCCGCCTCATGTCTCAACAATCAGATGGTCAAACCAAATAAACTTGATGCAACAGAGGTAATCATTCTTAAAGAGATTTAATGAACTGACCTATTCCTTCAATTTCTACACAGATTAAAATATTAAATAAGGAAGAGAAAAATTAATATTATAATTCCGTTCTTAACATTCCACTACTTAATACCACTTAAGTATAAATGCATTCAATGTCTGTTTAATATTAACACATTACATGCGGGAACAGGTGATTACCCACTTGGCAGGACAATCGTTATCTGTGGGAGTGAGTTACCTCCCTTTTAAAAATTAACACATTTTTAATCAATTAAAGCATGATATAATGTTCCGCGAATAATGCAAATTTCATCCGATTCCCCCACTACGCACGTATTACCGCATTCTCCAAGACTGCATATAATGCGTTAATGAAAGTATTAAATGCTTTGATAAATTACAGAATTGTTTAGATTGCATTCATAGTGACCATAAATGTTTAAAATAAAAATGTATGAAGTCCATTAAATACAGGTAAAGTAAAAAAAAAAAAAAAAAAAAAAAAAAGCTGTTTGTTTGTTACTTGAAAAGTATTAAAAAATTAAATGCACTGCAAATGAATATAAAATAAAAATTTTAATTTAAAAAGAAAAGCCTACCATAGGTGTCATAGGAGTCAGAGGCTCCCCATTTTCTTTCAATTCTTCAACAACAAGGGAAGGAAAAAGGCCAATTTTCCCATCTATTTCACCTTCCCACCAACCATCATCCACATCACAAACAGTTTTTCTTAAAATTCTAATTATTTGACCTTCAAAGAATGTCAGTTCTTCATCACAAGTAGCTTCATAGTCATACACTGCTTGACAGCACATTATACCTAAAAGATTAAAAACAAATAACATCAAGTGATCAAGAAGGCAATTTTAGAAACTTTAAAGATTTAAATTTAAAAATTAAGATTTACTTTTTTACAATTATATTGAAAAAATTCAATTATTAAATCTCTCTTTGCAGAGGTTCTGAAACATGACAAAATTATGTAATCAATTTAAGGAAAAGTTTTAAAGGCATTAATTCCTTTATTCTAATAAGAGGTATGTAAAAATTTAAAATACAGTCTGTTCCATAAGAGCATGTCGTCTATTTCTCTGAAAATACATACGATTTAGTTAAAAATACATTTGTACTGTGTAGTATACATACTAAACTGAAATGCATTTCACCTAACAAGTTGTCCCATCCCCATTATTATCGATTATGCAAAAATCACTTTATCATTCGATTTTGACGTTGAGCGGCATTTACCCCTGTTCCATTTCAACATTTTGTACTGCTTTATAACAGGCTACCCACTTCTTGATGAATGACTCCGACTTTCTCATGTACTAGGCTGCAGCTGCAAAAGACATTTTTGATCCTTTTGGATGGTTACACAGAAACATTGCCTCAAAATGGCTCACATAAGCGGCACTCATTTTGGAATTGTTGATTTAAACACAGCAAAACAAATCAAATAAAGAATATAACAATAAAGCCTTCTTCTCTAATGTTTGAAAAACATGTGCAATTAAGCCAGTATATGTGTGCTATCTATTGACGAAGTTATGAGCGACACGCTCTTGTGGAACAGACTGTATATTTTAGTTTAGTCTCTTCATTTGGCTCAGAGTTAGATTAAGTCCAAGGAGACATGGATCCTAAAGAAGTCATAAACAAGGAGAGGTGAAGTAAGTTAATCTTCACACAGAAACCCCACACAATTCAAAAATAGACAACTATCCAGCTGAGAGTAGATTTGGAGCATAAGTGAAAAGTCTTCTTTGAGTTGACAGATGTAAGACTCTTGATATGTCCAAGATGGCCAGTCTACATGTAAACTGAACACCTATCACTCTTAAAGGAAAAGCTATTTCTAGGAAAACTCTCATACAAAGAGTTGGACAGAGGAGCCCTATATAATTGATATATATTTTTGAAGATTTCAGAAAATGTCAGGCCAAAATTTTAGGCTACTGGACTACAGACCACATCCTTAGCTAGGATATCAACAGTCTCATTACCATGAAGACCAATAAGTGACAGAAGCCACAAGAAGTAAATCTTGTACTGCTGTAGACAGCAATTTAAAATATAAACTCCATTGTACCAAATTGCTCATGACTTTAATAAAATAATTAGCATCTAATATTCCACCCTAAAGTAATATGTAACAAAAACAAATAATATTTTCAAAGCCCAGAAAATTTTATACAATGATCCACTGAATTAGGTAAAAAGTCAACAAAAATATTTATACTTATTGTATCAATAAAAACATTGATCAATGCCATCACAAAATTTAGAAGTCATGATAAATAAACACAAGTCATATAAGGATGCTATAGCCAAATTTTCATTGCATAAGACTTAATTACACTGGAATATAATGTTTGAAACTTATTCTGAAGGACTACAAACATCTAGGACAGCAGGAGAATTTGAATACATGGAAAATATAGAAACATATATATATATATATATATATATATATATATATATATATATGTGTGTGTGTGTGTGTGTGTGTGTGTGTGTGTGTGTGTCCGTCCATTATCCAAAAAATAAATTATTTTATAATATTTTTTAGCAATAACACGTATATAAAGTATGACAAGATTTAGACTTGGTGAAGCCCTAAGATATACATAACCCAGGCACTGTTTAAAATACTGTTTTAAATACCATAAGTTCATTTAAAAATTTTTGGAATATATATGCTTTTTTAATACATAAAAATATATTGACTTTCAATTTTTATTAAAAAATAAAAAATGTGCTTACAGATTTACAGAAAGTTATATAATTAAACAGAAAGCTGTAAATTAAAATAGGAAAATAAAAGAAAAACAAAATGTAAAAATCAAATTAATATAACAATGGTACACACAAAAAATTAAATGAATCTTTTATTCAAGTGAAAATTTAAATGAAGACATCATTTAAAATAATACAGATGGGCATAAAGCAAATTGCTATAAGACAAGAATTTAATTGAAATAATTAAATTATATAATCCTTTAAAATATAGTAAAACTAAATATTTTATTACATTAATTATCAATATATATCCGATTTGAGTGATTTTCCTACAAGATTTTTTTAAATCAGTCTTTATAAATTTTTTTCATTGCCTCAGCAGATTATGAGGCCCTAAGTTGTAGCTTTTTCTGCTTATTATGCTGCCATTGATATAAACACATGTGCATGGAACAGTATAATCTTAGTAAATTTTGTAGATAATTATACAAGAAAAAAAATTGAGAGTACTACATGCAAAATATTAGTATGTATAAAAGATGAATACTCACGTTCAGCAGGGGCATCAGCAGGAGGAGCAGTAGTAGGTAAATCTGTTGGTCTCTCAACTTCTGAGGCAGCAGGAGCAGCAGTGGTGATTGCTGCAGTTTCAGCTGAAATGAAATAAAAAGTACAGTTGAATATTTAGACAAAATTCTTAGCAAAATCAGTTAACTGTATAACCAAAACCAAAAGGTAATCACAGTCTTAAATTCAATTTGATTCAATGTAAAACAACCTGAAGATACTTTTTGTATATAGTAATACTCCTAAAGATGAATTTCACTAATTTTGTGATCCAGCTTATATATCTATTCCCGTATGTGTCATATCAATTATCCCCAGCTAAAGTAAATTATTTCATTGCCTCAGCAGATTATGAGGCCCTAAGTTGTAGCTTTTTCTGCTTATTATGCTGCCATTGATATAAACACATGTGCATGGAACAGTATAATCTTAGTAAATTTTGTAGATAATTATACAAGAAAAAAAATTGAGAGTACTACATGCAAAATATTAGTATGTATAAAAGATGAATACTCACGTTCAGCAGGGGCATCAGCAGGAGGAGCAGTAGTAGGTAAATCTGTTGGTCTCTCAACTTCTGAGGCAGCAGGAGCAGCAGTGGTGATTGCTGCAGTTTCAGCTGAAATGAAATAAAAAGTACAGTTGAATATTTAGACAAAATTCTTAGCAAAATCAGTTAACTGTATAACCAAAACCAAAAGGTAATCACAGTCTTAAATTCAATTTGATTCAATGTAAAACAACCTGAAGATACTTTTTGTATATAGTAATACTCCTAAAGATGAATTTCACTAATTTTGTGATCCAGCTTATATATCTATTCCCGTATGTGTCATATCAATTATCCCCAGCTAAAGTAAATTATTTTCTAATTACATTTTTCCTGATTTCATGAATATCATGTACAGTTTTCCCACTGTAAACACAACATTTTCCATTCTCCATAATAAAATAAAACTAAGGAATTGCTATAAAAAATTACTTCAACCAATGATTCTAAAAAGCAATTTTCAGAAAATAAAGGAAATGGAGGAGCAAACTACAGCTTTTGAATCATTATCATATACTCGAAGAAAAAAAAGTAACTATGTAGTTATGTTTTATTATTGTTTTTACAAAACATGTGAACCCTATACCATAAATAATATCTATAATTTAGTTACCCTTACATTATTTTATAAGCTTAAATATTAGCTTCAAAAACCAACCAAATAGTAACCAGATGCAACCATTCAGTAACCAGAAATAACACAAAGTTAATAGAAAATTGAATTTTGCTATAATGAACTTATTCAAAATTTGGTCTCTAAGGGATAATGTTCTTGAATTATCATATTCATATACAGATATACACACACATAAATATAATTCAAAAAATTATATTTTCAGATTTCAGGAAATTTAAAATGTAAAAATCAATCAAAACCTCAAAATCAAATTTTTAGATTATTACAATACTTTACCTATATTACATATATGAGAAAGTAAAAGTTTGTGATATTCATATAATATAACAAATTACAATAAGATAAATGATTATTTACAACTCAAGTGTAGTGATTATCATTTTCCTGATTTAATAATATACTTATTGGTAGTTTCATTTCAAATTGGAAGCATGTGTAAGAGACTTTTCTTTAACTGAATGAATTCTGTAAAGGTTAATTAGAGCTTGTACTTGAGAGAATGTTAATTTAAAGCTCTGTCCAGTGCCTTTTTCTTTCTGCATAAGTTTTAATATTACATATTTCCTATGGAAAGATGATAGACAGATAGCACCATTGTGAATAGTGTAGAAATCATTAAAAAATAAAGTATACGTCTAAGTAATTTTATAAAATATTTCACATCCAATATGTCTACTAAAAAAAGTAAAACTGATTCATAGTTCCATGTTTTAAAAGATAAATAGACCTGGAAATATATTTTACAGTTGTTAAAAGTTTTAAATAATTTATACTGCTGTACTAATTTTAGTTGCTGTTGCCATTTAGCATACTCCAAAAAAAATTGTTCCTAGTATAAGGACATTCAACCTTAGCCATATGTATTTCCCAGCATCATAAGAAGTACTGTGAATTATCAGGTTAGAATTTATGTAAGATACTTAGGTCTGACAGACAAGGATCAAAGTATCACTTTTAACACTAGATTGCCCGAGATTTCTTGTATACCTATATTGCCCCAAAACAGTCAAAATAACTGCATTGTGAAAAATTAACAAATATGTAAAGAAATTTGTTTAAAATTAATTTTTAATATTATATAATAAAGGAGGGCGGAAGTAACTACAATTATTCATAAACCCATTTTTAAGTTATAGAAAATGTCACCAAATTCTAAGAAATTGTGTCATTATATTTCATAATTGTTTTTCTAATTGAAATTAAAAAACAGTCAAAATGACTGCCTTGGGCAATCTAGTGTTAATGATCTACAATTTAAGCAAAAGAACTGCTGGTGAATTAAAAAAAAAATTAGCAAATATATCAGTGCTTATCTATTATAAAATTCCCCCTAGAAATTTGTTATCCCTGTAGTTAAAATCACATAGGCACTTATTTTCACTTTGATTGTCACTGTCCCAGAATTTGTTACTTTCCTCATACAAGTTTTCCTATTATTATTTTCATTTAGAGCATTACTAATTCCACACTTTTTAAAAGAACTTTATAATAGCCTCGCTTTTAATTTTCTGCCAGGATTTTGTCACCCAAATCAAAAATGCTAGAAATTGACAGCCATTTCCTTCTCCTTGTTGGTATGTTTCTTTGAGTTAATATTCTAATCCAATCTTCCCAGAGTAAACTCTTTGAACAGTTCATCGTCTGAAACATTTAGAGACTTCAAGTGAGAAATGAATCTACCAATGCAATCAAGATGTGTCTTCAGTAGCAAGGAATTAGCTGACTTTGTTATATAGGCCTTAACCCATTTGGAATGAATGCTGCAAATATGCATTTGCACTAGATGCGAATCAGGGACTAAAGCTGCACAGTTGTGTTGTGGTTTTGGAACGAAATATTTACTATCAGATGGCATTACTAATCCCTTTTTCTTTCAAAAGATTGCTCTTGTACATAAGTATTTCTCTCTGTGAGGTCAGAATGGGGTCCATCATGTGTCTGTTATTTATTGGATTTTCGTGAATATAAACAAACACGTGCTAGCAGGTGAAAAGGGCAACACGTGGTAAAGAGCCTTTTAACTCATTTTAAAATGGTTGTTTATAGTTTCGATTCTATTTTAGGATGGGATTTTATGGGATAATTTTATAGCATACGTTTTACTTTTAGAATCATTTCTGTAGCCCTGACTAAAGGACCACATTATCTTTCTGAGGAGGAAATTCTAAAGTTATGAATGATCCATCTGTGGATCTTTCAGATGATGACACTGAAACAACTATAAATTTTTTGAATTCTTTTTACAGTAGCTTTAAATCTTTTGATTCTAAATTAAAAGATAATAATAAGGTAATATATTAGTTCTGATTTCTTCATGTGAATGGGGTTCTGACAAAGAGGAACTTCTTAAAATTAATTTTAATTCGAAACCAGGACTTGATATGAAAAAAAAGCCCATGCAGACTGAACATTTTTAATTTGTTTTTCACTGAAAACAAGATCCAAATTATTGTAGAAGAAACTAATTCCTATGCAAAAAATATCTGTGAAATAGATATTAATGAATCAAGCACATTTACAGTCTTCTCGTCAAAAAAATTTGATGATGTTATAAAATTGGAGAAATTAATGTCTGTTTGGGTCTCATTATACTTATACTTATGTGTATTTTAAGAAAAATATCCTTCAAGTAATTTCCCAAAGTGTGCACTGAAAAAGAGGGCAAAAAACTTAGAAGGAGATGTGTAGTTTGCTCAAAGCACAATAAAAGACTACAATTCTTATGAATGTATAATGTTCAATGTTGGTCTCGGCACTCATCTATGCTTTGAGATTTTTCATACGGCTTTGAAATATTAATTATTACAATATTCTTCAAGTATTTTATAATATTAAGTGCAAATATTTTTAATGTATTTTTATATTTTGTATCTACATTTAGGTACTTTTAGTTATATTAAAATACAATATATCTATATTTTTATTGTTAAATAATTATTTTAACTAAACTTTTTTGTTATGATTGAAATTATGATATCTTTAATCACATTTAAAATGGTTAGATTTTTAAGTAAAGTATACATTTTATCCATTATTATTTAATGCATACTTTCCGAAATTGATTATTAGGCTTAGCGGGAGAAAATGCCCCGGCCTGTACACACAGTTCGCGTGTTACACCTCTCATCCCCAATGGGTTAAACTGATTTCACATGAACAAAATGATGATTTTTCCAGAAGACCACAGAACACTTGGACCACACCTTATGTAATCACAGCTTCATACTCTCTATATCTATTCTTCCTTTCAGATGACTAACATAAAAGTAACCATTTTAATATGACTGATATGGTAAAAATATTTAATGTACTTTTCTCAGCAAATCAGCTTGCATTTTAGAGAACAAAGTTATACCCTTAGCCCATAAGGCACATGCTGAATTTAGAGTACATTTTTGGAGTAAAACTGTGCATCTTAAAAACCTTTAATATTGAAAGCATTTTTTTCATTGTATCAAAGAACTATTGTGTAAACCTTGGTGTGTTTACAAAATTCCTGTGGATTTGTATAAAAATATTAGGTTGGGGAAAAAAAATCCATTATTTTTTTCGGTACACGGCTGTAGTGGTCGATATCTTGTAAAATATCTATCAAACAATTTCAAATTTATGCTCATTGTCAAGGTGACATTTTACACTAAAAAAATCTTTTTAATGTTTTTTGTTTAGTCAATTCAGTTGTGAGTTACAGGATGTCAAAAATGGAAGTAAACAAAGAGAAAATTCAGTACATTTTACAGTTTTTCTTTTATAAAGGCAAAAATGCAAGCCAGGTGGCTGAAATTGTGAATGGTGTTTATGGTGCTGATACTGTAACAACTAATTATGTACAATTTTGGTTTTGTTGATTCCGTTCAGGCATTTTTAATGCTAAAGATGCACCCCGCACAAGCAGGGCCGTCATCGAAAATGTTGATAAAATGACAGAAATAATAGAAGTCGTCTGGCATGTTAGTAGTCGTAGCATTACCCAGGAGCTAAAGATTGACCATAAAACAGTTTTACATCATTTGAGCAAAGTTGGATTCAAAAAGAAGCTTGATGTTTGGGTGCAACATCAATAACACCAAAAAACATGATGGATCGAATTTTCGTCTGCGAAGCCCTCGCCAAACAGAATGAAATCGACCTATTTCTTAAACGGATGGTGACTGGGGATAAGAAATGGGTAAATATAACAATATTGTGTGAACACGATCGTGGTCAAAATGCAGTGAAGCAGCTAAAACGGTGGTCAAACCAGGACTAATGGCCAGAAATGTTCTACAGTGTATTTGGTGGGACTGGAAGAGAATCATTTATTATGAGTTGCTTCTTTATGGCCAAACACTAAATTCAGATCTCTACTGTCAACAACTGGACCACTTGAAGCTAGTGAATGACCAGAAAGGGACAGAATTGGCCAACAGAAGAGGTTGTGTTTCATCAGGACAACCCCAGGCCACAGACATCTGTAGTGACTCGCTAGAAATTCAGGAAGCTTGGCTGGCCATATAGTCCGGACCTGACACCAAGCAATTACCACCTTTTTCTTGCATTGCAAAACTTCCTGAGCGATAAGAAATTGGGATCAAGAGAAGATTGGGAAAATCGATTACTAGAGTTTTTCACCAATAAGGACCAGGACTTCTATGAGAGAGCCATTATGAAGCTATCTTTAAAATGGCAACAAATTATACAACAAAACGGTGCATATTTGACCCAAAACGGACAATTAGAAACATGTTAAATAAAGTCATTAATTTCACACAAAAATAATGGATTTCTTTTTTCCCAACTGAATATATATTTACATATATAAATTCTAATAAAATTTGAAAGCAATAAAAAAAAAGACCTATCACAACTCATTACACTGAAACCAGCATAGTTTTGAAATCATAATACCTGCTGGTACTTGTTCATCAACATGAATACCAGCTTCTTTATCTTCACTGGGCATTGTATAATCAACAGATGAAAAGGAAGTCAATGGAGGTCTTGAAGAGGGTTCAGCTGAATGGGCTTCAATCACTTCAACATAATTTTGAGGAATATAACCTTCTTCACCTTTATAATTTCTGGCCTACAGTCATAATTCAGAAAGTTAAAATAATACTATAAAATAAATAAAAAGCTTACATACCAAAATATAAAATCTACTAACTCCTTATACTTCAAAATTTTAATTTTTTGTCATCTTTGAAAGCTTTTAGTAGTATAGTATATCCCTAAACATACCATAACCAGTCAAATGACAGGTAATGTATATGTAAAAAATGTGATGGGTAATTAAAAATTCTTATTCTTTGTACTTGTAATGCATTAAAATTGACAATATACAATTTTGTTTAATTATAATAAAGTTTATTTATTTCCTTTCCAATATTCATATTTCCTACATTCAATCAGAAAACAAAGTACAGTCATTTGACCCCCAGTAGAAATAGGTATGTATTAAGTATTAGTATATTTAGTGATAGATATATATATATATATATATATATATATATATATATATATATATATATATATATATATATATATATATATATATATATCAAAAGTATTGCCCTGAAGTTTCTAAAAATTCTCCTAATTCCCCTTCTATTTCATTGAGTCTTAATTTTCCAAGCCATCCAAATTAAAGGATAAAATTCTTTGAGATTGCATTCCTTTTACACTTTCCAAAACTAAAGTCTGAATTAATAATTGTTATAAGCAACCTTCTTATGTTTCCTTGAAATCAGCCATCAATTATCGCAGAAAAAAAACAGAGGATCTTTGCTGTCTGTATGCTATTGTATGCACTTATGCTACCATGGTTGTTTTTAGAGGTCACAGTTAAACCACTATTAAATCTCTCTCTCATGAGAAAATAACCATGTGATTATCCCCTCTTTAAATACAACATTTTGACAAACCAATAGATGCATGATTATCTCTTGCATGTGTAAGATGTCTCCATCTATTCCCAGACAAAAATAAAGAATTTTTGTTTCATATCTACCAGTCATACTATTACAGTGAGTGCCTTCCATGACATGACAGCTGTATAAAGAACTACATTGCCAAGTAAGCCCTCACTGCAAACAGCTTCCAATTGAAAAATATGGGCTTTTCTATTAACATATTTCTATTCTCTAGTTTCATGATATTACATATATTTCAAAAACAAACAATTCATTTCGTAAACCATCTGAAATAGTTCAAAATTCTATAAAATGAATAAGCATTTTTATAGTAGATATTAGATAAATACTCCAGTAAGTCCCAATTAAATAATAGTTTGAAATTACTGTTTTAGTAAGACTGGCAAGACATTAAAATTATGATTAATTTTCTTAATATTAAATTATTAGTTTTTTTCATGTATTATACTCTATTTTTTCTAATTTTTTTCCACAACTTTTTTAAAAGATTGGTAATTTTTAATAACAATCATTTAGAGTTGTCTGAATTTTCAAATCTAGTATACATAATCCTCACAAATTAACATGCAAAATGATAAGTTCTTATGAATATATTTATTCATAAATTTGAAGAAAAGTATTTATTACTTACAAAAAGTTTAAAAAACATGCCTATACATGTATGAAACTACCACAGAAAGAATTTTCTAGGCTTAATTTCAAATATTCTGTATATGAAAAGATTAACCAAATAACTTACCATAACCCAGCCATCTCCATCACCTTCTCCGATCAATTCTAGCTCTTCTTGTTCAACAAAGCTGAGTTCATCAGTATTAGTTGCCTAAAACAATTGGATATATATAATTAATACCTAAAACAAGTTCACTAAAAAAGCATTAAAAATAATTGAATTTACTCTGTGTGTGTGTATATATATATATACATATATACACATATGCATATAAGTGTGCATGTGAAAATGTTAAAAAATAATGAAAATAGAAATTTGTTGGTCCTTACTATCTTTATAACTTACATAGCTTGAATAAACAAATACCTAACAACAGGCCATTTTTATTATCTTACAATTTTGTCCACTAAAAGTGCAAAATGCATATTAAACAAATTTGAGGTTTCTTTGCAAATCTCTATTAACATTTCACCAGGAAATTTGAGCAGCTGCAAAAATTCTTAAAGGTTTCGATTGATTTTTTTGCCGTTTGACAAATGCCACAAAGCAGAAAAAGAACTTAATTTTAGATAGAGATAATTGTATAAATATGCTATTCAAAGAGGATTTTATACATATATATACAGAAATAGAAATATTATAAAATATCTTCATTATATAATCACACACGTTTCTTTTTCAACCTACTTTTATGAGAAATTTATTTTAATACCTTAAAACCAAAGGACAAACTTCAAAATCCATTCGAAATAGTTCAAATATAACAATCTTAGCATACAAATGTACAGTGTTAAGACAATTAAATTCTATACAATGTTAGACAAAAATGCACACACTAGGATGTTTGCATAAGGATTAACAAACTTATGGTGTACAGTTTTCATCATGTTTTTAGTCTTAATCATGCTCTAATAAAAAGTTTTGCTGAATATGCCACTCACTGATGATGCAATGACAATAACAATGCTGGAACCAACCTTGAGAAGTTGAAGCTTTTATAGCCCAGTACTGTACTGCTCTAGTTCTGCAAAAATACTAAATCACCCTACTGGACGTGCTATTATACCATAACAACATTCAATTCCATATTTAGGAAAACAGAACTCAGGAACAAAACTCTGGTTATAACTAATACCTAACAGCATAATTACAAATACAAGAGACAACTCAGGTCTGCATGCACTGCATTCATATTTTTTTCTCTCTTCTTTCTTCCTTGGTGCATTGCTCTTGGCCCTCATAGTCCCTGTCTAACTAATTCTTACCAGTAACAAAAACCAATTGCAAAACACTGTTAGCACTTGTAAACAAATCACATAAAAAGCACTGGGTACCAAAACATAAGTTTGGAGTGAATAAATAGAAAAGAATAAATCAGAAAACTTTGTAACATAACACATTTTTGTTCTTTAAATGGTATAAAAATTATGATTTAAAAATTAAAAAAATAAATTTTGCACATTCTAATACAAAATATATAACATAATAAACAAATATAAAACCATTAACAGGCAAATGTTGAGCATTCTGAACTAACAAGCCTCCATCTACATTCTTAAGTGATAAAAAAACTTGGATCTTTCTTCCATCCAGCAGTTCCAGTGTTTAACAACCATTGTATATTTCATTCCTAGTAGAGGTAGGCAAAGGCAGGACAGAAATTTGAATCACTCTTTTTTATAAAATTCTTGAATATATTTGTTTTGCTTTCTTCTGAATTTTTAACTAGGCACTATTTTGATTAGTGCATAGAAGAAAATGACACTAAGCATTATTTTCAACAGATGTTATTAAACTGACAAACTATTTAATGCTATTGCACATTTACAGTTAAAACATGTGTAAAATGTTATTAAAATTGCTAGTAAATTATTCCATTTCTCAACACCATTAACACCGGTTCCACATTATCTTTAAACTCTTACTTTTTTCACAAAATAAATATGAAAATTATACATACCTCATATGAAAAGAGAGCCACACATCTCTGGCCAGGAACAACTGCAGGCAATTCTCCATTAACAACAACCTCTTGGGATTCTACCTGTTGAGTTTCAGGAGCCTGTTCTACAGGTTCTGGTTCCTCAATTTCTTCTGTCTCAGCTGCTGCATCCCATGCTTCCTGCACAGCAGCAACAACATCAATGGCTGAAGTCAAATCCGGCATATATGATGCTTCACTCGTAGTATCAGGGGGAGCACTTGTAGGTTCAGGAGCTGTATCACTGTCATAAAAGGCACCGTCACTCACTTCAATACTGCCTTCAAATGCTTGCTGTAAAAGAAAAAAAATATGAGTTGATAATTCAAACATAGCTTCAAATTTATATTAATTCATTACTTTTCAAATTTATGCTGAAAATTTAAGATACATGAAAGTAAAATAAGTCTGACATTAATTAAATAACTATGCTTTCCAATCAAAGTTGATAAAGTACATTATAAATTGCAGTTCCTTAATTACATTATAAATGGCAATTATATGCCTAAAATAGCCAATCTGAAACTGAATATTAATTCCCAATTATTCAAAACTTTTATATTTATTTGAATTCTAAATGGCTGAATGACAAAAATATGTACCTCTGACTGATAACTCTGACGACTACTTCGGGAAGTCACTGTGCCAGATCTGCTGAAATTTTGTTGAACAGGTGATTCTGATACACTAACAGTATCTGACTCTGATGTTCTCACCCACTCCTCAACATTTACTGAAATAAAATAAAAAATGACATGTTTGTATAGACAATCATTTACTGATTCATTTATGCACTATTTCTGTACTATAAGTGATGTATATATTAAGAAAACTGTCTAAACTCACCAGTTTTACTAATGGCAGAATAGTCTGTCATATCAGTACAGTATAGTCAATGAATGCAGTGTAACATGTCCTTACTTGAATATATATATATATATATATATATATATATATATATATATATATATATATATATATATATGTTCCAATGCACTCTAGCTTTTTCTCTCCTCTTGTGTTGCGAGTTAAATTATACATTATATTTTATAAGTTTCTCATTATCCTTGAAATATTTTATACACAGATTCCTAAACTAGTCTGTATGAACCCCAGGAGTTAATGTTGAAAAGTCCATGTCAACTTTAAAAAAAAAAAATGGAAGTACATGATATGTAAATAGCAGTCTATAATAATGAATACTATTTAATCAGATATCTCAAAAATTTAGATATTCTGTAAATACCATAAAAACTTAACACAGATGTTACCCATGTACTTTTATGATAGGCATATAAATCAATTATAAATCAAGTATATTGATCTTGGGTAAGTAGGTACCTTTCCACTTTATGGTCAAAAATTCACTATTAGTGCTGTATTCCTAAGCCACCCAATATATAACTTCATTTGAGAGCTGTAACTGTCAGGTTAATTTCAAACTTGTCTTATGACATTTTCATACATTTTACTTTCATCTGAGTATTTTGGAACACCTTGATTGAAATTTTACTCTTGGTTTCTTTCTGCTTTTAAATAAATGCTCATAAATGCTACACTACCTGACAGATTCTGTAACAACTCCAAGGGAGGGATCAATGAAATACAAAAAATTGGCAAGTGACCTACAATTCAAAAAGTTTTGGAGATTTAATATATCATAAAGTTTAAACTTTATGATCTTTACAATGTCTAAGATTCACTAAGGACGGAGTTTATGGTATCCAGCATCTAGAAATTTGAAACCGACATTGTATAATGAATGCCCACAAATTTAACTGATGAATAAGTAATGATACACTTTCTCTTAGTTGTGTTTTCTTGGATTTGGGTATAATAGATCTGATCTTGGAGAACTTCCTCCTCCCCCCCCCTAGTAGCTGCCCTAAAAATGATTTCATTTCATTTAAGACCACTGAAGTTTAAATACACAATTATAAACAAGTTGGTAGCGTCCATTTCTTTGTATTAGAACCTTCTATAATCCTTATTATAACTAACCAGTATATAAAACATAATGAATTAGCTTTGCTTCTCTATATGTGATTCTAAATGAGCAGCTGGCTTGTAATAATGGGTTCCAAGGCTCAAATTATCATAGAATGGCTCAAAAAATATTTTAGTGGCAGCATAAATCAAGCCCTTGGTTTCGAAATTTACTGAAGAATAATCTAAGTACATAGTGATATTAGTCTAATACACGTATTAACAGTATCATACCTTATATGAAAAATAGAATGTCAGTTGTGATAACCTAGAATCCAATAATCACAGATTATCTACACAAACTACTTGAAAACTTGCATCATACTGAAATTAAATTTATGACATGGTCCAGAAAGAAGTACAGTTCTATGAAATCAATGGAAAAACTGAAATTTA
Source organism: Pardosa pseudoannulata (assembly GCA_032207245.1). Taxonomy (NCBI): domain Eukaryota; kingdom Metazoa; phylum Arthropoda; class Arachnida; order Araneae; family Lycosidae; genus Pardosa; species Pardosa pseudoannulata. The sequence goes on from CM063510.1 coordinate 66,671,128, forward strand.
AAATTCAAAATAGTTTATTGAATGTTAAACAGATATAATCCAAACTCTGTCCATTTTATTTCACAATGGAATGGACAGAGAAATGCAAACAAGTTTCAAACAGTTAAGTTATACGCAATAACTAAGAAATACTGCATTTGTCACAAAACTTGTACATGTGCACTTGCTGGAAGGTTAAAGATGGTCCATTTCACATTAAAGAGATAATCAAAACTTAAATAGCTTAATGGCCCAGTAACAATAAAATCTAAATTATGTCCTCATTAATAAACAATGTTCTACTGTTCTCAAATTTAAATCACCTTACAAAAAATTTATTAAGAGTGATATGGAATAACAATAGTGAAAATTTTGAAGTTCTTACCCCCAGCTTCCTTCATAGCTTCAAGTCGAGCTTCAGCTTTCTTTTTACTTGTCTAACCAAAAAATAAATAACACATACCATATTAACACTTATAAAACATATAATTATTTTAAATTAGAAATTAAAATACTATTCGATTTAACTATCTAGATGGGAATGAAAATTATGCTTATGAATACTTTGGAAAATATGAACAAAATTAAGAAAATATTACATTACTTTATAAAATTGGTTATTTGAAATAAAAGCTATCAACATTTAGCATATATTTTACTTAAGGATAAAATTAAATTTTTATATGTACCTGTGATCGTCTAATAATTTGCCTTAATTCATCTATTCTTGCTTCTAATTCGGCTTGAGGTCCAATTTGATCACTTTGTAATGCATATGGGGGCTAAAAAGTATAGTTTTGGCATAAAAAAATAGTTAAGCTTCATGGTAAATCTATAGTATACTAATACCAATTATTTTCATACAATTTTAACACTAATTTAACTGAAGGATAGTAGATATGATCTTAAAGTAGATATCCAGAATAACAGAGTAACAGTTAAAATTCTTAAGAACTACCTTGTCATTCTGAAAACAGAAAGAGGATAGAGATATGCTACCATCAAATGTGCTTCAGAAAATTTTTAAAAATTTGTTCTGTAAGAGTTATACACCCCCTTTTTGCTAAACAATTTCTGAAACTGGCTGCTATGTCTTAATTGGTCAAGCCTCTTAACTAACAGTATGAACTATAGCCTTAGTGATCAGCTTACAGTAGGTATTAAAGAAAAATACACAGTTTTTGTCCATTATTACAGATCTTAAAGCCTTTGAGAATAATATTTTAAGGTGGCCAAGGTTTTAGGCTATAAATTTACTTCAACTATGAATTCTCAACCTAAACGATGCTTGGGATACTACTTTACTTAGGAGGCCTTTGTAGAAGTTATATACATTTGTATGCACCTATCTCTATTTTAATTTGACTTTATTAAAGCAATCTGCAAAGATACAAAGCAAGTTATAAATATTAACTCCTAGATTTACCTTGAACTATCATATGTTATATAAGTATTCAAAAAATTTATTCATTCGTTTTATGATAATGTTAAATCATAATGAGCAAATTGTGACTTAACTAAATTTTCATCAAAATAAATTCTATTTATATATATTTTTTTTTTTAAAAAAAAAAGGTCATTAAGCCATCTATAGAGCAATATATATCAATTCAAAAAGGATTATACTGTTAAAAATGAATCTATAAGCTAGTAACTTTAAGCATACTTTGTCACCAATTTGAGCTAATAATTTCTTCAACTCTTCTTTACTGTCACGTGTAACTCTAACTTCCTTAGTGACACAGCTTGCCCATCTTCTAGCTTCTTTACTAAGACACAAAGCAGCATTATGCTCAATGGATAATTTATTGATCTGAAATTTAAAAAAAATAAGAATTTATGTTTAAATTTAAAGCATGAGCATTAACTCTTAAATAAGAAGCAGTGTATTTACTTTGCACATTCATTTGGCTTACAGTAAATTTAAAAACATCCAGTTTAACCTTACTTCTTAAAATTACAATACAATGTTCTTACAAAATGTATTCTAAATGTAAATAATAACAAAGCCTCAACCATTTAAATAGTTCTGGAGAAGTTTTGTTCAAAATTAGAAAAAAAAATTAGTTTCTATTTGTCAACAGTATTAGTGTCATTAGTTATTATTTGTCAACAGTGTTTTTTTATCTCTTTGTCAACAGTATTACAATAAAAAATTAGTAATAACAAAAATTTTAAAGATAGAAAAATATTTGGATTTTATTTATTTTATACTTTTTACATATTTGCTACCCTTATAAAGGCATAGAAACTTTAATAAAAGATAAAATATTTAATTCCCATTATAAAAAAGGAGATTTTATGATATGTTTATTCTTTTGGTGTATTTATGGAAAATTAGAAAAAAAAATATATACAATTAATAAACATAGAATTTTATATAAACTAGTTGAAAAATGACTAATGGTTTTCAGGCTTGTTTTGAGAGTATATAAAAACATTCATAGTGCTTCATTATTTTGGTACATTTTGTAACAAAGTATAATACATTGTTTTAATTGTAGTCACCAGTGCCTATTATGGCACCAATGAAATAATTTTATTGAATACAGCAAACAGGTCATCTTATTAGTAAATTAATACCTGGATGTAACAAGTTATTTTTTACATATACACATCCCCCCCCCCCCAAATTAACATATATCAAGTTTCTTTCATACAATATTCTCCAACCAAATTGAAGCAATATGCATAAGAACCACATCAATTACAGTGAGAGATATAGGGTGTGACCAGCAGTGCTGAAAAATAGTTCAAAAACCAGTCTACTTTGCTGGACATCTATGATTTCCACGGTGTAACTGAAATCATCAGATGTCAGTCACTGGTGACCCCCTACAGTAGTCAATGTGTTAGGTTTATTAATACACTAAGTTAGGGCTGTCATAATTATCCCCTTTTCCTTATAACTAATTTTCAGCAAAATGAGAATTCATATTATCACCACTTATAACTTTATTAAAATAAATTGCATAATATTTCAATCCTATTAAAAATATTTTAGAGAATACAAAAAAAAAAAAAACAATTAAAGGAGAGTAATAATAAATATTCCATGCAAAATATAAGGATTAATGTTGGATCATTCTGTAATAGTCAATTAACTGTCAAAATTTGATATTTTTCTGTGGATGTGCCTGTACCAATGCAGTGAATTGGTGATACAAATTTATAAAAGCAAATATAATTTAAATATTTCTTAATCATTTTATTTTATCCTTCTTCTCTTGCTACCATTAATATATGTAAATTTTAAATCAACCAGAACAAATAATATTTAGACAAGGACACAGATATGCACATGTCTCAGTCTACAAAAATGTATGAAAGCCTTACACTAAGGCTTATTTCATTTAAACCATTAAAATCTAGGTCATTTCTAGCATATATACATACTGATGAATAGTCTAAAGCTAATACCTATTTATTACAAATTGCACAGAGAAAAACAAACATGAAATTTAAACAACTTTAATATTACATCCTGTTCTCATTAGTGATAAGGGTGCTATTGATAAAAAAGAAAAAACTCACGATAAGAGATATATTTGGTATCAGTTGTAAAGACAGTACTATAAGCTTAATAACATGAAGCTTAATAAAAGATAAAGTTATTTATCAGGACTTCAGCCGATGTAGCTACTAAAAAATCATAAAATGTCAAACCCAATGACACAATTAAGATACTTAAAAATTTATGAACTATTTGTAAGATTAACATTTATCTTTACTGAAAAAAAAAAAGAACTCATCACATGAAAATATAAAATTTTACTAATTACATTTTAGCAGTCCATATAAAAAGGATGCTAGGCATTAATGAGTTAAACTAAATTGTTTTCAAATAATAGTGTAATTAATTTTTTTAAATATTAATTTAGTATAAAATAAATGTTTTTAGTTTATTCACTGTGTAAAAGAATGTATTACCTTATCATTGTCACAGGGTTCAAACTCATAAAGTATGGGTTGAGACAGCACAGGATTATCACGAAAAAAGCATTCCATTGTATATTGTTTAGTCGCCTGGAAAGAATGAATGCACAATACTTTTTATTCTTTCAAGAACAAATAAGAATAAAAATGAAATGTTCAAATACCTAAAATATTAAATAAAATATAGTCAAAATATATCTGATGTAAATATATCTCATCAAATATGCATTTAATATAGCCCTTTAGCCGATTAGAATAGATTTATACAATAAAATCAGAGCAATCTGAAATGATAATCATATGGGAATTATAAAACTTTACCAAACACTTTTGCAGGATAAATTAATACAGTTCATAATTTTAATTATTATAACTCCAGAGATTACCGAAATGAGCCCATCTGGGTATTTTTGAGTAAACCCACTTGAAAAAAACCTATATAACAAAACTAATGATAAATAGCTATTGCATGTTTAACTATCACATTATATTTAATTCTATGATTTTATTGAATAAAAAACCACTATCTGGAATTTTTTTTTCAGAATTTACATCATAATTAGTTTATACACAATTTTTACATTTAATTAAAAATTGTTACAATAATTATTGTCATTAATAAGTACTGAATTTAAATGACTTCATCCTTTTTTGAATTTTAAGATCAATTGCTAAAAAAGTGTCTAGCACAAATTTCTAATATATTACAAACATTTCTGAAATTTGGAAATATTTTTCATGCATACATCAGTATATTGTACTTTAATTTATCCAAATAAGTAAATTTGATTATCTGTACAATCAAATTCCATTTTCTTAATGGAATTAGTTACATCTTGGTTGATAAAGTAACAAAACTCAAAGTTTATTATCACAATCAAAATATACACATCCATCAGAATTACAAATTGATTAAACTGTTAATAGTTTATAATATTTTTCTATTTCTATTCCATTTTATGTACTACAGTGAGAAAGTTTTAATTCAGTGATATCTAATATTTTTATTTCATGTTATAAAATACATGAAATCATGCTTAAGAAGTTAAAAATTATATATATGTGTGTGTGTGTGTGTGTGTACACTCAAGAGCCAAAACATTATGCCACCCCTAGATGATATGGTGTTGAACGTCCACGTGCTATCAAAAAAGGTCGTCAGAGACTGTCTCGTATGATGAAGCAAAACCGAAGCCAGACAGAGGCTCAGCTGACAACCCAATACAATGCAGGGCCAAGTAGAATAGTATCGGAGCACACTGTTCAGCAGACACTGTTGGATATTGGGCTACTCAGCAAACGTCCCAGTCATGTGTTTTTGCTGACCAAGCGTCATTGCCAACCACATCTACGCTGGGCCCAGGGGTATCTGAACATCATTGTGGACCAGTTGCACCCTTACATGGGATCTGTTTTTCCAGCTGGAAAGTTCCAACAGGACAACACCCCGTGTCACAAGGCTAAAATTGTGTTGGAGTGATTCCAGGAACATAATGCTGAATTCAAATTAATGTCCTGGCCGCCTAACTCACCGGATTTCAATCTGATAGAACACATTTGGGATGTTATAGGATGGTAGCTCAGAGTTCAAAGACCACCAATTCGCAAGATCTGATTTGCATAACCATTGCTTAAACATCTGGTACAATCTGTCTCCGGCCATCTACTAAGGACTTGTGGCATCCATGCCCAGGCAGGTTGAAGCTGTGTTACGCACCAAAGGTAGGCCAACTTGTTATTGTTATTGACAGGTGGTCATGTTTTGGCTCTTGAGTGTATATTTTATAATTTTTAAACCCCGCCCCCCCAAAAAAAATAAATAAATAAATAAAAACTTTCTGGCAAAACAATGAAACAGACTATCAATATATTTAGGAAATCAACTGAAATTATTTTATTTCTTCCATACATCCATAATTTACAGTTTAATTGCAAAACATTTAGAACAGTATACCCAAATTCACTTGGTTGAAAAATTGGTCTTCTGGCTACACCTTGCTCAGTAAAGCAACAAAACTAAACTAAAAAAAATCAACTCCCAGGAACAACAGCAGAACTTAAGGTGCCAGTCTCTGTTTTTAAGAACAAGGATCCTGGGGTCTGAAGCATATGACCTGGTTCAGTGGTCAACCTTATGCAGAACACCCAGTGTTTAATTTCAAAGCATGCTTAGTCTCCAATGTCTACCCACTGAAAGAATGAAAGGCTGAGTTAACCTTGTCCAGCCCAGGGATAAAAGTAATGAAGCTGGAGAAAAGCCTAATCATTTAGTATTGAAATGTTCACTTTCAAAAAGTCCAAATAAGCTCAATTTTTCATAGCCTCTAATATTCATTTTGCACTAGTATTTCATTTAAAATAAAATTTGTCTCCATTTAATATAAGTAAAATTTATATAATTTTATATAATAACATGCATGTAATCTTAAGGAATTTTAAATTTTTCAAACAACAAAAATGGTGTAAATATTGATTAAATACAATTAGTATGTTTAATAAATAAGTATAACGAATTTTTAATTGCATGAAGAGACTTATCTATTGCATTACCTACATAACAAAAGTTGTGATAAATAGCTAAACCATTTAACTATCACATTATATTTAATTCTGTGATTTTATTGAAAAATACCAATTTGTGAACAATATTTATGGAGAAATCAATATTTAAAATTTTCTCGAGGGAAGGAAAAGGCAAATAAAAAATAAAATTAAAAACAGATTTTTGATGAAAAACCTAGAACCCATGTAGATTGGGCTTTAAAAAAGGGGGGGGGGGATTTTGAGTATTAAGTATAACAAATTTTTAAAGATCCTGAAAGAAGTTTAACTGCAGTTGCATACTCAGTAAAACATTTAGTGGTAAATAGCCAATAAACTTTGATATCAGATAGATTTTAATTATTACTGGTTTGATTCTCAATAAAATCAGATAAATCTGACTTTAGTGAGAAAGGATCAATTTGAATAAAATATTTACATAAAAATCAAAATTTATACACTTTGATTACACTTGATTACAGGATTTACACCAAAAATCAAAAGTGGGCTAGGCTTTTTCTTTAATAAGGGGAGGGGGGAACACTGATAAGCTTACAATCTTTAAAGGATTTTATTTCAATTTTTTGGGGGGGATAAATTTTAGAAGTCAATATTTCTAATACATGGTTATAATACATATGCCTTTAATTAATCATTTAATATAAAATATTTAGCTTTGAAGAGCAATTAAATATTAACGAAATACAAAAAGTTCAAATTAAAAATAAAAAAACTTCAGTGCCATAAACAGCTACAATTTTAATTAATCAAATCAAATAAACAAATTACCATATTTGCTTGATCTTGAACTGTACTAAAAGAAGACTGACAAGCTGCACATGTCAAGAGCTCTGTACGAGCAATAAGCAAAATGTATTCTTTAACTTTGTCGTAAATGTCACAATCAATATACTGAAATGAAGAAAAAGAAGAAACTTTTTAAACTTTATCAATGGTTTTAAAGCAAATAAAACTGTTAGTTAAACAGTAAATGAAGGAAAGAAAAGACTATTTCAATAACCAAAACAACAGTAAAAGAAAAATTTACAATTGATAAAAATGTAACTAAATATAGTATATTAATACTATAATTGATATAAAAAAAAATCAAAAGCAAAGCAGATACCTGTACTAATTCGGGTAAATCAGTTTCATAAAACTTTGACTGATGAGCATTCGCAGCCAAAAGGGCAAGCACATAGTCATTTCTAGCTTTAGTTGCTTGGATATCACAAGCCTCTCGTCGAAAAGAAAACTGAAATGTTAAATGAGTTAGAATATTTCTAAAAATATATACAATATACACTACAAACACTTATCACTACTATTGGTAATTTTAACAAACATATAAGAAATACAGAAAGGAAGTTCAAATCTGGCTTTTAAGAAATTAAAGTGAAAACGAATCTATTTTGTCAATTTAGCAGATATTAGAAGCTTTATTTAACACTTACTGTACAATTCACTAAAACACCAATAACAAACAAAGAACGCTTCTTGAAGAAAAGTTAAATTTTTAGCAACTTCAATAACAAGTCTCCATTTCATTAAAATAAGGAATTGTCAAAATTAGAGCAAAGTCTAAAGAAAATAAAAAGAATAAAAGATATCTTAAAGAAAATAATTCTACATACTCACCTTGGCACTATTTTTTTGTAAGGAAGAAATAGACTGAAATATTCTCCCTTTTTTCCTTTTAAGTCTGATTCCAGGCAAGACATAAGTATAAAATACTTACACATTAAAATTCAGATAATTAGTAAGTTATAGCAGATATTAGCAGATACTAAAAAAAGTGAATTTCATATTTTAAAACAAGTTTACATGTTTAAGACAGTAGTGCAGCTATAACTTTTTCCATAGAGGGACTAGTACCTAAATTATACCTGTAGGTGAGAACTCTCCAGCTTGAGGGTTCATTTAATTTAAAGTCTTTCCATCAAAAGCTAGCAAAAAAAAAAAAAAAAAAAAAAAAAAAAACAGAAAAGAAATAAAAAGAAAAAAAATTAATACTTCACCTAACCCTCATCAGTTTTAAAGTAACTCACAACAAAAGTTGTAGGTTCACTTATACACTAATGTCTGAAAGTTTTGAAAATCCAATCAAAAAAAAATCCTTAACCCTTTGCATTAAAACAATGTATGGGAGACATGGTCGTACTACTGTGCCTAAAATGAGAACCTTGTATCACACATGTGATGACTCTGTCTGGCCAAAAAAAAAAGAAAAAAAAAAAGCTTGTGTCAGACATGTGATGATTCTTTCTGGCAAAAAGTAAAAAGCTCATATCAGACATGTTATTGTTTTTAGGCAATAAAATTTTGTTCTTGCGTGATTGTTTGTTACAGTTGCAATATAAGAGTTGGTCATTTATTCTTAGGCATAATTGCAATAGAGTATTATATTATATGCAATAAATAATTAACTGTTAATGCTTAAAAAATTCTTTAAAAAACCTAAAAATTTAACCTAATGGCAAAAAGGAAAATTGATATTAATAATGGTGTTGGAAAGTGTCCTGATTACACCTTAGAAACTAAAACAGATACCGATTTGAATACATCTGAAGATAGCATTGTAGTTTGAAATGTAAAAAAAGTGTGCAAAATTTAGTTAGTAATGAAACTGTTTCTAGTCACGACGCATAAGAAAAGCTTTCATCAAAAGTGACACACACAATTATCACTTGATTCATAAGGCAAGAGGTTAATAAAGAAAGACTTGATGTACAATTTGCAGTAATTACTTTTTATTTTTAAGATGTATGCTTAAAATTCTTTAGTGAAATATATTAGATATAAAACTGGAAAGTATTATAACTGATATTAAAGTTATGTTGATTAGTTTTCCTCTTACTATTTTACTTTTTACTATTTTATATTATAGAGTTACATACTTAAACAATTTGTAAAAACAATCTTCACTAATGAGAGGGCTTACACAACCATAACTACCCTTGGTTATGCCATTGCTTTAAAATTCATATGTTGCAAGAAAGAATTGTGTACAATTTTGTAAATTCAGTAGATATAGAACTTCAAAACAGAAAAAAGAAAAATATAGTATTAAATATTAATTGAAAGTCAATCTCACTTTTCATCTGCATCATGAGCTTTATCTCTTGCCTCATGAGCCATATGTTCTTCTTCAAAATAAAGCTTTTTAGTTTTATCAATTTCAGTAACACAGGTCTGAATTTCTTCATGCATCTTCTTAAGATTTTCAAAACACTATAAAATAGAAATTAGTGTAAATGGCATGCTGTTTAATGCTTTTAATATATTAGCTTCATACTTAAAATTCTGTGCATACTTTTTTAGCTACTTGTAACTTATACAAACGCAGAGATTTAGAAGTTTCCGATACTTGCTGTTGATAAACTTCTGTGGCTGCAAGACGTGCTTTGGCTATTTTTTCAGTTTCATCTAACATTGTTTTCCATACACCATAAACTGTTCTGTATAAGCAAAAAAAAAATACAGGTTTCAAAGTAAAGAAATTTTATATAGATATTTATCAGATAGGGTTGGTTATTTTGCCGGCAAAATGGTATTTTTGCCAGGACAGTGGCAAAAACTGGAAAAAACCTTGTAAAAACCGGCAAAAATGACAAAATCTAGAAAAATTGGCTGGATTTTAAAAATGTATAAAATAATTAATAATTAATAAATAACAAAATAATAAATAATTTTGTACATAATACAATTGAGACTTAAATCAGAATATTAATTAGGTATTTCATTAGTATTAATTTGACAATTTAAACAATTTAAAATAATTTTCATTGATGTTAGCAATCAAAATACAATATTCTATTTTTGTAAAAAAATTTATATGGTGGAGGCATGGGATAAATGCTTTCTTTATTTATCAATTTAATATAGTAATGTTGTCTTTGATTGTAATGTGTATATAGACATATAAGATATATATGTATATATATTATATAAGTACTAAAAACATTTAAACCTACAGTTTGTAGGGGAAATAAGCTAATAATTACATTAAAAACAACATTGCACATAAAAACTACAAAATCAATCTTTTTTTTTATCTTTAAGTATAACTATAGATTTAGATTACTATTTCAATGACGCATTGAATATTCTATGTAAAAATAAAACACTATTATGTATCTTTAGATTACAGTTTAAATTAGTAAAAGTTAAAATAGTTACATCCCCGTAAATAAAACATATTCATTTTTGCCAGGACGGTTTTTACCAGTTTTAAAAAATATATTAAAACAACTTAAAATCATTTTAAACACATCAACTTGAAAAACAGAAGGTACTGTAACCATGTTCAATAATGAATTTTAATTTAGTTCACTACCAAAAAAAAAAAAAAAAAAAAAAAAAAAAAGATAAAAACTACTTATCTAGTAATACTAAAAATATTTTAAACTCACCTATATGTTTCCCCATCTTCAGATTTTGCATCAGGAACTAAAGGGGCTTTCTTTTGTAGGTGAGAAGTTGCAAGCTTTAGAAGAGCCTTGATAAAAAGTATTTTTCAAATACATAAATAACAAAAATTAAAAAAAAAAAACAGAAAACTGCTGTATGAAACTTAAGAAGTCATCAAATTTTTAGCCTGTAATTAAAATTCTTAAAAATCTTTTATATTGAATATCCAAAATAATTTTCAAAATCACATCAAATATATTGTTTACTATTTTTATAGGACAGAAAAAGCTGTTGATCACAAAAAATGTATACTAAATCAATAAGAAGAATAAATAAAAAATGTCTTGTAAAAGAAGGGTATAATCATAAAAGAATTTAAATTACCATTAAAACAATAAAAGTCACAAATCATATAAACAAATATAAAATTGAAAGTTCTAAGTAACTTTTGTTTTTGAATTCAAAAATGTCAAAACTCATTATATATTCAAAAAGCAAGAGAGAAATTTAACTTTTACAAAAAAAAAAAAAAAAAAAGAGAAGAAAAATTAATGACAAAAGGAAAGGTGTTAGAAAATACAGATTATCCATGTTCTAGATAAAATGTTTATATATATATATATATATATATATATATATATATATATATATATATATATATATATATATATATATATATATATATATATATATATATATATATATATATATACAATCTATATAAACTGTTAATAGTAAATTACTTGATATCACAAAAATCTAATGTACCTGTGCATAGTCTTTTTCAATAATAGCTCTCATTTTTGTAAAATTTCTGAAAAAAAAATCATTAAAAATTAAATTATCAGATAAATGACTTAATACATTTGCTTTCATTACTTTTTTATGTATAACACAATTACCTTATATCATCCAAAAAATCAGAATCTTGCTGATGCTTCATCTGAAGTTTAACAAGTTGTTCATTATGAACATTTTTGAGTAAAGTCGTAACTTTACCCTAAAAGGTAAAATCAATTTATTAACAAAAGCACAAACTAAATCTATTCAAATTTCAATTGTAAAAGATTGAGAAATAAATTTTGTAATGATTATAAAATGAAAAGAAAGTTATTCTTAGTGATCTCTAGAAACAAAATTAAAGTAAATAATTAGCTTGGACACAATGAAAGGAGAGACAATAATTATGGCTAGAAAAAGATTATTAATTGGAAACCTATGGGAATCAGGCCAAGAGGAAATTCAAAGACAATGGTTGGACAATGTTATTAATGACCTGGAAATAATGAAGATCCATTGATGGAGGGAAAAGTCAAAACAGAGAGCGGTGTAGAATATAACTGTGGAACATACCAGGGGTCATAAAAGGCTGCAGAGCAATAGAAGAAGAAATCTATTAAAGCCTTATTTATTAAAATGATTTATAAGATATTAAAAATATAAAACTTCATTTCACAAATTTTTAAAGTCTAATTAATATTTTTAACATTTCTGATGGATTCCTAAACATGATAGATTACTGATTCATTCTTATAACAGAACTGAATCTTATATTAAGACAGAAAAGAAAAGCAGATTTTGATGAAAGACAAAATTTAAATGAAAAGGTCGTTTTACTTCTGCATATTTATGACTAGCTGATTAAGTATAAAATTTTGTTCAATAATTTTTCTTGATTAAAATGGCTTTAAAAGCTTAATATTAAGTTTTATGTTTTAAAATTTTACTGTTATTAATATAGAATAAACTGAAAATTAATGGCAATTATCTTAGTTAAAATATATATGCATGCAAAATAAGTGGCCGAATAAATTTTCTTCCATACATACAAGTCAATGTGCATTATTATAATTCTTTTAGCGGACTATACCATTTCAGAAATGTCAAAAAAACATACTTAACCAAATTACAATATAACTTAGATAAAGTAAAAAATAATCTGAACCAAATTATAAATACACTTGATACAACATAACTTTTTACTTTATCTGTATCGTAAAACATAATAAGCTAGCAATTTTTATAACTGCAGTGAATTAGACCACTTGATAAGATATTTATTGGTAACACTTAAACTTTATACATGAATATAAAGTTAAATATTTAAAGGAAAATTCAAACTTCAGCTGTACATGATTCATGTGTTTCAATTTAGCAATAATATAAATAGAGATATATTTCTATGCAATATTGGAAATGTGAGAAATTTTGCAGAACTAAAAACAAGTTTAGGCCTAAAAGCGGGACTTTTTGAATGGTTTTTTAAGATTAAAATTTTTTAAAATGTATTTTGATATATTTATTTTATATATTATACTAGTATTACAACTCAGAAATTCAAAAATACTATTTGTTGACTAAGTATGATAAGTTCTGAAAACACAGATATCAATCTTTTTAAAAAAAATTGGCTGAATATAAAAGTAATAATTGAGAGCTTAGATTCAACAATTGGATTCGCCTTAATGTATACATTGAAACATTATAACAAAATAACACATGAAACATCAGAATCAATAAATACTTTTCACTACTGAAATTTCAACCATTGAGATCAATATTTTTGTTCATAATATACGTTCAATGTATCATCAATGGATTAATGCAGGAAAATACTGTTTGATTAAAATTTGATTAACTCTTATTATAGAAATATTTTATTTCTGTGCTCCTCCTTTCAACAAAACGGGGTGTAATTTTATAAACAGATATCCAATAGTTTACCTTTCTTGGTGGGGGCTGCATTTTGTACCTAAAATTGTCACAATATTACTTAGAACTGCTAAAATTTTCATATAAAATCCACATTTTTTTAGTCTAACTCACAACTTCTCCATGCTCCTGTAAATCGCCTAGATATGACAAGTAGATACTAGTCAACAAAAATTAAATGCCAACAGCGCCCGCCTCTGTAAGATAAATAGTTCATGATTCATTTACTAGGATATTTTGCAACTTTTACACTTAAAATTGAATTATTATTTGGATTAATATTATTATCTAATAGTTCAATTAGAATAACGAAGCAGAATTTCAAAAAAATTAAATGAAAATTATTTAAAACACTCAAATATTAAGCACATTCTTCATAGACAAAAAAAAGACATTTTTTTGTGTGTGAAAAAGAATTCTGCTATTAATTTAGAAAATAAAATTCTTTAGTTTAATGATTTACTCATAAAATTAACAATATGGGCGTAGAAGTATAACAGCTGATTACATTTAGAAGTTAAATTTGAGGAATTAAGTTGGCAACAACTTATGCTACTAGTCAACAAATGCATGTGAAACATTGAGTGTTTCCTTGTTGAATTTTAATTATTAAGGTTACTGTAAGCTGCCAAAATGTCTGAAAAACAACGAACAAGCCCTATAAAAAATTTTTTAGCCGGAGGTGTCGGTGGAATTTGCTGTGTTGCAGCAGGACATCCTCTGGACACAATCAAAGTAAGTGTTACTCTTATCATATATTATCGTGAAAAATAAGTTACTTGATTAATATAGAACTGATGTTATTTGACTATCATTCTCGCTTCTGTTTATGTTCCATGTAGAATAAACATTATTCTGTATGTGAAAAGTATTAATTTCCTTTATACAGAATGATTGATGCCATGTACATAATGATTTAAAGTTTATAATGAAAAGATTTAATTTTATTCTTTATTTGAATATACAAGTCAGTATAATGCCTTTAAAATTAAATTTAGCTCTTAAAAGTACGGTAAAAAAATCACCTTGTACTGTATTTGTATTTATTATACAAATCTAAATACAGTATTCTGTATGGTTTAGTTTTGGTGTATTCATAGTTTTTAAATCCAGTGCTGCATTTGAATTTTAATGCTACTAACGTGGTATGACTCTATCAGTTCTACCATTTCTTATATTGTAAAAATCTCTTATTGGATAAATAAAATAATTCATTGTTATCTTATCAAACCTCAGAAAATCATACTATATTTGTTTATATTGCTCAGACTAGAATAAACAAGTTGGATCACATATTATTTTGATTTTAAAATGTATACTAATATAGATAAGTATCGGATTTCAAACGCATTTTAACTAATAGTATGAAATGATCTCATTTTTGCTGTACTAAATTTGTTTGAGTATGATGTATAATAATGTACAACTCTGCAAAACCCTTTTGGTTAATTAATGCTGCTAATCTAATATAGCAGTTGTTAATTGATAAATATTTTGATTTATCTTTCTTACCTTTTTATATTTTGCACATAGTAATTTTTGTTAAGATCCTGTGTTTTAAAAAGAGAAATTACTGCCTTTACAATAATGCTTTATATCTAAGCCAAAGCTATTTATATTCAACCTGCTAAAGAAGAAAATTTATTATTACTATTTTACTTTGTTATTTAGGTACGTCTACAAACAATGCCAAAGCCAGTTCCAGGTCAGTTACCTCTTTATACGGGTACACTTGATTGTGCTAAAAAGACTATAGTGAAAGAGGTTTGTATAAAAAGACATTTTGACTATTTCCCTATCTATTATTTTACCTGTTTTTACAGTAAAGGGTAACCTTTGAATTCAGATTAATTTTGCTCCTTAATAAACATATTTATTATTGTAACTAATTGTATAGGAAATACTGAAATGCCAAACCATCTACTCTATAATTTTTCATTTATTTCCCCTAAAACTTGTATGTATTCAGATTTTAACTTAAAAATTTAAATTAAGCTCAAAAAGCAAGTATTTTTATAACCAGGGTTTTAATGTTTTCATTTTCTGATCAGAAATATCTAAAATGGGTTTTAAAGATATATATTTAATTAGTTCAGTGCACTTAGCTTTAAAATTCTTATAATAAATTCTTATATTTCTATTTAAAATGTTTAAGTTTATAATTAAATGAGAATTTTGTTTTCTTTTATATTTTTTAATAGCTGTTATAATTTTTAAAGATATCTTAAAAATAAGTAAACTCTTAACTCTCCTCATAATATATTAATATGATCTATTCTGACATCATTTAACAGGTATTTTTTTTTTTAATTAAATGCAAAATCAGTTTTGAATTTTCAACGTAAAAAAATTATGTGAATCAACATTTTAATATCAAAATAATGGCAATATTTTTTCCTTGTCAGTCCATAAAGTTATCCATACTTTAAAGTACCTTAAAAAGGCCCTTTAAGATTTTTAAAATGTTTGTACTATATATGAGATAAAATATTCACAAGAAGTTTGTAATTTCAAGAAAATTATTTTAGATTATTATTATTATTTACCTCCTTTATTTCACAAATTAAAATTTATCATTATTACTTGCTATTTTTCAGTGTTTGTTGATTATGTATCTATTTCATAGGGTATTTTAGGACTATATAAAGGTATGGCTGCTCCCATAACTGGTGTTACTCCAATGTTTGCTGTTTGCTTTTTTGGATTTGGTGTTGGCAAGAGGCTTCAGCAGAAACATCCTGATGAAGAGCTCTCGTTAGTTTTAATTATATTAATATTTATTGTTAATTCTTATCTTATAAAAAAGCTTATTAGTCATTTTTTAATTACCAGATTTATCATTGAATCAATATGTGTAATATTTTGTGGTGGTATTGCAGATTAGTTCAACTCTTTAATGCTGGTATGCTGTCTGGTGTTTTTACAACAGCTATTATGACACCTGGAGAGCGAATTAAGTGCCTTTTACAAGTAAGAACCATCTTTTAAAAAAATGAAATATAGAAAAATTAATGTTCAAATGCTTATTTCTTGTAATAAAATGTTATATGATAAAACCTCTTTTTTTTTTTAATCAAGATTTGTGTCAGTAATGAGAGAAAGCTTTTATGAGTCAGTTTCATTGACCATTAATTTTTATGGCAAAATAACCATTAAAATTGCTTATTTCTTTGCTTAAAAGCTTCAGCTGCTGTATACTTGTTAATTATTGTGTATAATTATTGGAATATTCAGGTCCAACAGGCTACTGCATCCAGTACTTCAGTAAAGTATGCTGGACCTGTTGACTGTGCTAAAAAACTCTACAAAGAAGGAGGAATTAGGAGCATTTATAAAGGAACTGCTGCAACTTTATTAAGAGGTTTGACAATTATATATTCATAAAAATTTGAAATTATGTCAAAATATTTATATTTGTTTTCTCAGATAAAAAAAAAAGTATAACTATTTTGCTTAGTTACAAATAGTCACTACTATAGTCAGGTATTTTCTAGATTTATTAGTAAATTTTTTTTTTCAATCATTTCAAAATTTTCTTTTTCTTTAATATTAATCTGATACTTAAAATAATTAAATTAATGAACCTTTACATAAATCCTACATTTTTATCTATTGAATAATTTAATTAAATTTATGTGAATAAAACTCTTTTCACCAGTTTTTGTTGGCAAGTTATTCACATTTAGTAGTTTTACTCAGTTGTAAAAAAAAGTTGTAGTAAGATTATTGCCATGTATTTTTAATTATTAATGAATACACACACATATTAAGTTTGTTGTCACATATAGTGTAAAATGTAAGTTTATGGCTCAAAATTTAATATTTGTAAAATTTTGAGGGTGGATATTAAAATTCCTCGTAGGAAATGTACTTAAATAGACTACACATTTTAATTGTATTCAAAAATGAATATTTTATTACTTTTCTTTACCTGATATTCATTGAAATTTACAAGTACTTAGTTTAACTGAGAACAATGATAACAACATCTAGTTGTTGTTTTTTCATAAAAAGGAATTATTAAAGATAGGAGAGTAATTTATTTTAAGAGGTATTTTCCTAATTTTGATATTATTGCATATATCATTAATTTAACACTTAAATTTATTTTATGTAGAATTTTGGTTAAATTACACAAAAGTAAATATATTAGTAAAATCAGTTTGTTTTTAAAAATTGTTGGATATAATTTGCAATAAACAAAATTGATAAAATTGTATCAAGTGGTATACATTTTTAGAGAGAGGGAGGGATAAGGTGAAAAGAAAAGATTATGTATTGTTTTCTCTTATTAATATATCCAAATATATTAGATACTCAATTTTAAATTACCGTTCAATTACTTCATATTAGTAATATTATGTAAGTAAAAAAATAATTTTGTGTGTGTGTGTGTGTCATCTATTGGTCAAGTTATAAAAAGAGCTTATTCAGTTGGTCTGTTTCAATGTATTTATAAATAGTTATGGTTGATTTTTTAACTTTTGTTGTTCTTATTGTTGTATAATTCAAATTTTTTTGCTTTCTAAATTTGTAGCTCTGTTGATAAAAGTGATAAAAAGTATAAGAACAAATAATAGTTCTCATTTTTACATTAGAGTTATTACAGTTCGAAGTTGAATGCCTTAGAAAATCTACCTAGGAATTAGCTTATAGTATTTGAGTATTTCCAGAGGATACATTTCTTTTTCATTATGGGCCCAATTTTTGATCTCTCATTTCCTCGTTTGGTTAGAGTGCTGGCCTTTGGTACTGGAGTTCGTGGGTTCTTTTCTTACAGTGGCATGAATGTTCGTAGCCATTTGGAATTGGCTTTAAGCTGTAGGTCCCAATCTCATTAGTCCTTGTGTTGCAAAAAGTAAACCGTAGCACTCCAAACAAAACCATTTCCTCTTTCTGTTATGTCAACTGGAATCTTATTCTTTTCTAATTATATTTTATTCACTTTTATATATATAATATCAGAGTTTATTTTAATCTTTTAATGCTGTGTTGTTGCTTTACATTACCCTGACGCAGACATCCTAGATCAGGTCCATAAGACTATGACACTCAAGTATATCCATTAGAGCCTCCCTTTCACCTAACTGAACTTGCCTATAAAATATATTTAAAAATAAAATCAGTTTAATATCTTTTAACTGCTTACCCACCACATTCCGACTGATGATTTTTCAAGAAATTATAATTAACACATTAAGTATTTATCATTACCCTTTAATGATACTATGCAGTATTTTTATCCTTTGAATTAAGCTTCTATACATGCTTATATTTTTTTAATAATTTTTTTAAGTTTACTGCTTTTTCAAATATTTTACTTATTTTAGTATTTTTTTAATATAATAATCTTTATCACAAAGGTTAAAAGAATGCAAGAGAAAAGGTATTATAAAGTCACCTATATGATAACTGTTATCCATTTATTATTAAGTATGTAAATGGTTAATAAGCAACTGAAATAGAAATTTTTCATTATATTTTGCTTTCTACTTTCTAACATAAAGGTGTTTATCATAGATGTTCTTCACTATTAGATCTTGAACGTTTTGATTTTGATATTTTGTGTCTACAATATTGATTGATTTGTCTGTAATTAAAGGGAGCTTCTAGTAATTACAGCTTTATATAATTTGTTAAGTAATCAGCAAGTACTTCAAACTCAATAAACTTTTGATTCAACTACTTCACTTAATCTGATGTGTATCATACAATTCAACATTAGAATTTAATTAAAATAACAGGTTAAATGAACAGATGTTTATAAATTGTTGGCATTTATTAGATTCATAGTTATGGTCTTATTATTCTGGGCAATATAGTATATTTATTTGTAATTTGTGAGATGAATGTTGCTGTCAGTACCTTTAATGATAACTGAAGTTAGTTTTTGTTAACAAATTAAACATTACTCTAAGGATATGAAATCAGGAAAACATTGATCTTCTTTATCCCTTTGTTAATATTAAAGCTGTGTTTTTCCTTTTTTGTTTCAGTTATAATTTTTTCTAGATTTCCTAGTACCTTGTCAAAAGATTTATAATTTTTTTCATTTGAACACCTAAAAATAACTAGTTAAAAACTCTGAAAATTTTTAAATAAGTGGCATATTTTTTATTTAAATTTATAAAGTTTATATTTATAAGTTTCATAGTCCACATCAAGAGAATAAGTTTATTTTAATATTTCCAAGATAATTTATTTCTATCTCCCATCATTGTTTTATAATTTTTGCTTTGTACAGCAAGCTGATTCATAAGTTTTAAATAGTTAAAAGGGCTAGCTGTTATCAATGAAACAAAAATACACAGTTTCAAAATTCCTGGTGCAAAATTCTATTTTATACTAATTTTTTACTTAATCATCAACTCAAAAAATCTTCATAGTAAAAACCCTGAAAATTTTTCAGATTTTCTTTCTTTTCATTAAATCTTTAAACTAAAATTTAGGTCATTTATCAGAGGTTCCATTTGCTAACATTTTTTAACTGTATAAAACTTATATCCATTAGGAATTTTAATAATATATATAACACAACATTTATAAAAGATTAAGTAAATATATACAAGCTAATTTAAGGCTTAAAAAATTCCTTAACAAATTATTAAATTTAAGTAAGTAAACATATGTGGCTTATATATAGTGAGTCCCATTACATTTAACATATATTTATTATAATATACATAGAATAGTAGTTTCATGTTACTACATAATTGTAGAAGTGCTGAATATCAGCTGTTTATAATAGTAACAAAAAATACATGCTCTGATACTTAATGCAATCAAGAACAATAAATGATTAAAAAAAACAGCTCATGAACTGTAAATTAGTCATTTTGTGCATAATTTTCTAACAATGCATATTTAAGTTTATCTCATAGCTATTACTATTGTGAAAAAAAAAGCTGAAATATTATTTAATTTTATTTATATTCTTTAAAAAAATAACAATTTGTTGAAGCTGAAAGATGTATTTATCTGAATTGATAGAAAATCAAATAAAAATATCAAGATAAACTTGATTTGGTGAGGACTGAATTTAGCTACCCATCATTAAGTATTCCAACTTAATGCACATTTAGTTGAAGATTTTTCAGTTTTCAGGTACTTATTAAAATTGAAATTTATATATGAATGTATATACAAGTGAATTCACTGTATTATTGATCATTTATGTTTTTTTTCCACAAGATGTTTTCTTTAAAACATAAAAAATGTTTTTCCCCTTGTTGTTATCTGGAAATTCACATCTTGGAGTAAAGTCATTCTCGTAATATAATATGTTCATTTCAGAGCAAGCTGTTCCATTGCATGCCTCTGTGGTTGGTTCATATTTTGTCATAATAACTTGTTCATTCCAGTTTTGCATGTCACATGTACAGTTCCATGGATTTTCATACAATGCAAGAGATTTCATGTTTTGCAAGTTAAAAAATAAATCATAGGACAAATACTTGAGTTTATTGTTATTCAGTTTAATCTGTCGAACAGCTTTCAGTCCATCAAAGACCTCATTTGGTAAGCTTTGTAAAAGATTCGTTGACAGATCTAATATGTGTAAGTTTTCTAATCCATAAAAAGAATCTTTAAATATCTTTTCTAACTGACAGTTGTGAAGGATGAGCTTTTTCAAGTGCTTATGGGCACCATTAAAGGCCCTGTTGTTGATAATTTTTATTCTACCTTGTAAATTCAAATGCAGTAAAGATCGTAAGTCATAAAACATATGCTCGAAGAGAGCATCATTGTCTATGTTGGGAATATGGAGATAGATCAGTGAGTATAAACCTCTAAAGCTAAATTTCATTAAATGGACTGGTTGTTGCTTATGGCCTAATGTGAGATGTTGTGTACCATTCAGATACTGAAAACAATGGGGAAATATTACCTTTATAGGATTGTGTTTCAACTCAAGCCATTGTAAATGTGGTAATGGAGGAAATGTCAAACCTGAGAGGTGATCTATGTTGTTATTACTTAAATCTAAATATTCTAGTTTTAAAAGCCCTACAAATGCATCTGCTTCAACAGAAAACAAATCATTATGAGACAAAAATAAGCGTCGTAATTCTGGAGTGCCATAAAATGCAAAGCCATAAAGCTCTTTGATTCCACTTTGAACAAAATACAGTTCTTTTAGGTTTTTTAACCCATCCAACATTTCCCACTTCAAGTATCCCACATTGCAGTGAATGACATATAAAACCTCTAATGATGATAGTTTAGAAAAGGCCTGTTCTGCACCAGTTATGTCTACTCTTTGAAGAGATAAGTATTTAAGATCTTTGAAATCATGAAAAATATCATTTGTGATATGAGTCATTGCACTGCTGAGGGGTCCTTGTAAGTCAATGCTTTTGACTTCTGTTAATCCTGTAAAAAGATCTCGAGTAAAATACAGTTCTGCTTTCTCATTTGTTTGAAGAAATGTGAGTGATTCAGTATCCATTGGCAATTCAAGTATTGATTCCAGACTTTCATTTTTCATAATGCAAAATGCAGTTTTCACTGTACTGTTTTCTTCTTTCCATCTTGATATGAGAGTTTGTGATGAGCTTGTAATTTGGCACTGGCAGTCTAGTGGACATGTTTCACCCCATGTAGAATCAAATGCCTAGGTAACAAAATAAATTCAGAAATTCATCACTAATTATTATAAGCTGTATAAAAATAAATATATATTGAAAGTTAACTCCATAATACCTATTGTCCCTCACTTTTTTCTGAATTATTTACACCTTCTGTTTTCATTTTA
The DNA here is from genome assembly GCA_032207245.1 of Pardosa pseudoannulata. Lineage (NCBI taxonomy): Eukaryota > Metazoa > Arthropoda > Arachnida > Araneae > Lycosidae > Pardosa > Pardosa pseudoannulata. Next base: position 66,693,461 of record CM063510.1, read on the forward strand.
TTTAACTGTTTCTTACTAATAATTGCATGCTTTATATACATATTAAATATTTTTAGGTTATTTCATACAAATTAAAAATTTCCATAGCATTCTGTTAGTAAACTAAAAGTGTACTGCAATATTATAATTTTTGATATAAAATATTATAAAACTTAACTATTTATTGTGTTTCATGATTTCAAACTCTCTAGTATTTTAGGGTAAAATGTTGAATAACTTTAACAGTACATTTTTTAGATTTAAATGTTAGTATGATATATATATATATATATATATATATATATATATATATATATATTTAAACTGCTTGTTTTTCTTGTTTTATCAGTTTGATAAAGAAAAATCTTATTTTTCTAGTGGACAAAACATAATCTTTTCTGAAATAATTTACTTGAAGGAATAAGTATCTGTTTAATATTTTTGTCATCTATTAAAGTAAAACATTGGATGTTAGTGTTGCAGTGAATTTTTTTACTAAAATGTTAGTGTTATGTATTTTAAACTTTCATTTTTCTTCTGTTATCAATTTTTAGAAAGAAAAATCATTTTAGTTTACTACTCAAAATTATTAAGTGGACAAAAGATAATTTTTTCCCATAGTTAGTTACAAGAAAGATGGTAATAGGAATATGTTATTTTCATTATGATAGATTATAGTTTTGTTAATGAAGACATTTATTGGGTATTATATAGTTGCTTTTATTTTACTTACTACTTTTTAATATTAAAAATATATTTACTAAAGGAAAAATGTAATTAGGAAAGTAAAAAATTTAAACTAATTAATCATATGAGATAAATCTTTTTTTTATGGTATTGATGTTGATAAAAAAAATAAATAATAATGCTTAATCTCTTATAGTTTCATTGAAATTTGTATAAATTTCTTCATTTGTACTTTTCAATGTGCATAAAATAATGTACTATTTTCAGAAATTGTTTACTAGATGTGTAGAATTTAAATTTTTATCACTAATTGTAGAAATGTTTGTAAATTATAATGTTTTAGTGAGTTATATTTGGGGAAAAGAATTACAAGTTTAAAAAAAAAAATTAATTTTATGCCTAAGGAAATAAATCACTTTAATTTATTGTAAAACTTCATCAAAATCTTTTTATTTTAGCAGCAAAATTTATATTTCTTCTAATCTCAAATTACTAATTATGTTAATATATATGTTCATCCAAATTATTAATATTTGGAATTACTGGCCTTCAGTAAATTGTTATTTGCTATTTTAACTGATGGATCACTATCATAAAACATTAATTTAAACTGTTTTTACATGAATAACAATATCATTGCAAGAACAAAAATAGGAAATTTATTATCATGAAAAGATTACTTGGTTTACTTTAAAAAGAAAAATACAGCAGGGTAAGTTTTGTTATGATTATTGTATATCTGTATAGTTATATTTTTAGCATAGTTTGATACTGTTAAAATAATCCACTAAAAAGCAATATATTTCTAAATTATTTAGCTTAACTGTTTCAAATATCTTTATAAATGTTTGAGTTTTATGATTTCATTTAATTTTTTTTTCTTTAAAAATATAATTACACATATTATTAGACTAAACAAAGTATGTGATCTTCGTTATAAATACTTATTTTTAAAATCTATATATCTGATCATAGGATAAAAAATTCCATCCTCTAATGTATTTTATTGTTTTAATTTAAATTAGCTTTTACATTGAAAATCATTTTCAGCAGTGAAATAAATTTGACACTTTTCTTCATTGATATTATCCTATTTTAATCAATGGTATTAGCATAAAATCTCAATTTTTTTTTAAGTATTATATTATTAAAAATGTGATATCTTGTCCAGTTTTCAATAGATTTCAATTGTATTTGTACTTATATTAAGTAGTAAAAGTTATTGCTTCATTAATTTTCATCTTAAAAATTGGTATAGTCAGAAAAGTAAAACATTCATAACTAAAAGATATAAATTAAAGAGCAAATAAATATAATTGTTGAAAAATGCATGGATGTCCATACTAGAATATATGGGATAGCTCAGTGAAATTTAAACAAAGTTTATTATCCTTATTATGTATGCTTGTTTAAAATTAATTTCAGATCATATGATTAAAAGAATATGTTTTATAATAGATTTTATAGTTTAACTTTTACATTTTTAAACTTTTTACTGAACATTTTTTCTGCATGGAAATAATTTTTACACATTATTTATAGCATAGTTTATTCACTTGTATTAGAATAAAATTTCAATTTTTTCTTCAACTTTAATAAAGAAAAAACTTGAAATTTTATCCAAAATTTTCATTAGATTTCATTTGTATATATACTCATATTATGTAATAAAGATTATAAATCCATAAATTCTCACCTGTGAAAACTGTATGCTTGATAGAAAAATTATAGTACCAAATAATTGTGAAAATAAAATATTCATAATTTAAATATGTGTATAAATTAGAAAACAAATAAATTTGATATTTGAGAAATGTCTGGAAGTATATCAGTTATCCATACTAGATTGTCTGTAGCTAACCGTTAAATGAAAATAAGACCCAGTGCGTCTAACTTTAGATTGACGGATATAGCTACTTCCTGTTTCCTGTAGTTTGAAGATCAAACCCTTCCTTTGCTTCCTTCTGATTGCTCTCTTACAATGTCTCAATTACAGCATTTCCTTCTTTGATAGTAAGGTGTTTTGTCAATGAATTGCTATAGAGGAAATAGTTTTTTAATTACAATTTTTTTTAACTTTACTCAAAATGTTTTCTATTATATTATTATTTAATTTATTTTCTGAAATAGGTTTTAAAAGAAAGCTGATATTTATTATATGGAATTAGAAAATTTTATCCTCTAATCTGGAAGATTTTTAAAAAATTAAAGATTTGTATATACATTATTTTATGACAGAGAATTGTAAAGATTTTACATATGAGTATAGTTTTCTTATGCAGAATTGTATTTTCTACATGATTGTTCTCTCATTTTGTGTGTGCATGTATAATAATACATATATATGTTTATATGAATATTATATATGTTCATACGTAAACCATCAGAATTTTCAACATTTCACCTTTATTACACATATAGCATTTGACACACATAGCATTTTAAAAATGCCATTTTTATTTTTAAAGCTGACCATCATATAGTTTCTTATATAGACAGAGTCATAAAAAAGAAGGGTGGGGTTTTTCACTGTGGCTTAAAGTATGGACCTCAAAAGTTATAAGGGGTCACATTGATGTCAGCATTTCTATTCTACATAGAAATTCTACAGCAGATTCAGTGACTCATGCATCTGTCGGCATTTTCAATCTTTAGATTATGAATAAGTTTAATGTTGCATTTAGAGAAAAATAAGTTTCGGGTTTAATATTTGAGCTTGTTTTATTTTCTGACATTACATTTATATGTGTGTGTGTGCATATATAATTTTTTTTTTTAATTTTATTTGTAGATGTTCCTGCTAGTGGAATGTATTTTATGTCTTATGAGTGGTTGCAAAGAGTTTTAACTCCATCAGGCCAAAGGTTTTTATTATATTTGAGCTTACTTTTTTTCTTTGGATGTAATTCATACTTTTCTTTTTATTAGATGCTTTTAAAAAATTCTTACTTTTTCAACATTTATTTTATTGAACCAAAATGTATTTACTGTAGATTGTTTTCCTTTTTTTTAGTCGGTCTGATCTAAGTGTATGGAGAACACTCCTAGCTGGTGGATGTGCAGGCATATGTAACTGGTCGGTAGCTATACCTTCGGATGTTTTAAAATCCCGTTTACAAACAGGTAAGTTTATTTTTTACAAAAAAATTTCTCCTTTTCTGAAGCAGAGAGATTTGGGATTGCAACCAGTAATAAATTTTCTAGAATCCATCCTGCTGATTTAAACATGTAGGTCTATATGTCTTTTTTGGGGGGAGGTTGGCAAGTAGGAGAGAGCATGATTAAATGGGGCTTCAAACAAGAGGTTACTTCAAGATTTTCCTATCTCATAAATATCAAATATCATGCTTATTCATGAAGTTCTGATATTTTTGAAAAAAAATAAATATGACCTTAACTGCCCTAAAATATAGTTTGTTCTGAAATTTCATCAAATTTCACTTATTACAATTTTTATTACCACTTTTCACCTAACCCTAGGGCTATCTCCTGCCCTATCTGTGGTTTGAAAGTCCATTTCCAAGTATTTAATTTGTGATCAAAAATGATTGTTCTATGTATTCCTTCTGACATTTTAAAATTGTATTTATAAACACGAAAGTTGCTTTTCCCAAAAGTTACCCCTGTACAATATAGAGTAGTATATAAGATAGATGAAATTTTGTAGAATTTACCATATTGGTGTAAATCTTTCAATTGTTAAAATGAGATTTTTTTTTAAATGTCTACAATTTTTCTGAGTTTTATGTAACTCCATCTTTATATACAAAAATTTAATTTATTATGCTTATTGTAAAAATGAGAATTTCAGGAAAACTTTTCAACTAAGTTAATTAGTTTTAGGAAATATCAAGCATTCAGCAGAATTGAGAAAAATATCCAAGATATTAAACAATCACATATTTTATACTGAGGTATTTGATTTTCATGACAAAACTATGCTTTAGCAACATAACAGTAAACCAAAATGCATTCAATATGATTGTCATAAATTTATCATTAAATATGATAATAAAAGTGAAAAAGTGATACAACATAAATGGTTAATATGTAATATGAATAAAAATAAATTTTTTACCACACTTGCATTATTCATGGGGTTTTAAATAATTTTTGCACCTACTTTTTAAAATTCATTTTAACTTATGTATTGAAATAATCAATCTTTATACAAAGCTGTAATTATATCTTTTTTACATTTTCCTGCCTGTTAGTTCATTGATGAATACCTATATTATACAACTAATGTCAACATTTGCTTACATATTATCTATAGAAATTGAAAAGCCTTCTTTCTCATCTGTGTCTTTTTAAACTCTTATTTCTGCAATAATATTTTCATCTTATAGTTCTTGCCCTTTGGCAAGTTATGAATCTAACTCTAAGAAGTCAGAAAATTCTTTTAATTCTTCCTCAATTATTTTCATTACATCACATAATTCATCATTCAAATGTAAATTAAATAGTCTTTACAGAATGTAAAAATATCTTCATTTTATGAAACATTTAGAAATAATTTCTAAAGAAATGCTGTTTCACCAAGCATTAAATCATATTCATATATTTTTCAAAACTGAAATGAAAGTCATTTGCTCTTTACTTTTACATTCATTCTATTTCCTTTATAAAGCTGATACATATAAAAGCTTCTTGAATGATCTAGGTAAGCCAAATAAACTTTGAGATAGTGTGAAAATTTTATACTGAATTACATCGTAAATTGTTCAGAATTCAAAGAGGTTTTAGATAAGTAGAAATTACATTTAAAGGAAGTCACACTATTATAGCATACTGATCCTAGTTGGTGTAACAGTATAGTGGGTTAAGTGACTTTTAGAAAAGAGTAAACTCTTAATTCACACATATCATATTTAACATCAGATTTTGCAAATATTTACTAGAAATAGTTCCTAACCAAACTAGCTGCAGCTTAGATATAAACATAGGTTGAAATTTTTGAGCTGAAGACAAATATCTCAAAAGTCCACACTATATCAGTAAAGGCAATCTATAGCAAAGTTTATCTGCTTTTGGCAAAGTCACATAATAAAATACTGGGCCTCATATAATACATATATATATATATATATATATATATATATATATATATATATATATATATATATATTCTTTCCTTTCAATGAGTTAAGTTCTCAATTAATTGAGCCTGCAAAATAGCCCCAACCTTCTTGATGAGACTTAACTTTTGACAGCTATTCCTGAGACATAGTACCCCTTTAAAGAAGTAATTTCTTAAAAGTGGCAAGGGCTGAGAAGGTGGTTACACCACAATATTGAAAATTTCCTGTATTTCTCATTTCTAAAATTACTCTTATAATAATATATTGAAATATTCTTAAACTTTAAATAAAAATTACCTAATGGTAATATTAGTAATTTATATATATATATATATATATATATTATATATATATATATATTATATATATATATATATATATATGTATGTATATATATGTATATATATTTATTTATATTATGTTCTAAAAATAATTTTTTTTCTTATAATTTAAGGGTTTTCTAACCTAAAACAAAATTCTCATTTCTAAAAGTCTAGTCTAATAATCTATATTTATCTATTAGTTTAAACAAAAATGTTTTCTTGACTCTTATCTTCCTTTATGATGCAAATAGTTAATTATGACAATATTTGTATAGCTCCTGAAGGTACTTACCCTAATGGAATAAGAGATGTATTCCGTCAAGCTATGAAAGAAGAAGGTGTCAGAGCTTTATATAAAGGTGCCACTCCTGTTATGTTGAGAGCTTTCCCTGCTAATGCTGTAAGTATTCTGTCATTCACCATTAAAGTATTTTCTTGTGATATTCCAGTGCTTATGTTGAATATTTTTGATATTAAGAGCTTGAGTTTTATTGCAGAACTAATTAAACTCAGAGGCCCAAGCATTACTGTATTTTATTATATTTTGATATTTTTCTTTTTACCATTATTTTTTTAATTAGTTATCCAAAATTCCTTGATACAGATTTATTGTAATGAAACATATTGTTTAAAATTATTTTTTCTTTGAGCAATCTGTGTATGTGGATCTGCACACTCAGTGGAAGGGGAGGGGGAGGCAAGCCTCCTACACCCTGAAGTCTTTTTTTTTTTTTTAATTCTATAAAAAAGAATGTTTTAATAAATTGTCATCCTAAATAAACTAAACTTAAAAAAATACACAGACATGGAGATAAGTTTTTTTAACTTTTTCTTTACATTATATTTATTTTATTGAAATGAAACTAAATTTGGCAAATTGTCAATAGTAATTTAGACCTATTATAAGTCTCATGATAATCCTTTCCATTTCACAATTTTTCTATTGTATATTATTATAAAATTGACATAGCCATTAATATTTACAGCATATATATACTATTATATAAAGGGAAAGGGTGTTTTATATTTGTCCAAGACAACTGAAAAATACTAATGAATGAATCATAACCAAATTTACAGAATTTTGTTATTACAGTTATCCAAAATGCTTATTGTATCTTCAAAAAATTCTAAATTTTTTTCAAAAGTATTAAAAAAAAATAATGCCTCCAAGCCACAATGTGAACAGGTATTTTTGTAATCCATCAATCATTTGTATACATTGTAGTGGCTGAGTGATAAAATACAGATCTTCTAACCTTGTTGCTCGTATTTGATTCCAAGTTAGATTACTTTGTTTTTCTGCATTTACCAGACATGCCAACTACTCCGGATTCTCTGAGGCATCTCCAGAAAAATGAGAAAATTTGATAACTCTGGAAATCTCTCAGATTTCTCCAGAAAATGACACAATTTTTGAACAGCTAAAAGATTACAATTCCGCAATTAAGTACAAAGTTTTGCAAAAAATAATGCTGTATATTACTCTTTTCACACAGTAATGTTGCATGTTAAAAGTTTTCAGTACTGTGTGGAAAAACCAAACTGAATTTATGCAAAATTTGAGTAGACAAACTCTAAAATCCCTGGTGATAGAAAATGAAAATATTTTAATCAGGGTCAATGTTGCTATAAGAAACACTTCTGAAAAATAAGTAGTTAAAATTTAAAAAAAATACCCAAGTTTTTAAATGCATAAATTTTAAGTTATCTTTTACAATTTACTACTGTGTAAATATTTTAAATTTAATTTTAATTTGGAAACCAATAAGATATGCACTTATGTATAATCTGTAATTAAAATTTCAAACTACACTGTTGCTCCAGACACAAGTGCCTGAATATTGGCATGTCTGCATTTACATTTGATGTTCCTTAAACAAGTTATACAAATTTCTGCTAGGAAGATTACCTGCATTTTATTAGAAAGTATTATTTAACATTTATTGAGAAATAGTATTTTTATATTTGTTCCTGTTAACTGAAAAGCTATTTAAGAAATAAAATTAAGAGATATTTAAAATACATTGATAAAATTAAGGTTTGTGTTTCCGATCAAAGTGTGTTTTTTGTTTTACCTAATTGTGTTTTATTATGTTTGAAATTATTTTTATTGCTTTTAGGAATAGAATCTAAATCTTATATAAAAGTTAAAATGAATCTAAAGTTTGGGGAAAATCTTAATCACTGAAACCAAAGTCTGGGTGCAAAGTGACTAGTATAATATACACATATGTAACTGGTAAAAATATTCTTCACCAATTGCATAGGAGAAATAGTCTATATTTTTAATTCCCAGGGCTTGCAATATAACTCATGCAGTGCTTTATGGCAAGAAATACTCTTACTCAGGCTTTAATATTATGCAAAAGACTTAGTAAAAATCCTTTATTTTTATGTTAATGAAAGAAAAATTACGAACATGTCTTACATAGACAAATATGCAAATGTTTGATCTATGAAAGGCCATCCTGAGGAGAGGAAAATTTCCTTGGATGACTTTTCATGAGAAAGTGTTTTAGATCAGCATTTATTTCTTGGCTTGCTAAAACATTAATGTTGAAAATGCAACCAACAGCATTAAAGTTATAAAGATTCTCATCTTTTCCTGAGAGAATTGACTGCTAGGTTGAAAACGGAAAGAAAGGAACACAAATAGCAAATTTTATTTTACTTTAGTTTTGGAAAATGTGGAGGGAATGCCAATCCCAATGATACATATCCTTGATTTATTTTGGGTGGCTGGGAAAGTTAAGATTAGGAAAACTGAAATGTGATTAGAGAAAATTTTGAAGTACAATAATTTTTTATATATAACATATATGTATATAGTTTTATACATGCGCATAATGTCTATTTTAACTCCTGTTTTCATTATTTTCTAGGCTTGTTTCATGGGATATGAAGTTGCAATGAAATTCTTAAATTGGGTGGCTCCTAATCTTTGATAAATGAATTAAAGTATAATAATTAGCTTTTTATTATATGCAAATTTTCTATATTCCTTTATAGTGCCTTCTGACTTAAAAATTGTAGTTTTATAAATATGTATATACTTTCAACTTTACATTAAAATGTAAATAAAACTGGTTTCCATCCATTTAAAGCATCATAGGATTTTCTAGGGAAAAAAATGTGCAATTTGTATTTCATATTTAAAATATTTTTTTAAATAAAATAGAGATAAATGTGCTATATTAGCATAATTTATTGTCAAATAATTTTAATTAGTTACTGCATATTTAAAACTTTGTTATAATATTCTTATTTCCTATAATCATTGTTAATTTTTATTTTACTGATATTTAAAAAGGGACTGTTTTTGTTTTTTCCCATTATTTTACCAATGTTTTGTGTATAAGTAATGATATATTTTTATTAATTATAACTATTAACACAAAAATGTTTTACAATTTTAGAAAGTAGATAGTGTTTTGTTATTATTCTTCAACTATTTCTATGTTATCTTTGTTTTAAACATAGTTATTTTTAACTTATTTGGTTAACAAGTATAATCATATTTAGCACAAATTTTATAAATCATGTATAAAGAATTTTTTAATTAGCAATAATTTATCTTACTCCAGCAATTGCATTTAATGCTTAATCATTGTATAAAGATAATGTCAGCTGTGTCTAAAGATATTTTAATTGATTTCCTGTTGTGTCTTGTTTGTTATACCAAATTTCATTCAATTAATTATTTAAAATAATTTTAAGTTAATTTGTAAGTAGACTGGCACATCATATCTTGGAATGCTAATATACTTCTAGATTAAAATATTTTATTTTGTTTTACATCAAATACATTACACAACTATTGATTTTAATATCTGATCATGTATTTTGAATATTTATGTTAATTCTGTATTGTAGTTTGTCTTATCTTTTTGCATTAAATAGTAAAGTTTTAAATTATTTTATGTCTGTCTATTTATTTCTAATCTTCTTATGAAACGTTTCATATATTTTTACAATATTATGTACATACTCATATATGTATGTGTATATATATATATATATATATATATTGAAAAAGTTTTAAACATACAGTTGAAGCAGTTGTTATGTACATATGAATGCTTATATATATTACATAGACAGAGATATGAAACTGGGTGTTCCAAGCAAATTTACTTAAACTAAAACTAAACTTCTCAGCACAACAGCCTTATTAATGCATTGTTGAACAACTCTATCAGAAAAAAAAAACACATTTTATAAGGGCATAAAGTTTTGATCAGTGTTTCTCAATGCTCATGCCTTCAAACTGGTGAAAATAAGAAAAATATTTCATAAACCTTAAAATTGAAATAACCACATACATAAATATTTTATTTATTAAATCTAATGTTATACAAATATAATTTCTAGTTGGTGCCTATTTTACATGCTACTACATATTTTAATAAATTTGATAAATGTAACTGCAGGTTTCTTTCTGCTTCTGATCCACTACAAAAGTGGTAGTAGCACAGTAATGTAATTTATTGAAAGTATTGTTAAATTGAGAACATGTAAAATGTTTAATTATTTAAAATTAGGATGTATATCTGTTCTTTTTTATCTATACTTGTTTATATATTTAATAATTAAGGAAGGTAATTAAGATGTTTAAATGACCTAAAAAGGACGCTGAAATTTTTTAATGTTTTAGGGATTGGTAGCAAAGTTCTACGGACCAGGGATTGGGAAACATTGGTGTAGAGAGTGTATCTGTAGACATGTTGGACCAGTATGTTGTAAGGGAGTAACCTGCTACATACTGAGAATGTCTTGGTAGGGCCATTCAATGCATATTGTGTCACATGTCTATTTAAACAAATCTTCTGTATAGAACTCATAAGGATTATATGAAAGGTGTTCAGAGATCATCTTATTTTAGCCATAATAACTTCTAAAACCTCTTACTATGCCACATTAGCTCAGTCGGTAAAGGCTCTTGTAACTGGAGAATTAGTGGGTTCAAAGTCCGAGCTGGTCAACAATCTGTCATGCTTGTTAAAGGTGACTGAGGCATGTAAAATATGTTCATGGTCACAATGTCCTCCAAGTTCTCAATCAATACCTCTGGGGGTGGCAGGCCAAGCCTATGGGTTTTCTGCTTGGTCCCTGCTTCAAAATTACAAAGACCCGCTTGAACATAAGTTCACTATTACTCTTGTGGTGCTTGTTAAAAACAAAAGGCATATCCCTTGCTTTAATGAGTAGTCTCCAGCTCAATCATGCTTGGTTTGACCAAGTAGCATAAGACAACAACAACAATCTCTTACTATATTGTGATTAAAGCATTTCATTTATGAGGTAAGCAGTTTTTCTAGAGATTTTATCTCCCCACCACTCATAGTTACTCTAGTAATATTATGTAAAGCAGTTGATGGCACTTTCAAGTGGCTATGATGTTATTGTAGAATTGTACAGTTCTCAACAGATTTAGTATATGCAAGTCAAGGAAGTGGAATACATAAACGTAAGTAAAGTGTGAAGTAAAAACACAGATTTAAAATAATTTTTATTGCAAATTATATATAAGCACAAAGTATAAGATTGAGCACATACTCTACAAATTCAGTTAAATTGTACTTTAACATTCTAACAGTTTATCACTTTTAAACCAAAAAAAGGGGGGATGAAAGAAATCAAACGGATGAGTAGCACCAAACTAGATTGACTGTTTTTTGGTACCAGATCTGTGTTTCAAGTCCCATTGCTGGTATGGATGTTAGTACCCATTTAGAATTACATTTAAGGAGTAATGTCCCAGACTAATTAGGCCTTTTGCAGCAAAATGCCAATTATACCTCTCCAAACCAACCAAGATATCATAGAAAATTTCACAAGAGCAAAAAAGAGGGTTTGAATGACAAAATGAACTCATTATATCTGTATTTTGAAAAAAATCCTTTTAAATAAGGACTGTATATATTTTACTATGTTTAGAAAAAAATTTCACTATTGGAGTTAGATATCAAAAATATAAATGCAATTCAAACTCCAGAACTAAGAGACTGTAGGCACCACTTATTCTGCAGTTTTCACTTTTAATCTAAAAAAGCTTGTAGGTCAGTTCCATTATTAGTGAGTCTCTTAAAGCACTTTTCCCCATTATTGTATTCTTACAGAATATTACTCAGCAACTTTAGAAAAATCCCGAGCCATTTGCATAACTTGAATGAGTCTAAAACCATTGACTTAGATTATATGAAACTTTGTGTTAAAATACTGCATGCCACATATTAAAATTTATTTTATATCAAATTATTGAATCAACAATATTTGTTTTCTATTTATAGTTGGTTGTTGATTGCTGAGGTAAAAAAAAATATTAATTGCACAATGTTTAGATCTGTCACTTGCAATCTCTCCATTTATCACCAGACACTTTGGGGACATTTTTTTCTATAAAAAAGTACTTGCAGTTTGAAACTTTGGGTATATAAAAACATGCTGTTTCTCACACATTTAACTGAAAAATGGGTGCAATTAGTGACACTCAAATCAACCCAAAAAATACTGTGACGACTTCAGTGTTCTTGAGTGAAGAGGTAGCGTGAAAAAGGATCACAGTCACGATAAAATTGGAAATTTCTTTTATTCTTTCTGGAGTAAATACTGTTATTTATACAATGGTATTCTAATTCTCCCCAAAACAAGTAGAAATGTAAAGGATTTTTGGCTGGCATTGAATTGCCACGACGATCACAGCCTGGAAAATAAAAGATTAAATAATCTCACAAATAGGGAGGCTCTTCCAGGGTGCAATGCAACCCAATTTATCCCCATTCTGTATCCAAGACCCTGCCGCTCCCTATATGAGCGGACTTAACGAATCTCCCGAACGCAATCACTAAAAAGCTGGCTCTGGTCAAAAGACGCAAAAGCTTCCACAAGGTCAAAGCACCTACGTAAAAAGATGTTGAAAAGCCCCGAGTCGTAAAATTCTAGGCTTTGTATATCCGGAGGTCAGTTACAGTGCCGCCAACCGGTTTTTTTTTTTTTTTTTTTTTTTTTTTTTTCTTGTTAGGTACGATTTCAGTTACCTGAGTGCTCCAGCTAAGGTTACAGCTAGTTTTTTTAGTTGAATTCTCATTCGCTACCTGTCTCGATTCAGGAATTCCCGAGGATTCATCAACGTGGCCGATCAGGGGTGTAACACCTATTTAATCTAACTATCAACATCCCAGACTCTGCGGCGCCACGCTATTGTAAACTGGTCAACAGGTGGGATTTCCGATCAACTGATTTGGTGCATGCTCTGAACAAAGGGGACTCTTCACAATGCTAAGAAAAAGTGGAATTTGTTTCACCTTTTACCCAAAAGGTTTGCTGTTATATGTAACTTTTACAAAATACTCACTCTGGTATGCATAAATAATTAGAAATCAATTGTTCATTCCAAACAAATTGCACTTGATAGTAGTTTTTATTTTAGTATTCTTCTTGAATTAGTATGAGAAGCTTCAAAACAGAAAGATTGAACTGAGTGTACAGTAAAGGGTGAAATTAGAAACTAATTTAGTGTATTTTTGATATCTGAAAGGGACTTTTCAGGATTTGATTAAGGGGTGGGCTGACTTGGCTACAACTCAGGGATCAGTGGAGACTAAGAGGTAAAAGTATTCTGCCTCAAGAGTTAAGGATTTTCTCCCTTTTTTTTAATTTTCTGAACATATAGTTATTAGAATGCAAGTTTCTTTAAATTTTGTTTTTAATTCTAGCATTTTAATCTTTTTCTAGCAATAAACTTTTCGTTCATCGATAAATGAAATTGATTTTTCCAGATGTATATTAGGTGGAACGTGTCCCCAGTCACCCCAACCTCCCAATATAGTCTCACATTCTTCTGGAAATAGCCTTGGTAGCTTGAGGAAGGGGCCAGAAGTTACGGAATTCAGCATTCTCGAAACTTGATCCCTGCCGAAAAGAGAAGTCCTTCCTTCCAGAAGTACTGCCGGCCTGCTAAAAAAAGGGGCATCCGAAAAACCTTATCAGCCCCCTCCCCCCTTAGCCGGCCAACTCCTATTTCCCCAAGGAACGTCGGGTGCAAGAGGTCCATGGGAGCGATTTTGCAGATATCAAGAAGGGCATATACATGCGACACACTGGTCGTGCGGTCCAAATTCCTTACGATAGTAGTCATAAGTAGCAAGAACCCATCGATTGTTACTTTATTATTCCACCAAAAAAGAGAAATATGTTCCTATTAAACAAAAACTAAGAGAAGTTTTATATTTTCAAAGTTTTTTTTTTTAATGGCAATAATTATTTACTTAGTTGGCAGTGGAATATAAATGCCTATAAAACTTAGGAAAATTAATCAGTGATGGTTCCATCCACTATTTTAACAAATTTAAGTGAACAAATTATGGAATACAGAAATTTGAATGAAAGATTTTTAAGAAATTTAACGGAAGTAATACGTATAACTCAGCTTTTTCAAATTATTTTCTAAGCTTAAAGACAGCGTGACTGCATGCAAGGGAATCTGCAGCCTATCGCCAAGAGTAATTTTGAAACCGATGTTGAGTAAATGATGAACTTGACTCTTAGTGTATGTTAAAAAAAACTTTGAATCGTGTCATCAGTCAAGTCAGAGCTTCAACTAAAAGTAAAGTTTGAAAGTCCTCCTCCTTCCCATAGACGAACTTCTAGCTGCACCACTGCCAGGGCTAAACTAAGTGAAATGTTTATGAAAAAGTATTAATTTTTTAAATATGTAAAAAGAACCTAAAACTCGTCTGAGTATTGTCGGGATAGCAGGATATGTTTGTTAAATTTCATAAAATTGATTCGTAATAAGACATCAATTATTTACATTTCATAGTACATTAAAAAACGGTACAAAAGATTTATCCATAAATGAAATTTCACTGACGAGAAAGGAATCGTTGATAAATGTCTGCTGAAAATAGCCTATATTTTGAAGCTAACTGCACGATTTCAAGGAAAGGTAGTTGGCTTTGCGGTTAATTCATCTCTGGTTCCCGCAGTTAGAACTGTCGATAGCAAAAAAATTACAGACCCAGTACTGACTTTCATGCCGACTCCCATCTACTCAGTGGCGAACTAAAGCTAAAGCGGGCCCTAGGTAACATTGTAATTCCGGTCCTATTTTTCAGAGATAACACATACTTTGCATTTATTAGTTTGGTTTTAAAGCATATAGTATGTAGTTCTATTTAATTATCGAATTCCAAGGAAAAAAATAATATACATGTACAAAAATTAAATAAACATAATTTATTAAAACAAACAATAATACTTAAACGAATATACCCAGATTGATTAGTTATATTGCCTTTTACCTCACTTTTAATTCTGAAAACTCGTCAATTAGTTTGTCATAATTAATCCAAAACAATCTATTTGCAATCAAGTCTAGGTACTTAAGTCTTAATTGCACAATTTTCAATCACAACTCACAAAAGTTACAATACGTTCAGAAGACACTGATTTTTAATAGATAGGTTTGACTTTTTAAGCACGTGCTGACGTGCATAGTAAAGGCTTAGTAAGCGCGAGGCTCCATCGTATTTACATACATCGACACTCGCGGGCGTGGAGTATAAGCACGGGAACGCTCGTCCACACTTGTCGACTTTATCAATCAACGATTCGGCATAATTTGGATACGTTTCAGTAATAATTATTAATATCACGTTTTTCTGTTAAATAAAAATTTAAAAACCTAATTTTCGGGCCCCAAAACTTACTGGCCCTAGGTAGTGCTTAGGTTGCTTAGGTCTTAGTCCGCCCCTGCATCTATTTCTCCAAAATTAAGCTTTTCAATCAGCATTTATTCAGGGATGTTGTGGATTTAGACTGCATGACAGTTAAATTTTTAAATTTAATGTAAAATCATTTAGTAATTTAAAGTTGGTCTAACAGTAAGAAGTATAATTTTCTGTATACTGTAGGAATTGGATGATTAATCTCGTCCGATACATTACATATATTTACATAGTCGTCAACCAGCGAACGTCTCGTGGGAGAGAAAAGGGGAAAATAATTGATCGAGACACA
Organism: Pardosa pseudoannulata; assembly: GCA_032207245.1. Taxonomy (NCBI): domain Eukaryota; kingdom Metazoa; phylum Arthropoda; class Arachnida; order Araneae; family Lycosidae; genus Pardosa; species Pardosa pseudoannulata. The sequence goes on from CM063510.1 coordinate 66,709,554, forward strand.
AAAACATTCCCCTTCTTTTCAAAATGACAAGTTTTCATTCTTCTACCACAATTAAACAAAAGAAATGTGCACGCAAACATGACGAAAATAATTCGCAGGTTACCCGTGAAATAAGCCCCTATTATTTTTAATTGCCTGGGCTTGCTGGGCAATGAGAAGCCTAGGGAATTGACAGTCATGGGTCCATAGGTGAGAACTCCGAGTCCGTAGAGAAACTTAACTTTTATTTAGGGTCTAAGAAATAGACATCTTTCTCTGTGGAAAGCAGAGTAGGGAATGATACACGAACACACTTGCGCTTACGAATGTTGGCCCCACGTCGAGAGACGTGGTATTATTCTCAAGAAACCGGTAGCTTAGTCCGCAAATTTAATAAATCAAAAAGGAACTTAGATCACTTTAAAAAGTGAGCCATTCTCTAGGAACAGCTGGAAAATTTGGCGAGTGAACAGAGAATTAGCATTTATTTTAGAGTTTGCTGAGTGTACGAAACCATGTCTCAAGTTGGGAAGTATTGAGGTAGAAGACGTCAATTTTCTTATAAGCTTGTTTTTGATTAGTTAGGAATCCCGGTTTTTGATGCATTTCTAAAATCTAGTGTCAATAAGTCATTTTCATAAATCCTCTTGCAAATTTTACTTATATATTTATTTTCCAGGACAATGGATCTCTCTGAAACAGGAAGTAAAAGTCAAAAATAGACATCAGTGTTTGGGAAAATGTTCGAAGAAAATTAAAAATGTCATTATTCTGAAATGGTACTAGGTACTAATTATTTGTTAAAAAAGACTATCACTAATGTATATAATAAATATATTAAATATATCACGATAAAAGACCCAAAGAAATATATTTGCGCATATTCAGAATAAACTCGGAAAACATTTTAAAATATCAGTAAACTTCAAAAATCTATCCATATAAAAGCGTTAATAATCGAACGATTTCTTAATCTGAATCTGAAAAATTTATAAATTTAGTCACCATTACTCTCACTGACACAAAACTTAGGGTTAAAATTCAGAATAATCTCTCAGAGCCCATTGTTGTTTCAAATGGGCTCAGACAAGGTGATGCACTGACCTGCTTGATTTTCAACCTTGCCCCCCAAAATGTCATTAAAAACTCCAACATTAATATTCGTTGAACTATCTATAACAAGTTTTTATTTTTGCGTTTGCTGATGATATTGACATAGTCGTACGCACTTGCGAGTCACTTAGAGAGGCTTTAGCATCTCTAGAGACTGCAGCCAGCAAAAAGCATCTAGCAATCAACCAAAATAAAACTAAGTACATGCCATGTGGTATTAATAGCAGCCCCTAAATTTAAAATTGGGAATTACAAATTTGAAATTGTTAGCAAATTTAAATATTTAGGATCAGAAGTTAATACTCTCAATGATTTAATGCCTGAAATCCGTAGTAGAGTCACAGATTCTAATCGTTGTTTTTTCGGACTCAAAAAATACTTAAAATCTAACTTTACTAGCAGAAAAACGAAGATCCAAATTTACAAAAGCTTAATCAGACCCATTTTTACTTATTCTGCTGAGACCTGGGCAATGACAGATAAAGTAAAAATTATCATTTCTGTTTTTAAAAGTAAAATTTTGCATGATTTGTGAAGAAAGTTTTTGCAAATTTTTGCAAGTATTTTTGGTGGAATAAAACATAATAATATCTGGAGAAGAAGAACTAACTCTGAACTGTATAAATCTTTTAAAGATCTAGTTATAGTACAATATATAATGATTCAGAGAATTAAATTGGCAGGACACCTGTGCAGAATGGACAAAGATCGTGTAGCAAAAAAGATCTCGGCCAGACCATTTGGCTCCCGAAAAAGAGGGAGACCTAAACTTAGGTGGTTCGACTGTTTGGAATCAGACTTTAGACTTTTAAAAATTTCTAACTGGATGTCCATGGCCAGGGACAGAAGAACTTGTAATTCGATTCTGTGGAAGGCAAGGACCCATCCTGGGCTGCCTGGCCATTGAAGAAGAAGAAGACTTTATCTGAATGTAAACTAGATTGCCATTTTAGCCAGTACATAGTTCATTTTATTATATGTTATATCAAAACGAATTAAAAACTATTATATTTTAGTGTAGTTGAGAAATGAATTAACGATTCATATGTATGAACCCACCAGCTGATTAAGGAACTCAGTACGGAGTTCATCCATGATGGATTCAACAACCACAAGAAAACCGGACCGGTTTTCTTTGACACAGAGGTGATCAAAAACGACTGAATGGATACAGCACTGCTCTTTGGTACCAGAGTTCGTTGGTTCGAATACTAATGCTGGCATAGATACTTGTAGCCATTAGAAATCGTCTTTAAGCAGCAAGTCCTGGTCTCATTAGATCTCATGTAGCAAAATAGTAGATCGTAACACAGCAAAACAAACCAAATCTTTGACATTAAGAAGGCTTTTGAACGACTTTAGCATAATGCCTTATATACAAATTATTTAAGCCCCGACTGTCAGCCCAACTTATACAATTGATACTCTAGTACCTCCAGCAAGTCCTGCACAGTCCGCCATGCCCAATACACATTACACTTCCTCTGTTAGGAATATCAATGTTCGGTTTCTTGCACTTAAAGCTTGGTCTACTCCTTTTTAATTTATTAAGGGCCGATCCTACCAAAGTCGTTTAACGCTATCCGCGATTAATCTCGGTTTAAACGGAGAATTGCTTTTCCTCATTGGTTGGCTGGCGTCATGGTTAATCGTGGCTAATCGTAATTAGCCATTAAACTACTTTGGTGGGATCGGCCCTAATAACATTACGAATAATCCATTCACCATTCCCGCCTTGTTTGAGGACATAGAAATCCTTTGCTCAGCACAGCATTGTTTGCTACATTCACCAACACCTTCACGACCATGTTAATTATTTGGAACATTGGTTTGAAATGTAGAAGTTTAAACTTTGTTCAGCTAAAGCTAAAGCTATTTTATTTAGGAAAGCGTATCTTACCTCCAGTCATAGTATGCGCCCGTTCTTTTGTAAGGGGAAGTATTTATTTAGGTAATAAACTTACCTGTAAGAAAACTATAAACTATGTTGTCAGAACATTTTTAAAGCTGGTAAGATAACTGTAATTTTGGTCCTTTCAATCATATCTATTTAAAAGTAACCACCAATAGGGGAATTAGATTATAATTTTCCGTAACTAACAATCAAACTTCTTACAGTTCTGCAATTGACCACGCCTTCTCTTGGGTCAGAAACAAATAGCATAGAAAATGTATATATTTTTATAGAATGAGTAATAATTTGGATTGAACAAGGGTTATATTCAAATCAATTGCTAATCGATGACTCATGAATGTTTATGAATCAAAGACAAGTTAAATGAAATGCAGTAGTTTCGTAAGATTTTGTTTAAAATTCGGGTATTCAAAGTGCTTTGTTTTTTCCGTTTACGAATTTGTCAATTTAAATAATCTTTCCTAAAACATTTCCAGAGTACCAGCCCTTTATACCTTTCAAAATCCAAATCAATGAACCATAAAAAAATTTGGATTATTTAGAAAGCAAAACCGAAACAAACTTGAAAACACTTCACTGCAACCATAATTAAAAAAATAATATGGTCTCTGTTTGTTTATGTTATGTGCGGCTTGATGTCTTGTTAAAAAATAGCTTAATGAATTTAGACTGCAGCCCTAAGACGATTGTTTAAAATTATGTATATTAATTTTGATACTGTCATGCTTACTGTATTTTTCGTATTTGGAATGAGAGTATATTAGTCTAACTACTTTCATTTCGGTGTGAGTATATTGCATGTAGTATATCAGTTTTTTTTAAAATAGAATTCTTACTTCGACATACCTTTAATACATCTATTTATTCTATTGAGTGAATGTTTTGTGATCGTATTTTTGATCATTCGCTTGTTAATTTTACCCTAAATTTTATAAAATCTATTCTTGTTGGTTAAAAATCAACTGTACATACTATAAACGAAATATTTAGTTGCATCTTTTATTTGATAAATAGTCTTTTAATTTGTATGGTGTGAAACATAAAATAATTTTTGATTTAACAACCACTTACATTATGGCTTTATTATTACTGTCATATCCTTAAATAACTATAAAAATCCCCTAACTCAAAGTCTATTAATTTCTTACATTAGGAGAAATACTTTGTTAATTATGGATTAAAGACTATCAAAACTGTGTTATCATGCAACTGATATATAGTTTCATGCATTTTCATGAAATACGTGTAATATTTTTGTTCTCAAATGTATCTTAATTCTGATATTCTCACTTTTCCCTTTTATCTAATAGGATAAATTTATTCAAATACTGTAAACACAGAATTTTCTTTGACTTAAAAACTGACTTTAAATATTTATGAAATTTATAAAGTTTAATGATTTTCAAACTATTGAATTGATAAATATGTGAAAAGCTTTGTGTTCTAGTGACATTCATGTATTTCAGAATCATTTGAACTATACATAATATGAGAATAAAGACCCTAATTAGGTAATTTTATTTTCTTAACCATATTATATGAATTTTCAAATTTTTATATTATATTTGTTTAATATAAAATATATAAATTGTATTTATATTGTATATTTGTAACAAAAAAATAAAATAAAATTGCAGTGATATGTATGACAATTATGTTAAATAATTTATAAAAGAGAGATAAATAAATTGGACAAAGGATAAGTAAAGTGGTACGTGAGCAATTACTTTAAATACCAATAATTAGCTATGGAAGTAACTTAAAGCAGGAATTTAGCTAGGAAATAAAAAAAGTTTTATGCTTATATTTCTGTGTAGTATTTTCTAAATATATTTTAGATATAAAGGTTTTTGAATTCATAATTCACAATCTAAACATCTGAACAATTTAAAATAATGGCAGCAGAAAATAATTGTCGAGATGAGGTCAAACATCAATACATGTGAAATTATAAATATTTTCATTAATTGATTTCATTTTTATTTTTAATTGCATACATACCCACATAATATGCCTACACTACCATGTTTTCCTAAAAATAAGACCTAGTATCATATTCAGTTTTGCTACTATAGATGCTTTTTTATGCATAATAATTGATATATACTCCCATAATATGCCCACACTACCATGTTCTCCTAAAAATAAGACCTAGTCTCAAATTAAGTTTTGCTACAATAGATGCTTTTTTATGCACAATAATTGATATATACCCCCATAATATGCCCACACTACCATGTTCTCCTAAAAATAAGACCTAGTCTCATATTAAATTTTGCTACAATAGATGCTTTTTTATGCACAATAATTGATATATACCCACATAATATGCTCACACTACCATGTTTTCCTAAAAATAAGACCTAGTCTCATATTAAGTTTTGCTACAATAGATGCTTTTTTATGCACAATAATTGATATATACCCCCATAATATGCCCACACTACCATGTTCTCCTAAAAATAAGACCTAGTCACATATTAAATTTTGCTACAATAGATGCTTTTTTATGCACAATAATTGATATATACCCCCATAATATGCCCACACTACTATGTTCTCCTAAAAATAAGACCTAGTCTCATATTAAGTTTTGCTACAATAGATACTTTTTACACACAATAATTGATATTTGTTCAAGAAACACATTTATTCGAGCTTTAAAAACCCATTTATTTAAGATTTTTATTCTCCTGGAGCCTTCTAAATTTCATTGTTTTGTTCTTGGTGGTTGACTTTTTCTGTTTGTTCTCATTTTATCTGAGCATCAAAATTTATCATCATTTTAATTTATTAATAAATCAAATCAAGTACTATGTGCCTGTGGCTAACTTGATGTATTGAATACTGAAAATTTTAAATTGTTATAGCCATGTCTGTTCATTCCAGATTGTCTATATTTGTTGTGCCTGAACTTGATCATACAGCAATAAGGCTGATATCTGACTTATAGTCATAACTAGGGTTGATTTTAGGGTTAGGACTTACATCCGGAGTATTCTGAAAAATCTTGTTAGGGCTTATTTTTTTTTTTATATTTTCAGGGCAAACACAGTTAAGCTTCTATACTCTTTTCCTCAAGCAAATGTGTTTAAACTGCAAAATTGTTTGCATTTTTATAAATGACTGCTAGGGAGATTGACATTTAAATTGGAGAATACAATTACTAAGTATAAATAAACATTTTTAACACAAATTTATTTCATAAAAAAGTATACTCTTCTACATATAGTAAATGCCTGAAAATGTTGCACAGCCTTGACTTATACCTGGATTTTATTATTTTTAACTTATTTTTTACTTTTATTTATGTTAATTGCTATTATCTAATTTTTTATAAGGAAAAATGTTATACAATCAGAAATATAACTCCTATTGTTGTTCAGAGTATGATACTATGCATCTCTAGAATAGGGAGCCTTGTATAGCAGCTGGGTACTTTCTTCTATAGAGAAAGTGCTGACTACAACTCAACACTTCGTTGGCAAAACATTGCTTGTTTTCATTGTCTCTTATGAGCTTCGACATGGATCATGTATACAATAAAACTAAATTTTACTTAAGGGAAAGGGAAGGAAACATCAGAAACTGGCCAAGTAATTCAAAATAGATTGTTTTAGCACTTACAAAATTATATATTTTTTTAAAAAATTAAACACTTTACACAGTACTATTAAGTATCATAATCAAAGTATAACTACTTTGATTATGTTAAAAAGCACAATAAACTATTACATAAATAAGAATCTAATAAAAATGTGCAAAAACAGATCATTTTAAGGACAAAAAATAATTGCATTTATAGGCACAGTACTTCTCACAAAAGCATAGAAAATACATTAGAAATATGAAAAAAAAAAAAAAAAAAAAAAGAAAAAAAAAGTAATAATAAAAAAATTCTTAGAGTATAATAATTTTATATAATTCTTACATTACAGTAAAGTTAATGTTTTATTACCATTCTGAAAATGTTTGCAAATTCTCGAAGAACTTGGGTCCACTCTTGTCTTTTCAAAGCTTTTATCCAAAGTATTTGCCCTATAAAATGTTTTTAAACTATTTGATGGTTTGAAGGTAACAATTTCATTACGCATTTTTCATGAGCAAAACAATGGATGAAGACAGCTCTTTAAGTGAGCCACCTCCAGCTGAACAACAATTTATTTGTAATATATATGCAACTGCAGCTTTTGTATTTCAACAAACAAGAAAACATGAAGAATTACTTTTAAAGGAAAGGCCACATACTTGTGAAATATGCAAAAAGACTTTTACACTCAAAGGAAATTTAAAGAGACATATGTTAACACATACTGGTGAAAGACCATACATATGTAATATTTGTTCAAAGAGATTTGTCCAGCAAAGCAACTTAAAAATGCATCTTTTAACCCACACAAATGATTGTCCTTTTACTTGCTCTATATGTCAGAAATCCTTCAAGCAAAAGTACTTTTTAAAAAGACATATGATGATTCACACTGGTGAGAGACCATATAATTGTTCCATCTGTAGCAAATCCTTCAGACAAAAATCTCATTTAAAAACTCATACACTTTTGCATTCTGGTGATAAGCCACATAATTGTGATATATGTGGCAAATGTTTTGTGGTTAAAAGTCGACTAAAAACACATTTTCTCTCTCATACTAAGGCCAAACACTCATGTGATGTGTGTCATAAATGTTTTTCCCTAAGAAGTCATCTTAAAGGTCATATGGAATCACATGGGGGTGGAAGTAATGATGATTGTGAATTGTGTGGTAAAAGTTGTCAGCCTAATTCTAGCTTAAAAATAGAAGACATACCTGATATTTCAAATCATAAGGCTTCACTATCATTATCTTCTTCATCAATTATAAATATGAGTGATGATGAAGCTTATGATTCATAAATGAAACATTTCCTTTTTTTTATCAGAAATTTACATTATCTAGTAATGAAACAATTTTTTTATTGTTGATATTTCTTTGAAGTTATTGATTATTTATGTATTGAACCTGATGCAATATTTTAAAGGTTTATATTGAAAGTGATATTAGCTTAAGTTATATTAAACTTAGAAATGAAATTAACATTTCTATTTACAGACTGTAATTGAAAAAAATAACAATATGTAACTGTTTGCTGAAGTGCTTATTATGAAATTAAAATACTGTTTATAAAAAGGAATACACTTTAAAGCAAGTAAATTAAAAAAAAAATCGAATTTAACATTTGAAGGCAGTTGCAATTATTTAGGTTAAGAGTAAAATCAATGTTTTGATTATGCAAATAAAAACATCAATTGTTTTATGTTAGTTCTAGTCATTTAAAATAAAAACTAAAATTTTAGGTTTTTTAAGACCTATTTTTACTATTTGTATTGAGGAATTGTATACACTATATAATCTTAACAATTCAAATCATGCAACACATTTGCTCATGTCCAACTTCTGAGATCTGATATGATGTCATTTTTTACAGAAATTTTATGTTTTGCTCAAACATATATAGTTCTTATACGATCCTACAAATTTATTTATGCCAATTGTTTTATATTTTATTACTGAAGAATGCTGCATATTGATTTAAATTTCTGACGATGTTTATGTTTTTTAACTAGTTAAGTGATAATTAGTTTAAACTTTTATTCTATTAAACATTGATTAATGCTTTATAATCTGTAAAGCAATTTTGTGATTTTGACTCTTTTTCTTGTGTATTGTAATTTAAAAATTGTTAATAAGTTGATAGTTTATTTATTTTCTTTATACCACATACTTTTATTTATATTTATCAAATGTAAAAGATCTATTTTTTTTTCATTTAGTAAAATTTTCATAATTTTACCGTATGATTGATGGTTTTACAAGCCTTGTATATTTTTATTTTCCTGTTGCCATTTTGATGTAAATAATAAATTTGTCATCATTGTAAATAATGATAAAGTATTTAAAGAGCATATATATCTTGTATTATATAAATGATTTTAATAGTACAAGTCTTAAGTATCGTTATTGTGCTTTTAAATGATTGTTTTTTATGCCTCATCTGGCCTCATTGCTTATTTATGACACAATATCTACCACCGCTGTAGGTTTTAATAAAAGTATTATGCTTGTTCACCATTTTCTAAGGAATTAATAGGAATAATTTTGTTCATTACTCATTTTGTTTATTATCCCTTTATCAAAAAAATATTTAAACTCTATGTCAGGCATGTCAAACTTGTTTACTATCAAGGGCCACATAAAGTATTATATATAAGACTACTAGCCCAATTTCCCAGTTGTTATGTTTATAATCAATTATTCAGATTCCTATAGGACAGGGATGGCCAAACTTTTGGGAGCTGTGGTCTACTCCTTATTTAAAAAATCGAAGGCGGTCTACCAATGGCAGAGCTAAATTAATGTAACGTGCATGTTTATATATTTGTTTTCGGTAACAAGAAAAAATGGTAAATTATCTAATTTTTCTAAAAAAAAAACTTAATATTTACAAAATAAAAGTTTACTGATGAAAATAATCAAAGTATTCATATATCAAAAATTGACCATCCTATTCATTTCGCTTAGTTGAAATTTGGCACTGTATATCTGTGACAAGTTTATCATATTGTAGCTGGCACAAGCTTATTGCAATGCATAAACATGAAATTAAATGTTCGAATCAGTACCATATAATGATTATATGATACTGATTTGATTATATTATAATCTAAGCAGCCCACTTTGTCAAGTTGTTTCTATTTAATTCTCCACTGTAAAATGATAAATTCATTCTATTATTTTGCATAGTTTCTTTTAGGTTTTAAAGCGTAAAATTTAGTAAATTTTTATTTCAAATAATTCATTAATTCTATGTCATAAGTCATAAATTAAATTGTTAATATCCAAGGTCATTCTTGGAATGGTCGCACAGACTACCTAAAATGTCTTCGTGGTCGACCACAGTCGATGTCTTGGTCACCCCTGCTATAGAACATGACTAAAATATGCCTAATTACCTGCAAGAGATTGGGAAATCCCTCAATTCTTTAATAGTAGAAATTTTAAATTACCATATGTGCACATTTCGTTTTCAGTACAGAATTATGTTGAATTTCAATTAATTCTAGCTGTAAATTCTTATTATCAGTTTCAAAATGAATCAATAAAAGCAAAATAATAAATAGATACAAAGGGTTGGAGTTTTTTTTTAAATCTACAAATCATCCCTTGATTTTATTTACTGATAATTTAATTTGATTTGTAAATTGTACTTTTGGAATATGTAACTAGATGAATTAAACAAATTTAAAATGCCAAAGGCTGGGTAGACCATGTGTTTGACATGTCAGCTTTATGTAATAGCCTGTGGGTTAAAAATTCAAATAAGTTTTGCCCAAGTGGTTTTTCAATAAAATTCTAAATATTGAAACAATTTTAACTGTAATAGAGTTAGCAGGTTTTATGTTTTATGATTTCTATGTTTTTATATTAGTATAAAATCATTAACTTATTAAAATTTATCTTTCAGAAGTACAGATTATTCAGGGCTAGCTCCAGAGTACTTGATTCCCCGAGCGAAATTTTTGTGATAAGTTGTCCTCTCCTGCATAGATTTTATATTAGTACATATGTTTAACACTTAGAAGGGTCAAAGTATACAAGTATTTTTTTCAATATGATGTATATTTAAAATGTAACAGAAAATAAAAAATTGTTTGGGGTTAAAATAGTTGAGGGTACACCATTATTTCATTTACTTAGGCATGTTAGACCCTAGGGGATACAAATCCAAAGGAAGAAATAGGAAATTTGAGATATTCATATTACTTTTTGTTTCTTACAACCATTTTTAAAATATTCAGATTGAGTGCCATATATAATGTTTTTTTGAGTAAAAATCACATAAATGCACTATGAAAAATCCACAACTTTGAAAGACATGACTTGTATTTTTGTCCAACTGAAGCAGTGTGTGTATGTGTGTGTGTGTGGGGGGGATTCAGATTCCGTCATTCATCTAAACACAATGTAAAGGGATAGATATTACCTTGTGGTCATAGTTTTGGTGTTTTCAGCTAGCATTTCCTTCTATTGGGTTGCAGTTTTGAACATTATAAAATTAATTATGTTTATTTTATCATATTTCTGATTAATTTAATTCAGAGTTGAACTTAATATTTTACCTTTCGAAATAAATTTTTTTACCTTATTGAAAAAAATTAAGAGTAATGTCCTTAAAATTAAATATTATGCAATAATGAATGTCTTTCTTTATACTTTTTTCATTTTTCAATGATTATGACCAACATTATGGTTATCAGCAAATTTTCAAATTATGATTAGAAATTGGCACTCGTGCATGCTTGATGTCCTGTGCTGCCGTACAGGCTGCACACCTCTGGAGCTTTCCCTTAGTTAATTCCCCACAGTTAAATTGAGATTAAAAATGATCAAAACGAATGAAAATTGATAATTCAATTTCATATACTGTATTTCAATTTATGTGATTAATGATTAATTTACACGAATGTATGTTTTGAATATAAATTATAACACACAACTTCTGTGGATGCTATAATCTGTGAAGGAGCTTGCCTTTAAGGAAATGTAATCAAACTAGAACAAAACAAATTTTTACCTAAATTCTGGTAGAAATTAATATTTCTCTTTCTTCAATGTATTTTTATTATAAATCTTAAAAATAAAAAGTATGAGGTTTAAAAATATAAGCATCTGTAGTTATATTAGTTCCTATTAACCTCATGCTTTATAGATTTGTAAATTGGCTTTTTTCTTATTTATTTAGAAAAAAAATTATTTTTAATATTTTCTTTACTGAGTGTAATTGGCTAACATTTTTAAGCATTTATATTTAAAGATGTATTTTTAAAAAGAGCTTACAGAAGACATGACTGAAAAACTATTTCTATGCCTTCTGTAGATATATATGAAAACAAAATATATATTGAATTAATATAATCTATAAACTTCTTCGTCATAAAATCTGTATAGTTTTATTTTATTTAGTAGTGTGTATTTCCATCACATCTCACATTATTTATCAGAATTCCAAATTCTGATTTCTAAGCATTTCATAACCTGCTAAGAGACGAAGAGAAATTTTTCTGTCTCTGTATTCACTTCTAAACCTTTAATACATTTCAATTTCAGTGTTAACTTACATGGTTTCTGCGCACCTGGAAAGTCAGGGAAAATCATGGATTTAGACAATGGATTAATTTTGTCATGGAAAGTCTTGTTTTTTCAAGAAAAATGAGTAAAAGTCATGGATCCGCTAAACTACCGATTAAAAAAAATGCATTGAATTGTTTAATTCTATTTTTACTTGTCATTTGACTGAAGCTACTGAGTTTGGTATTTATGTATTATCCTATTGACCCTATTGCCAAGTAAAATTTGTTCACCAAGGAAACTCAAAGCAAGAAAGCTTAATGGGTGGGTAAATGTATATTATTCTGGTTTTTTCTTAAATTGTAGATTAAAATTTTATTAATATAGTAATAATTATTTTTTAACAAAAATTAGTTAAGATTTTTGCACAAAATATAAGTTTATCTCTTGGGATATTGTATATAAACATTATAGGGTTATATTTGGCTATTATTCTTGGTCATCTGGATAATACCAAAGTAACCTGAATTCAAATTGTAAACATTTTGGTTGAAAAATTGCTATATGATTAAACTTAGGTATGTAGATACAACAATTTATTTTTATGTATGTGAGTTTATTAACACTTATAAAGTAAGTTTATAGTTTTTTTATGATAAAATTCCTGTAATTTCTCTAAAAGCATTTATTATATTTGTATGTACATCAGAAGTTTTAGCATATATACTTAAACGAAAGCTTTTTAAAGTCATGGAAAATGATCTGCTAAATCAGGGAATGTCATGAAAAGTCATGGATTTGAAAAATTTTATTTTGGCAGATACCCTGAACTTAGTTTTTGAATGGAGGTAGATTTAAGAGCAGGTTCACCAGGAGTGCACTTGAGGCCCCAGCTTTTGAGGTCCTCCAGAACATGAATTTTACAAATTTTTCTAATGAAGTTATGATTGTGTACAAGTTTTTAATCAACAGTGTAACCTTATGGCATGTTTATATTTGCTTATTTTCATAAACAACCAAAGCCCAAATATGATGATTGGATAAAGGATCTTATATTTGCTCATTTCCTTGTAAGAAAAGACTAAAATGTCACTTTAAAAAGTCATTGTGAGAGGAAAAATTAAATAACATGGCTATTTTATATATAGAAAATGATTTACATTAAAGCTTTTATTGTAAAAGGATAAGTTTGCAGCACTAAAAGCTAGAAAAAAAAATTATTTAAATGTTTTCTCATTTTAAATAACATATATGTTTATATATTACTATTGAGTTGGAATTTTAAAAAAATGGTACATAATGCTTTATTTATTTAAAAATGTGATCAATATGTTTTTCATTTCCTTGTTTTTCTCAGTCTCTTTTTTTTCAAGTACCTAGGGTACACCAGGTTCCAACTGGTCTTAATATTCCTCTATTTTTGAACATTATAAAATTAATTATGTTTAGTTTATCACATTTCTGATTCATTTAACTGAGAGTTGAACTTAATATTTTACCTTTCAAAATAAATTTTTTACCTTAATGAAAAAAATTAAGAGTAATGTCCTTAAAATTAAATATTATACAATAATGAATGTCTGACTGTGATTATTTCTTTATACTTCTTTCATTTTTCAATGATTTTATAAAGCTATGTTTTAATTTTGCGGAGAAAATTATAGAATTTCATTGTTGACAAAGGTGATAGGAAACAGCCTAATGTTGAATTATTCAAGTAAAAAAAGTATTTTTAATTTCATGGTTCTTTTTTTTTTATTTTTTTTGACAATTAAGAACTACGATTTTAGACACTTTGATGTTATTAAATATTATCAAAAACTATTTAAAGGAAAATTATCATACATACCAAAAACATTTTTTGATTTAAAGTATATATTGAATATTATTTTTTTAAACTCACCTTTTTCAACAAAGTGCTCTATTTATTTTTCTCTGTAAATATTGTTTAATATGGGAGACATGAATACTTTTTTATTATTGATATGGGAATAAAAATACAAGTTAGTATACAAAGTAATATTTTTTAAACTGTTAACAAAAATTTTCATCTTTTTTATATTATAAACACTGTTATGCATTTTGGCAGAAAAAGCTAAAACATAACTAATTATTATACTTTTATGGTAGAATCCAGTAATTTCTTCATAACAAAACAAACTAAAGCCAGACTTTTAAAATTCATATTTTTTTTAAAGCCTACAACAGCTTGTAATTATTTATTGTATTAGAAAATACTTTGATTTTTTTCACCAGATGTTCAAAGTGTTGATTTTTCCACTTTTGTTTGTGGAATACATAAATAATCTTTTTTCACTTCTAGTTTTACATGAATATCTAGTCAACTTTTTTTATACATATGTTTGTGTACACCAATTTTTGTAATTTTTTTCTTTTAATTTGATTTTTAATTTTGTTTGATTTTTTGCATGATAAACTTTTAAAGTTTATCATGCAAACTTGTTAAATGTGAACTGTTTTTTAAATTTTTGTTATATGTTGATGAGTGTTAAGGAAATAGCTTATAGTTTATTTCATGAATTAATAGTTCAAATGACATTATTCTAGGGCAGGGGTTGGCAGACTTTTGTCAGAGAAGAGCCAAATTGTCAATAACACATGACAGGGAAGTTGACAGGAAGCCATTTATTTGTATATGCTCTGTTGATACAATATGTATAGGCAGATGTCTTAAAAGCTGCAAATACCTCTGCAAAGAACTGCATGTAGCTTGCAATCTAAGGCTGTAAGCAAGGGGAAGGATTTGGGGGACCGTTCCCCCTCCAAAACTCTTAAAGACTGTTTCGTGGAAAGAAAAGAAACCATGTGTGTGGGTCTGTCATCTGCCTAGCTGAGCATAGATAACAGTGGGCTTAGAACAGTGACTTTAAATGAAGGAATAGGTGCAAATTGGATTTGACATGTAAGAATAGACTGACAAGCACTTTTGGCATCTCGTCACAATATTGTTGCACAATCAAAAGAAATTGTGAAACAGAGCATATTTTATAATATACAAGTAAAAATTTGAACATTTTCATTTTCTTTCAAAATTATCCTATTTTTTTAGTTATACTTCTGTTTTAAAAATTAGAATTTAATACTATGTATAGTTTACATATTTTCAATGTTAATTTTACTATTAAATTCATTATGTAGTTACTACAGGACTCATTTAAGGTTATAAATTTGTCCATTATATCATTTTTTAGTTACTTTGATATTTTAAAAACACATTGTATTATGATACTCATTAGGATTATACATACATAAGAAAACCTGTAGTTTTATTGAAGTATCCTTCACAAAAAATAATGTCCCCTTCCGAATATAATTTCTGGCTACAGCCCTGTTGCAATCTATGGTCTGCCAACCACTATTCTAGGGCATAATCATTAAAAAATGTATAATCCTCAAACATCTTTCAGCATAATCATTTGGGAAACAAGTATAGGTAAATATACCATTTGTATGTTGTATAAATAGAAGCTGTATTTGCTTGTACCATAATGCCCTTAAATAAGTCCATATTATATACTTTAAGTTCCAAATTATCAGTATTATATTTCCATTATTAAGATATTTATAAGAGTTGTTTTGAGATATTTGAATTTTTGTTAGTACTTTATTTACAGTTGAAAACTTTTCAACTTTTCCTTTGAGAAAGACTTAGCTTCATCGCATTTGATTTTAAAACTTTTTCATCAAAATATTTGTTTTCTTAAGGAAAATTTGATTTTTATATAACATTCAAAATAGAAGTGATGGAATGATTATTTTGCTACATTTTTTCATATTTGCTCTTATCGAATATTTGATTATATGGAACACTATGTTGATGCATCATAGCTTTTCCTTTAAACTAGCACTCTAAAAATGAGTGCTTAGCAGGTGCTGTTTTAAAGTATATTTATTGATTTATATCTCCTACTCTAATTTCTTGTGAAAATATCAAGAGTAATATTCTTTTGATGTTACATATATATATATATATATTCTGGAAAAAAATAAGCAGATGTTTGATTTCAAGAAATATTGTGCCAATTTTGTATTATTTAAGAACAATAAAAGTATTAAATCATTGTATCTGTGCACATCCTAAATTATTTTATTAATCATAATTTTTAATGAGCAGTTTATAACCATGAAATTAGAGCCTTTTTTTAGAGTTTTCTTAGATGGGCATGTTGAATTACTTTGCCTAATTAATCTCTTAACTTAAAACAACATGTCACTTTTCCTAGTTTTATAGGAGAGTATTAAAGTTTTTAAGTATCTAGACCAGGGATGGACAAACTTTTTCGGCCGCGAACCAAAATTCGAAAGAAAATAAGTTTGGTGGGCCAAGATAAATTTTTCTAAAATTTTAAAAACAATATACAAGTACCTACCGGTTTATAAATACGTTAATGAGATGAATGAAATTGCGATTTCATTTTTAAAAGTTCCTTATACTGAGGTTCGAATTAAGTTGTACTGATTTTAAGGAACGATGCCAAATGCTTATCTGTCAGTCTACTTCTGGAATTATTCTTTCTAATGTTCAAGGTTGAAGACACTTGTTCACATATAAGAAGCAAATATACTGCTGATCTTCTGGGCGTGAGATAATAAATTTGGGATATATTTAAGCAAAGTAGAAAAGGAGTTGGATATATAATGTATAAATATATATTTCTTTTAATTTGCCTCCAACCGGCAGCTTAAAATTCTATCGGCAGGCCAGATAAAACCTTCCGGCGCGGTTTGTCTATCTCTGATCTAGACTATCAGTGACTAAATACATTTGCAGCTTGTTCTGATTAAAAAGATTTGTTTGGAAAAGTTTATGGTATATAAAGTATTTAAATATCCTTTTTATATATGATTCAAGAGATTTTATATTAGAAGTGCCACAAATTCTAATAATTTCGGAAAATATCAAGGCCAACAACAGTAAACTTCAAAAATCTGGTTTGATTTGGAGTGCTACGGTCTACTTTTTGCAACACGGGGGCTAATCAAAAATCTGTAAAGCACTAGAACCTTACGAAAAAAGTTACACTGTGTTCAAGAATCTGTAATTAAATATGTTAGGTGAAATGTTAAAAGAAGGGACCTAACAGAAACGGAAACGAAAGTTTTTCTGACCCTAGACCGGAGGATAACGGCTGAACAAGGGATGTGTTGTCTTTTAGATACCGGAATCAGAATTCGAATCCTGCTGTTGGCATGGTGCGACTAGCTGCTTGAAATCGTCTTTAGCAGTAGGTCCTGATCTAATTGACTCATGTTGCTAAAAAACCCACCTTGGATTAAATTAGTGATTAAAGTGAAACCAAACAAAACTTCCCCATTGATAGCGATTGTTAATTAGCTAGAAATCCGAGTGTCCATGTCTGTAGATTTCCTCGCAATCTTATCTAAAGATCTGCAACATTGCATCCAGTGCTCATACATTTTTGGAGATGTATTGTTAATGTCTCTGCATGCTTTTACTGCTATGTAAAATATAGTTTGGAATGCTACTGCAATTTTTTTAACCCTAACAAGGCCAATAGTATTTACCCATTCAAAAACGACATAAAGATTTAGTAATGATGAAATATGTTATTCCTAGCAAATTGCAACACCTTTCCGAACTGTTTCGAAGAAATATCATTTCGTTTGTTCACCAGCAATTTCACAATTTATTATTATTATTTTTTAACATTTCTTTGAACTATATATAGATTGTTGTGAATCTCTTCCTCTTAAGTTACCACAAAAACTAATTTTATCAGAATAGTGGTTTTTGTGGTAACTCATTTCACTGAATAGTGGTTCATTGAAATCATTAACGTGTCCTTGATGAACTTGAAGTAAAGAGTTCAAGTTACATCCATTGTTAGAGATTTTTTAGATGGAAGACTAAGGCCCAATCTCATGATGGCCTCCATGATGGATGACTTTTGCAAATTGAAGACTATCTACATTAAAGACAAAGTGTATGGGTTTAATCTATAGTTATATTTTAAACGTCTAATGTGAAACAGATTCTTGGAAAACTGAAGTTTCTGGCATACGTGAGGAACATAAGGAAACTCTTCCCTACAATGAAATTATCATGGTTGGTTTCATCGAGGATATAATTAGCTATTAAACAAACGTATAATCGTGTTGAAAAGGAATTGTTTTACTCTTTTTCTGTGGGGACTACTAATAATTTGGCAACACTCTTTTTATTCTAACGAAAAAATTTTTTTTATATTTCATTTTCTTAATATGTATGATAGTGTTTATAATACAAAAGAAAAATCGACAAATCTGATGAGAAGCAATGTTTATTTAAATAAAACTGAAATAATGAAGCATGAAATATGAAGAAATGTACAGAGTTATGTAATACTGATGCGCCAGTGCATCAAGCTTCCCAGCGATTCCAGTACCGTCGTCGGAAGAATTTTGAGGGTGCGGGGACGACAACTGTTTGAGCCTCTTCTTTGGTACCAGAAGCTTCGTATGGGTCATCTGGATTAAAAAGAAAAGAATTATTGAATTTTATTCTCATGAGTTTTCAAAACAAGTTTTAAGAGAATTATTCTTTTAGCAGGAAATTATGTAATAAAGTTCAATAGGGCAAAGTCTCAAATTCAAAGTGCAAATAAATGAAAAGTTTTTTAAGTACATTTAAAAGTTTTTTAGCGCATTAAAGTATTTTAAAATTTTATTTTTTTTGTATGTTCTCATTATAATTCTATTTTACGTATATCTGGCTATTTTGTACTGACCGCATTAAAAATGAAATAAAAGTTTGAAAAAATCTGCCATTTTTCTGACTTTACGCATCATTATCATCAATGGCTCGCCAGCCCAGGGTGGGCAATGGTCTTCCGCAGAATCGTGTTCCACGTTGTTTTTTTCATGGATAGACTCCTCCAGTTTTTCACTTTAAGAACTTTTAAGTATGTTTCAAGGCAGTCAGGCCACCTGATCCTGGGTTTTCCCTTTTTTCGAGCTCTCGATGGTTTGGCTTCGAAGATCCTCTTGGTGGATCGTTCATCGTTTATTCTTATCAAGTGCCCTGGCCATTTCAATCTGTGAATAGCTATGAATTTTATTAAGTCAGGCTCCTTATACAGCCTGTAAATTTCTGAATTTGCTCTTCTTCTTCTTCAGGTGCCATTGCATTAGACAGGGCCGTTACTAGGAAGTGGCAAAGGTGGCATTTGCCAAGGGCACCACACTGTGATGAAAATGGATTTCGAAAGAAGACGATTCGATCCGAGTAGGAATAAGAAATTGAAAAATAATGTTTTTTAATTATAAAATCCAAAGTGTTTAGAATTTATTTTTTATGGCGCTACGGTCTACTGTTAAAGTTATTACAACTATTAAAGTTATTAAAACTAAATTTAGAAATTCGTCAATATTTTATGAAACTTTAACTTACAAATAAAACATATTCCCCTCAAATGAACTATTTCGTTTATCAGCAAAATAATACCCCCAGAGTGTTTAAAAGTATTTAAAGTGTTAATCAAGTAAAAATAGAAGAAAAATTAAAAATTAATATACTAGGAACATTTTAAGAATTAACAAAATATTTTGTGCGTTCATTCTGAATACATGATATAGAAAAAAAAACATGTTTATATATACATTTACTACATTTCTACTACAGGCCAGTTTTTTTTGCCACAGGACCTAGTTGCGGCTATGATTTTAGACCTCCTAATATGCTGAGGAGTACTTTCTTTCCCAAAACACCCAGAGTCTCCTTGTCACTTTCAGTCGTTGCCCACGTTTCAGCCGCGTATGTGACAATGGGTCGAATTAAAGTTTTGTAAAGGAGACTACGTATGTAAAAATAAATTTGCATTCATGCACAATGTATATATAAATCCTGAGTTTACTTTTGATGTTAAAATTTTCCACACTATATATGCAAATTTTGTTGCAATTGCTAATGAGAAAAGCAGCAATCCGTCACTTTAATATTTGTTAAGGAAACTTTTTTGCTCCTTTGCCCTTTATCCTTATTTTAAAGCTGTTTTACTCTGTTAGCACGGTCAAGGTATAGATAGCTATATTAAGGTGATATTAAATATTCTGAATTCGGGGACAATTCCCAAATTTAGTTATTTTAACTGAGTTTACATTATTAATCTGGTCAAGAATCTGGACAACAACGGGTCATTTGAGGGAATTTGAAGATCTGGAGATTATATTTCAGTTGTTTTATCTAAATTACTGGCAAAATATATTTTAAATGGAAACGTTTTTTATTCGTAATGAATTTAATATTTAAATAGCTTTTGTTCATGCATTATTGGTAAAAAGTGTAACAAATCTATAAATTGAATTTTAATCATAATGAATTCATGTTTGAGTATAAAATAATAGGAAATAAGATAAAGAGCTTTACTTTTTATAATTAAACGAAACTGCATATACTGGGAGTTTCAATAAATATTCCTAATTTTATAGCCTTAAAATAAAAGTCTATTTAAGGATATTTTAAGCCAGTAAAGTTTTAAAGAATGGGAATACATGTTAGAGTCTTATGCCCTCGAATACGTTCTCAAAGATATCTTCTAGTGTCCCTAAGTTTTCTTTGGATTCGGGGACTCAGTGTTGTTTATCCCCAAGGTTCTTAGAAATATGGCCACCTTAAGTTATATGTAAATCGTTAATTTTATTCCGACTTTGATGAGAAATATCTCTCCTGATGCAATTTTAAGCCAAATTTGAACTTGAGAGTTGCATCTTGAGTAATCGCAAAATTTTCTGCTTGGTCCTCATCTCTTATAAATTCCCCAAATTCTGGTTTAGATCACTTTTGTTCGGAGGTTTAAGCGTTGTATTTTTAACTTCCCCAGGTACTCCGTTAAACCAATTACCTTGACCTTGATCTACTGAGTTTACTGTTATTTTACGTTACCCACGCCAGATGGCGCGATATGCCTTCCCAACACATAATATGACGAAATCTGTTGCAGAAAATAAGCTGTCAGTTCAGTTTTTTTTTCCTTCTTTTCCCTCCAAATTTACGCGGTTTAAAATTCTGAACTACGCCGTTTCATACGCATAAATGTTAATCTTTGTTGCTGCAACGTTCGTTTTACCGTTAATATTCCGTTGGAAAAATTATATGATGGCTAAGATTTTTCAAATATATTTTTTGATAAACACCTGCTAGACCTGAGTTGTGTATGCATATATATTTGCATGTATGTATGTATAAGGGACGATAAAAATTTTCCGTTCAAAGACTGTGCAATCCAGATTTGGTATGCGAATCAAGCAAAGTGACCCCGAGGATTGAGGCAATCATCCCACTGCTCCACCGTGTTGAATATTATCCTTTGATAAAACTCTTTCTCCTGCTTGTCCGAAACTTCCTGCTACAATATTACGCCCAACAAAATGTATCGACCTTTCAAAGCATGGTTTAGGGACTAAAGACAGGAAAATTCGCATGGGCAGAGGTCAGGACTATATGGTGGGTGCTTGAGTTTATCCCAATTTAGTGAATGTAACTTCTGTGTTACGACATTTGCGATATACAGATGTGCGTTAAAACGAAGCAGAATCCTCCCACTCCATTTCTCAGTTTTCCTTAATTTCGTCTTAATTACACATCGTAATCTCTGGACGGAGACACCTGGATATTTGAATGAAGCAATGGGCGCTGGAAATCAAAGAACAGGGTCATCATCACTTTTTCAATAGATGACTGGTTCTTGAACTGCTTGAGATATTAAAGCGATGACATGTGATCGTAAACTACAGTTAGTTGGTATGAAAACATAATACATCCCAGTTCAACGTTAGAAATATATTGACGAGAAAGTTTTACGGGAATTGTGTGAAGTCCAACCGCGAAGGTCATACTGAGAGACACCGGCGGACACAACAGACACTGATAGACCTTCGTTGAACCGTGGTTTTCTGTTTGTGTAGTAATCCAATTGTACTTTACGACAGAAAATATTTTCTGCTTCTTATTGCCCCTTCTTGTTCAATTTGATATCACACCTATAGTAAATATCTTTGTAACTTTCATTGATTAAATATGGTTTGTGATTTTGCAAAACCCGTGACCTATGGTAATTTTTCATCCGTTTGCTGCTTGCTACCAGCCTTTGAATTTGTCGGTCGATTTAGTAACACCTTATACACCCCCACACACATATATATGTAATAATAAAATTCTATTAAAATAAAAACTTAAGTTTTTTGTTTTCCATTGAAAATCTAGATTCCCTATTGACAAATTCTAAAACACATTTTTCATAATAATGGCGGCGAACACCCATTTCCTGGCACCTTGAATTGAGAATAGCAGCCCCGTTGACTCATGTTTACCGTGCAATTGTAGAGGTACTATATCTTCTAGAATAAACTAGAAGTAATTAAAGGCGCGTGATTGGTTACCGGAATAACATCATTCCTGGAGCCACACCCCTTTCAATAGTTAATGAAAGCACTGGCACGCGGATTTCGTGGCTTTTTCCTTTAAGATAGCGATGTAAACGATATCCTCCAAATATTTTCTGTGTTTGTGTTCTTTTTCCCTACGGGGATTTGTGTGTTTAGTGTCATCTTATGTTCTAAATAAAAGATGTTTTTGTAAGCGAACGTTTGCATTAATCTACTCGGCTACTACATTTAATAATTGATTTACAGTGATGACTACAGTATTTTTAAATTCCGTGGACGTATCACATATATATGTATATAGTGGTGTGCACAAGATGGATTTAAATTTCGCAAGTAGCATGCATGATGTTGCGTAACTTACCAACTGGTGGTTTGATTCCTGTTGAGGGCTTTATGGGGATGTCTTGATCTTGGCTTTTTTCTGTTGGATATTTATACTGAGATTTGGTGGCAGCTTGCCATACTGAAAAAATAAAGAAATAAATCTTAGAGATCAGGAGAAAGGAAATTTGTAGAGACACATACGAAAAATACAAATATATGACTATAAAGATGTAAATTTATTATTGATAAGATTCTGAGGAATGTAAAGTTACATTATCGCATGCATGACCTCCAGTAGGTCAAGCAAAAAACTGCTGAATGACAAAAATATTTTGTACTTTCGAATTCAGCATATATTAATTTTATGTAACAAAAGACTTTTTAAATTGGAATTTTGAAAAAAAAAAAAAAGATTCTAACCAAGGAAGAGTTAAAAATGTATCTTTATTCAATTTTTAAAACTTTTTATTAATTTTTAAAGTGTTTGAGATTTAATTTTTTGTACGATTTCTACAAAACTTTTACCAAAAATTCTTAAGAAACATTGAAATATAATTGGGCATGCTTTTTCTTTTCCGATTTTATTTAGATTATTAAAACTAAATTTAAATATAAGAAAATCAGAATTTTTTCTTGAAAATTCAAGGCAGAGACATGAAATTATTACCTATTAATTGACTGTTTAGTTACCCCAACTATGTTCGAAATATATTTATAAGTAATAATAAGGCCAAATCAGGCGTAAATTTATAAGTCAGAACAATTAGAAAATTACCAAAAAATTCTTAAAAAATCAAAGAAGTGTCTCATTAAATTTTTATTTTACTGTTGCTGATTTAGCTATATATCAAATTATATGTTCATAACTTTAACAGTATACTAAAACGCTTTGCAATGTCCACCCTGTTCTTAACCTAATAATGCCCCATTAATTTCTACTAAAGATATATTTATGAATAACGCAATCTAAGTTATTATAGATTACTGAGCTTAAAGTAAATATGCAATTTAAACAACTTTGAACATTGCAGCCCGCTTCATTAGTGACAAACTGTCATTTTAAACATTATACGATGACTTTTACAGAAAAGAAAAACTTCGTGATGATAAATTTGTTTGCTATCATATGTAAACACAGTACATTAAAGTGAATTTTTATAACAAGTACAGCTTCCGATTTCAGATGATGTACCAGTTTTAAAAAATTAATTCCTTCCGCATGTCTCAAAAAATCATAAATAGTCGATCCAAATGACAATATTATAAATAATAGTATATACTTAAAAATTTAGGGGATTGTTTATAGGATTTTTAACATTCACTGAAAAGAAATGTTCCAAGAATGCATAGAAGCTCCACAAACTGTTTTTAACGGTCTCTAAAAAGGGACTCAAGGCTTTAATAGATTGATGCCTGCAAAAGGATTATCTTCTTTCCTTAAAGTTTTTAGATTTTATTAATTCCTATTTCCTCTTAGTATTGATGAAAGAACTCGAGCTTTACACATCGGACGAAGATGACCTCTAAACGCAAACTCCGTAGAGTATGCTTGCAAATTTTATTCTCGCTACTGTATACTTTAAAGGGTCAGATCAACTCGATTTCCTAGTTTCTCTGTCAGAAGATCAAAGGTTGAAAAGCAATTGAGTTAAGCTAGGTGACTTTTACACCACTTCCTTCCAAAATAGATTTGTGGATCTGGCGAATTTAAGAGTATGACTTTATTTTTTCTTCACATGTATTTCAAAAGCATTCACACGAGTTTAAGGAATACAGTTTTAAATACAAGATGTCATCTAGGTCAGGGATGGGAATAGTAGAATAGTACCTTATTATAGTGGCAATATCAAAGTTAATTGAAATGTGAATTTTGATTGTCAGTATTTGATGTTTATATATGTAATACCTGTATAATTTCTTTTGCTTGTAACAAATAGTAAACAAATATAGTGGTGGAATGCAATATTTTTTAAATACGTCACAAAAAATTATTAAATATTAATTATGATTTTTATGGCTACCCATTACAAAATTCAATACAGATGATGTCATAAGCCATCTAGGTGGAGCACTGACGCATTTCTTTAGATACATATAGTACCAAACGAGCTTAAAATAGTTTAATGAAGTAAAAAGAATATTTGTATAATTACTTTGTATTTTATCAAAATTTTTATATTTCAAATTTTTTATCTTGCTAGGAACATTTTTTGGCGTGCCATGTAATTGACATCCTTGCTTTAGGACATACTGTTTGTGACTGGACGGAAGAAACTTATTTCGATGATAGAAGGATTTATCAGCTGTTATCTGAGAGTTGTTCAACGCCTCTTCCACTCTATGGCCAATTGTTCACCACTACATTACTGGAGACAAATGGACGATGGTTCATGAATTGCATCCACACTTTGGGCCACTAAATGAGCCAAGCGCGTGGATGCTTCCATAGAGTGGTAGAATAGATAGTAGTAGTGGGCACTTTAGTAGCGCATCTAGCTGTCTTTAATGTTCGAAGAAAAACAGCTTCTGAAGCCATCCTCTGCCAAGGCCATTTTATCGTCTGCCATCGTCGACCTCGATAAGCCATACCCCCTCCACACAGTGGTAATGGCTTGCAGTGGACCATAGTGTGAAAGGGCCTTAAGATAATCTGTTACCTGAGTACGTGGTAGGACATCTCGCTGAGTACGCAGTGCTTTCAATTTTTAACCCTTTAACGGACAGTGGTTTAGCAGCGAAACCATCTATTACTTTCTTATCTTCTTTTTAAAGACATAAGGATCTTTGCGATTTTCTATATTTTTGACTCTTCAAACTATCAATAGATGGCTATATACTCAAACTTTCAACAGACTACATTTAATTTAGATTTCTGATTGAAATATAGGCGTTTAAACTTTCTTTACATGGAAGTATCAGGAATTTGATTTTATCCCATATGATCCAAAATAATACTTATAAATTATTTAGATATTTATTCATTACATCATTTTAATGATAGTTATTCATAGCTTTCCCCATTATAATACTATAAGAAAGTATTATTTTTATGCTCTTCATAGGGATAAATTCAACCATTTCACATCTCCATCTTCCTATGTTATGCAAATTTTATTTCAGATATTTCATATTTCTAAGTTCGTAGATAACATTTATAACGTAATTAAATCCCAAAGAATTTTCGCTAGTAAGATTTAAAGGGTTAAAAGTGATGTAATGTTTTAGTTGTTAGTATCTTTTGGAACTGCTCTCTGTTGGGGAAAGTGAGAAACAATACTATGATCCGAATGTTACGCTCTTAGGCAGAGGTGGGCAAAAGCCGGCCCACTGGCCTGATCCATCCCTTTTGCTTATTTAATCCGCTTATAAAATTGCTTATAAAATCCTGCATGCAATAGATTTAATTTCTTATAAGCGATTTTGTTGAAATCATTCAATATTTGTATGCGTTGAAGTCACAATATTTGTATGCGTAGTGTACATATAAATAAGGAAAAATATATGAATAATATTCTTTTTATAAATTCTTTTTATAATTTTATTTACTATTATATTTACAAAATGTAATATCAATATAAAAATTTCCCAAGTTAATGAAAAACAGTGGATCTTAAAATGTAATAAGCTCTCACAGGAAAAAAATATGTAGCATTTTATTTCTTTTTATGTAATATAATAAAACTATAACGCTGCTCAGAATATATCTTTAGATGTTGATTACGAAATAGTCAAGTAAGATTTCTGTTAATTAAAACTTTCATTCTGTCTGTTTTTTTTTTTTTTTTTTTTTTTGTCTAGACACACTAATCGATAACGTTTCATTGACTTTAGATACGTCATTTATCATTTTTTTTTCTTAGTAGAGAACATGGCTAGAGCACATAATCTATTCTCGCTCATAGTGATTTTTAAAAGTATCTGAACTCGGTATAGAGTTGAGAAGAAATCTCGCTGCTTTAGCAGGGGTCATTTGAATCATAACAATAATTAGCCATAGTTGTTGGTCTCCGAAAGCGTAGTCTGTTAAATTGTTTTCTACAGTAATTATAGAAGATTATTAACACCAGTCATATTTCTTCGATCATTTCTATTTTTCTTTCCAAAGACAATGGTATTTCCCCTCCCAGTGCGGGGTACTTGCCTTTATTGGCATTCTACAAAGTCGCTGATTTTTGTTGTCTTTTCTGCTATAGGAGATCCAATACAGGTAGGGCAACTTGAAGGGACAACACAAATACATTGAAGCCTTATTCGAGAATCAAACCCAAGTTCATTGGGTCGGAGCATAAAACGGTAACACTATACAATCTAGGCGGACCAAAAATAATGCTGAATAATATAATTACTTTAGTCCCGAAACTTTGATTTTATTAAGTGCCATCTTAACTGTTTATCATAGTTCGTAAAAAAATTATATCGAATACTAATGAAGAAATATAATTAAGAAGCAAAAAACGAATATTGTAAACCAATGGAGACTGTAAGGTAACTGTAAACAATGCGAGCTCCTGCACACAAAATTTGGGCAAATGGTATTATCTGATGGATGACTTTATCCTGTTCGCTTCAATCACCACAAAATTAGTTTTTAATGACGTTTCTTCGATCTAACGAGCGATCGAAGAAAGCATCAAGAGCCCTCTGCTATAATAACTAAAGATGCAACGGTTATCCGGCCAGCATACTGCATCCGGCATATCGAGCCACTATACCGGATAATTGGCAGTAGCCGGATATTACAATTATCCGGTAGTACATCTGGCCAAAAATTATACATCGAGAAATAAGATAACTATAATAAAAATAATACAAAATGTTGAACAATATACTTGAAACAATGCACATAAGTATTTTAGAGCATTATGTAAAAAAAAATGCTTTAGGAAAAAATTAGGTTTATTTATACATTTCATTACAAAAAATCATAAATCATTTTTTTTTCAGTCTCAACTGCAAAATTGTGTTTGTGCATCTGAGAACAACACAAAAGAGAAAACCTACTTTTTTGGAAGATAGAAGAATAAAGACAATTTAGTAAAAAAAAATAATGGGAATAAATTTTTGAAATTTTTCATACAGAAACATAAGAACCATTAAAGAAAGAAGGTAAAGACTATTAAAAATGCTTTCATCCATATTTAATTTTTATGATTAAATAATGTTGAATTGAGGTATTGAGTACTGAAACTTAAAATAAAGAAAAAATTTTAATAAATTATAGTAAAAATAGTTGATTAATTAAAAAAATTAAAAGGTGAGAAAATACTACATTTTCGTTGCAAAAATAAAGTATATAAAGTTTATTTATTTAAAATAAATTTAAAAAGAAAAAATACAAAACATACTGACATTCGGCCGGATATCCGTCTGAAACTCTGGCCAGATATCCGGCCAAATCGATATCCGTTGCATCCCTAATAATAACCCACAGCACTATGCGTTATATACATATTTAATCCTATGCTTGTCTTGTATATCATATATGATATAAACATCTAATACTTTATACTCTTGTAAATGACATCTAATACACAATGATATAAAAAGCTTGTATATAAAATTTATAAAGTTCATTGTGTATCACATGTGATACACAATGTTTTATATACAATACTTTATATACAAGTATATAAAGTATCAGATATGTATATCCTATGAGATATACAGAACACGCAAATAGCTAGAAAGGGTTTACGGCTGGAAATTAACAAAACCCTGAAAGTTTATTAATATTATTTTATTTAAATTGTTAATATATTTATTTCTTCATTTTTAGCTGGATTCTTTCGTGCTCATGTATGCACAAATATAGGAGAGGGAGAATACGCTATCATTTATGAAATATACAGTAGAACCTCTTTTTACCGATCCCACGATACAACGACCCCTTCGTTAGAACGACCATCTTATAAAGTCTCAAATATTTTATCATAGGAATAATGTTAATTTGGAATCATTACAACGACCCCAAGCGTATTAATTTTAGTTAGAATGACCGCCAATTTTAGTCCGCAGCACTCATGAGCAAGTGGGATATTTCAAAACTATTGTACTGTGGTGTAACCTCAAGAAACCTGTACTCCTCTCTTTGTGTTTGCTTAAAGGAGGGGAGAGGGCATAACGAAAAGGGGAGAACTAAATCTTCAATTATCTTTTGATGAGTTTGTTGCGGTAGACGAAACTTTACAGTGCTGCTGAGAAAATTTGAATGAGGACGATTTTATTGCCCGTATTACCGGAAATGAAAAAAATCTGTGATTACGACGACGGAGAAGAAATCGTCCAAGCTTTTGAAAAAGTGAATGAAAAAGAAGCCTTCAATGCAATCAATGCCTTGCGTCAATATTTTGAAGGACAATTTAATTCTGAAGATTTCCTTCAAAATCTAACGGATATGGAATCAGTGATAATGAAAAATTCCCAAATGAACTTGAAACAGGCGTCAATCAAAGACTTTTTTTTCAAAAATTCAGTAATGAAAATACAAATAAATAGAAGTGTTCTCTAGGTATGTACTGTTGCATCATTTCTTTGCTCAAATTTTTTTATTATTTTTTCAATTCGTTACAACGACCATATGATGCTGGTCCCACATGGGGTCGTTATACCGAGGTTCTACTGTATATAAATAATAAATAATATATATCAGATGAGCAGAACTCCAACATCCCTATCTACGGCCGTACTCAGCTATGATGATTCACCGATTCGAGTATTGCCTCTCTCTGCAGGTGAAAACAGAAATGAACTTACTGCCGTAAGAAGGCTGGTGTAACAGGGGCACTGGAACGAGGTCAAATACAAGGCAGTTTGGCTGCCAAAAATAGCACCAAAATAAGTAAATAAAATCGATTAATATTTTTATACTTCACAAACTGTTCTACATAATTATGTGTTTACAACGCAATTGTATCGACAGGAATATTATATAACCAGGAATGTTTATATATAAATATAGGATGTTTATATACAGGTTATAGCATATACAGGAATATTATATATTAATTAAAAATATATTTTTCCTTTCTTGACATTGTCTTAAAATGGTGTAACTTACTAAGATATTAAATTTTAATTAAAGGTGTATACTACGATTAATTATAATTGTATATGACCTCACAGGTTATACACAATAATAATTTATCGTAGGTTATATACAGGTTATAACATATACAGGAATATTATATATTAATTAAAAATATATTTTTCCTTTCTTGACATTGTCTTAAAATGGTGTGACTTACTAACATATTAAATTTTAATTAAAGATGTATACTACGATAAATTATAATTGTATATGACCTCACAGGTTATACACAATAATAATTTATCGTAGGTTATATACAGGTTATAACAGATACAGGAATATTATATATTAATTAAAGATATAATTCTCCTTTCTTGATATTGTCTTAAAATGGTGTGACTTACTAACATATTAAATTTTAATTAAAGGTGTATACTACGATAAATTATTATTGTATAGACCTCACAGGTTATATACAATAATAATTTATCGTAGGTTATATACAGGTTATAACATATACAGGAATATTATATATTAATTAAAAATATAATTCTCCTTTCTTGACATTGTCTTAAAATGGTGTGACTTACTAAGATATTAAATTTTAATTAATGGCGTATACTACGATAAATTATTATTGTATATGACCTCACAGGTTATATACAATAATAATTTATTGTAGGTTATATACAGGTTATAACATATACAGGAATATTATATATCAATTAAAGATATATTTCTCCTTTCTTGATATTGTCTTAAAATGGCGTGACTTACTAACATATTAAATTTTAATTAAAAGTGTATACTACGATAAATTATTATTGTATAGACCTCACAGGTTATATACAATAATAATTTATCGTAGGTTATATACAGGTTATAACATATACAGGAATATTATATATTAATAAAAATATAATTATCCTTTATTGACATTGTCTTAAAATCGTGTAACTTACTAAGATATTAATTTTAATTAAAGGTGTATACTAAGATAAATTATTATTGTAGATAACCTCACAGTTGCTTACTCAATTTTCGACGGCTAAATCGAATAATTTTCAATAAAGTGTACTTAACATACCTATAATATCAACAATTGTGAAAATATCTAAAAGGCTATTGTGTAGTTATTACTAGACCTGATTCTTGAATTTCAGTTTAAAAGTATATAAAATGTTTGCATTTATTGTAATAATTCTATTTCTATTGAGGTATGAAATACATACTCGTAAACACTACTTGATATCTAAAACTAACATACAGCCTGTCATATGAAGGAATAAGTGAAATTTTAAATTTTCCAGAATTGCAAAGTACCCTATGAGGCGGGTAAAAAAAAATCGTTTGTTTTTTGGCTGAGAATTATCTTGCAACAAAAAATAATCGAGAATTAAATTTAAAATTATCACATATAGTATCTAATCTATTATTTAAGCCAAATATAAAAGAAAATTATTTACGTAATATCTAAGTTCAGTGATAAACCGTATGAAAATAATGCAGATAATATTTAAATAATTTAAAATAAAAAATGATTATATGAGATGGTTAAAAGAATGATGCTGGCATAATGCTAGAAAAAATGTTATTTTTACCTATTTATTATGTGATAACTTGATAAATTTAATCACCTGCACTTAACCGGGGAAAATAGGGCTTGAAATAACGGCATTAAACGCTCGAAAAGGGGGAAAGAGTGGGTTTCGAACATTTTAAAGAATA
>CM063510.1:66746150-66796150 GCA_032207245.1 Pardosa pseudoannulata
CCGTAAATTTTGCAAGTAGAGAGGCACAAGTATGACATAATACACGTAATTTAATTAAAAACAAAGGTTTATTTACTTTATTGCTTAAAACAGTAGCTAACCCTTGTGCTGTTAAATATATTTCTGGGGTTGTACATTTTAAATGTAAGAATAACTATGAGAAAGTAGAAATACAAATAGAAAATATCTTTTTAAAATTTAAGCAAAATAATTACAGCCTGATTATAAATCTGATTATTTTACAACTACACAAAGCAGTGAAATTAAAACAAACAAAAACCTATTATACCTGAAACAAGTGAATTTTGGGGTCGATCCTTCAACAGTGTCAGTTTATTTGAAATAATGGTGACAAATGGCAAAACAAAAAATATAACCTTAAGACGAATTAAAATTAATTATCTAATCAAATATCATTTTTAAAATGATAATTTATTGAGAGTTTTGTGAATGGTCGAAGCCCAGTGGTGTTGGAATATTACTTCGCGTTCCCACGACACAGGTCCAAGGTTCGATCCCCGGACTGGGTAAGGTTGACTCAGCCATTCATCCCTTCAGTGGGTAGACAAACTGAGGATCAAGCATGCTTGAGAACTAAACACTGGGGGTTCCTCGTAAGGTTGACCACCTAGCCGGGACATATGCTTCGCACTCCAGGGCCCTTGGTGTCGGAAACGGAGATTGGCACCGTAGGCCCTGGTTCCCTAGGGACTGTTGCGCCGAGGAGTTTAGTTTTATTTATATTTGTTATTGGTGTACTATATATATTTGTTATTTGGCTATAGTGCACTATATATATATTTCCTATATGTATCTGTATGTATTTGTAAATATATAGAGCACTCGAGGTGCCAAATACATTTATGTATTTCTTTCTTATACGAAGTAAAAAAATGATTGTAATCATGAAATTTTTTTTTTTTTTTTTGTTAGTTTTGAAGCACTTCGGTCTACTGTTTTACACACGAGGACTAATGAGACTGGTGTGGATGGTCACTGCATCAATAAATGTCCATCACCAGTCCTGTTTCTCAGAAATAATAAATGCTAATATCAGAAGATAAAATAAAAGCGAATTTGTGTGTCAAATTCTGTATTGATTTTTAATGAATTGCACTGAAGAAAAAAAAGTACGGTTTTATCCTATACTATAATACGAGGAATGGTTGTCAAGTCGAAAATCGCCCCAGAATTAATAAACTGTAGTAAACTTGGGGATCTGGGGTTTTTGGCCACGAGGAATCGATTGGCATCGGTTTTGACGCGCTAAGGTCACGTAGTTCGGCGCTACAGATAGGGCCGGGTTCGAACCCCGGTGAGGGCAAACTTTTTTCTCATGCATCCAAACCAAGTGAAAATTGGTACCCGGGAATTTTAGACCACGAGGAATCGATTGGCTGTAGTTCTGACGAATTAATAATAATAATAATAAAAGTCTTTATTGATTTGTCTTTATTCCTTGATATCGGTTTCCATTTTTATTTTCTATCAACTCTAAATATTAAATTAATGTAGCAAAGTATATATAACACATAAACGATATAGTAAAAAAAAAATAATGCAAACAAAAATTTTGAAAACCAACCACAAAAAATTAAAAAATAATGCTTCACTAACGTGCCGAAACAACCTCGCCGTTCAATTTCCAAACCCACCCTAAACACAGAGCATATAACTTATCAAAGTCCGTCGCCGCGTTAGTGCGTCGTCGGCATACCAGGAGGTGCCGCTCTGACGCGCCAGTGGGTCGGCGGCAGCGAACGTGTTAAGGAACTGATTTCGATTTCAAATCACCGTCAACAAAGTTCGACATTTCAACATTCATCAGATTTCAAGCTACATTTTCAACATGCAGAACGCACCTCTACATGAAATGCTTCAAGGAGCCGGAATTTTGGAACAACAAGCGATCAACTCAATTATACCCGCAAATGGACAACTAGAAGATACCGTCATTGTCAGAATGCTTCTCCATTCAACACACTTCAATCTTTACACTGCTCACTTTGTACCATTTCTTTAATTGTATAATTTTTTGTTATCAATTACATTTTATTTCCTATGACTTTTCAAACTTTACCTTTGTATAGAATAGTTCCCTTTCCAAACAACTTTGTTTAGAATAGTTTACAATGGTGCACTTTAACCGGTTATCTTTTCACTAATGGTTTCACAAATTTTCTTATGGCATGTATTGTTTTGATAAATCACAATTGAAAATTTAAATCTTCGAGTTAGCTTCGATACCTGTTTTCTCCGAGCGGAGCTCGGTCACCCGGTACTAAATATAATTTCAAACACCTTTCGATGGCTGCCAGTTGGAAAACCCTGACAGAAAGTCAACCCTTCTGTATTACTATGTAACTTTAACCATCTTGTTCTCTGAAATATCGCACGTGGCTTCTAATTTAAGTAATAAAAATAGTTAAATATTAAGTTTTCAACACATTTTTATCTACAAGGACATCTTTTACACAATAGCGTAGTGTAGGAATAACTGTTCCGGGTGGTAATATCCTAGTTGACTACAAAATTACTATCTTTGAATTAATTTTAAGAAGACTTATGAAAATATCCTTTTTTTAATTTTGAAAGTTGATCTTGAAAATGATTTTCCCGATGAAACAAATATGTATTATATTACACTAGTCAGTTGTTTTTGATTAACATTTATTATATTTTTCAATTAACAAAAAAATCTCTTCAAGTAATAATACTGCTTTTTAAAATAATTAATTAATATTATTTGTCAAAATATATATTCTTACTTCAATTTTGATTTCTAGTTTTGTAAAAATTTCTAGTTTTGGAGAAAAACACTCTTTTTAGTCTACTATTTTCTTTTCCCTAGAAATGTTTTCTCCATAATAATAATAATAATAATAATAATAATAATAATAATAATAATAATAATTTATTAATTAATATTATATGTTAAAACATTGTATTCTTACTTCAATTTTGATTTCTAGTTTGTAAAACTTTTTAGTTTGGGAGAAAAACATTCTTTGTAGTTTACTATTTCCTTTCCTCTAGAAATGTTTTTTCGATGATAATAATAATAATAATAATAATAATAATAATAATAATAATAATAATAATATTAATAATTTGTAGGTGGGAGAAGTGGTAATTTTGGCATTTACTCCGAGCGCCAATTTCGGCATCTGGCCGAACTTGCAGAGTTGCAGAAAACTAAGCGACGCCACTGTTTATATATCTGGCCTCATATTTTAAATATAATTTAACGGTTTATTCATTCTCTTCAATCATTACAGTAAATGTACGTTGAGCTCATGGAAAAGTGGAAGAAATGGAAACATCGGCTTATCAATTAAAATTTTCTGAGGAAAAATATTAAAGAACCTTTATCGCATCGGAAAAAGAAACGAACATATTTGCGGTGTATTTTGCCCATCAGTGCAATTAAAGGTATTTTCGTTTTAGGCGTAACACGGAACACGGGTGTTTCCTGAAAATATTATCGGAAGTACAATGAACTCATAAGGGCAGTGCCGCCTTAACACACTTAAACTATTTGCAATTTTAGTATTTGTCTAGAACTGTTACATTTTTACCCACTTTTAGCCAAAACGCGAACGTTGGTTTTTTACTGAGCTTTAATCACCTCACTCATATTAAGTTTTTTATGTTTAAAAAATTTCATAATAATTTTTTAAAGTGTGAGAAGTATAAGGAATTTCATTTTTTAGTTAACAATTATGTTACTATATATTAGGGGTGGCTAAACTTTAGGAATCCGTGGTCTACTCCACATTTAAAAAATTGAAGGCGGTCTACCAATGGCAGAGCTAAATTAACGTAACGTACATGTTTATATATTTATTTTCGGTAACAAGAAAAAATGCTAAATTATCTAATTTTTCTAAAAAAAAAAACTTTATATTAATATTTACAAAACAAAAATTTACTGACGAAAGTAATCAAAGTATTCATATATCAAAAATTGACCATTCTATTCACTTCGTTTAGTTCAAATTTGGCACTGTATATCTGCGACAAGTTTATCATATTGTGTCTGGCACGAGCTTATTGCAATGCTTAAACATGAAATTAAATGTTCATCTGTTAACGAACCATTATGAACTAGGGTTGCATCTACAAAGCTCCAAAAAGCTTGGAAAGCTTAAAGCCGCCAAAAGTCTCCAGCGACGTAAGACATCACCCGAAAAGTCGCCAAGTTTGGCAACAAAAACGCGGTGTGTATAGTATATCGAATCAGTACCATATAATGATTATATGGTACTGATTCGATTATATTATAATCTAAGCATCCCACTTTGTCATGTTGTTTCTATATAATTCTCCACTGTAAAACGACAAATTCATTGTATTATTTTGCACAGTTTGTGTTAGGTTTTAGAGCGTGAATTGTAGTAAATTTTTATTTTAAATAATTCATTAATTCTATGCCATAAGTCATAAATTAAATTGTTAATATCCGAGGTCATTATCGGGATGGTTGCGCGGACTACCTAAAATGTCTTCGCGGTCAACCAGTCGACCGCGATCGACGTCTTGGCCACCCCTGCTATAGATAAAGCATTTTTTGATAATGCCACATTTCTTTGGGGAAACGAAACACGAAAAAGGTCATTCAGTTAAATATTTCGAGGAATGATATCAAGAATCGAGAAGGGAAGTGAATGCTACTATCTATGTCAGTGGTTCTCAACAGGGCGATACCACCCTGGAGGGCGGTGAACTTGTTTAGGGCGGTATGGTGCAATGTAAGCAAGTTTTGGCTTTCAAACTTAATTTTAAAAATACTAAATAAATTTATTACAACAATTATCAAATTTACACGATTTTTACCAGTAATAAAACAAATTTAAGAGGTGGTACCAGAACCAGTTATTCCCTTTCTCTATGTTCTGCGTGAAATTGGGCTGACATTCATGAAAATATATTTAATCAACAGCATTCGTTTGGTTTAGTTTGGAGCGCTGTGTACTCTATTGCAGCACGAGGGCTATTGAGAGCGGGACCTACTACTTAAAGCCGATTACAAACGGCTACGAACCTCTATGTCCCAGTGGGATTCTAACCCATGAATTTCAGAACCATAGGTTAGCGTCCTAACAATTCGTTTGAGAGTTGCTTTAGCGTGTCTCAGCAACAAAAATTTTTATTTGTAACTTTATTGAAGAAAATTACTGAAACAGTTTGCCTCTTATAACTGAGTACTTCTCCTACCCTACACTTTAAATCAAAGGGATTTTTACAAAGGGGGTCATTGAACCCATTTCGGCTCCGTAGGGGGGCGGTAGCTTAAAAAAGGTTGTGGATCAATGATCTATATCAATATATTCTTAATAAGTTGAAATCAAGAGAAGTAAAGTTGAAATTATATTATGAACACAAATGTGCCAATTTTGGAATTCCCGGCCTGAGTTCGGGCAAAAGAAAAAACGGTATTTCAATTCCGTGAAACCCGAAATTGGTTTGTTTCATGTTTAATATTTAATTTGCCGTTTTCCCAATATAGTGATACTTTATCGCGAAAAGTTAGGCAGTTTCGCGCCATTTCTCGCTATTTCTCGGATATTGTAAAGGATTTGTGAAATTCAAAGGAATCTGAGGGACATGGGACTCATGACAGTTGATTTAAATAATAATTTTGATGTATTAGTTTATTATAGTTATCCATAAAATTATGTCATTTGATTTATTTTGCTGTAATTTGAGCAAAAATTACTGTAATCCATTAACACTTCCCATATATGTGAAATTTTGAAAATAGTAATTATTTCATTTAAAATTTTGTATTTTTTAAAAAAATAATCTATTTCTAGAATTTTGATGATAATAACGAACAAAATTAAAGAGTTTTTTTTTTTCATTTTTGGCATGTTTTTCTCAATCCACAGGCAAGGGATTAAACATTGATATTGAAAAATTTTTAATTATTGTTCCAAAATCGGTGGCAAAAATCATAGAAATAAAACAATTCTTTTAAATCAAAAATAGTTTATTTTTATATTTGAATAATTAAAATTAAACGTTAATTGATTTTAGAAACTAGCAACTGACCTTTACTTACAATTAGTTATGTTAGAAGCAGTAAAAAAAAAAGGTGTTTAACAAGACTTTTTTTTTTCTAAAAGCTAAGCTATATTTGATTTAACGAATAACAAATGACTCACCAATGAGTACGGGCTAAAAATTAACCGTGATGGATATATATGCATAGAAATATATAATAAAGGATAATGGGATAATTAGGAAATGGGTGAAAAAATTTTAACGCTGTTCTACAATTTTTTTTCTACGATGAGATGAGAATATTAAGAAGAAACATATCATAATGGTTAAATGCCAAATCTATTTTAAGATTATAATTTAGCCAAATTTTGGCAAGCTTGCGAGAATTAGGGTGGAGTTTGAAAGAATTATATTTAAGCATAAAATATAAGCATAATATCGACTAGCTTAAAGTTCATTAAAAGTAAAAAAAAAATATTGAGTTTATATTGAAGAAACTAAATTAATTTTACACACGTAGTACCGCTTCTAGCATTTTGTTTATGCGGGTAAAATTTAGATATTGCATAGCTTGTACAGATAAATTTTATATATGAAGAAGCAAATATTTGGAAGTCTGTAAGTCAACAACGCGTTACATTAGGGATAATTAAGAGCTAACTCTAGATATTTGGCAACATGTGTAAATTTGAAGTACTCCAAATTCAAAAAGTAGTTTTAAAACTTTGTAGTTAGCAGTGAAATATAATTATATCTAACTATAACAATAATAGAATTTCCAGTTATTTTGTTACTAGACTATATCCTGTCATGAGGCGGGATCAGTAAAATTTTTAATTTTCGAAAATTGTACCTTATGAGGCAGGTAAAAAAAAATGGTTTGTTTTTTGGCTGAGAATTATCTTGCAACAAAAAATAATCGATGATTCAATTTAAAATTATCACATATGTACCTGATCTATTATTTAAGCCAAATATAAAAGAAAATTATTTACGTAATATCTAAGATCAATGATAAAACGTATGAAAATACGGCATAATTTAAAATAAGCAATGATTAAATGAGATGGTTAAAGGAATGACGTCATAATGCTAGAAAAATGTTATTTTTACCTATTTATTATGGGATAAATTGACAAATTTAATCGCCTGCTCTTAACCGGGGAAAATAGGAGTTGAAATAATGGCATTAAAAGCTCGAAAACAGGGGAAGGGGTGGATTTCGAACGTTTTAAAGAAGGCAGTATTTTTTGCTGTGATATGAAGTATATTTATACCAATTTATTTTAGAACCGGATCTATAGTTTAGGAGGAGATAAACATGACTCTCTTTGAATTTTGCTAACTATGGATGCCTCTATCCATTCCAGGTCCAACCGCTTCATAAAATCGTGGACAGACGTACAGATAACTTGGGCTATTATTATATAGGGGATTATTATATAGGGGATTATTTTTAATAACAAAAATAATAACAACCGTAGGTGACTTTAACTGCTTGTTGGTTCAGTGAAGAGCAAAATGTAATGTGTTGTCAATTTTGCTTTATTAACACTGCGACCCAATAATATATCTTTACAAGCAACCTAATGTAAAATTCAAACACTTTATTACTAACTAGCATATAGCCCATCATATGACGGGATTAGTAAAATTTTACTGTTAATTACCCAATGAGGCAGGTAAAAAATGGTTTGTTTTTTGGCTGAGAATTATCTGGTTCACTCTCAATAATTTATTTATCGTCATACTCCTTTAGTCTCCCGATCCTGTAATGCAGTTTAAAATCACATTGAATTCATTTAGTCCTACCCTGTGGTTATGTATAACAAACAAACACACACCAACGAACACACACAAACGAACCAACTTCTTAATTTTCAAATATATATAAATTAAAAGTTAGATATTTAGTAGTCCGTGAAATAGACTCCTAGACTTATATGAAAATAATTTATTGTTAATACCGATGATAAAATTTTCATTGCAACAAAAAATAATCGATGATTACATTTAAAATTATTACGTATGTACCTAATCTATTATTTAAGCCAAATATAAAAGAAAATCATTTACGTAATATCTAAGTTCAGTGGTAAAAGATATTATAATAGTGTAGACGATATTTAAATAGTTTAAAATATGAAATGATTAAATGAGATGTTTAAAGGAATGACGTCACAATGCTAGAAAAAATTGTTATTATTCCTATTTATTAAGTGATAAATGGTTAAATTTAATCACCTGCTCTTAACCGGGGAAAATAGGGCTTGAAATAACGGCATTAAACTCTCTAAAAGGAGCGAAGGGGTGGATTTCGAACGTATTAAAGATGACAGTATTTTTTGCTGCGATATGTAGCTTATTTATACAAATTTATTTTAGAATCGGATCGATAGCTTAGGAGAAGATAAACTTTATTTTCTTTGAATGGATACCTCTATCCATTCCAGGTCCAACCGCTTCATAAATTTGCGGACAGATAACTTAGGCTATTATTATATAGGGGATAGGGGATGACCATTTACAAGCATGTTAATGAAATGAATTTTTAATAAAGTCCAGTATGGCGAAACATTATTTTAGAAAAAAAATTATTTAACATTAATACAATTTTACGGTTTTACAATAAGGTTATTAAAATGCTTTTATATTTTTCCAAATAGTTTGTAATAAATTATGCGAATATTATACACTAGTTTTATGCTTAGGATTTAAGGCTTTTTTTCCTATTACAGGCTTGCAACTACTGGGGTACTTTCAAAAAGGTGAGAAAAGTGACAAATAATACAGAATAAGTGACTAAAAAGTGACTAAACATTGAAAAAAAAAGTGTTTTTTTTTCTCTTCTTGATTACAGATGCTATTATTAAGATTTTTCTATTTATTTTAACTCTAAATCAAATGAATCATGCATGACATAATTTTAGTGTCAAATACAAAAAGGTTAAAAATTTTGTTTAACAAAACTTAACATTGCTTTTTATTCAAGAAAATCTATAAATTAGATTTGAATACATACAATACATTAATTTTATAATCACAATTTTCTGCATATATTAATGATGTTTTGAAATTGTACATAGCTAGATTAGAGTAGCTAAACAAAAATTGTGAAGTAAAAAAAAAAATAAATAAAAATAAAAAAATGTGTGCTCTGACGTAAGTTATTTTAATGTATTAAATGTACATTTCAAGAACTTCTTTACGACTTTTTAGAATCATTAAATTCTGGAAACCATATGACTAATTACATTTTAATAAGAAAATAAGATTAGAGCATCACATTTTTGCTATTTTATTTGTTGTTTTGGTTTCGATTTGGTCGTGTCGAGTAATTGTAGTGCTTGCACTAAGAACGAAATACGGTTCATTACATTGTCGGACCCCGTGATACACCATGAAAAAAAAGACTAAAAGTGACTATTTTCTTACTAAAAGTGATCAACTGTAAAAAAAGTGACTAAAAGTGAGAAAAGTGACAGAATTGCAAGCCTGCTAATAGGCCCAGGCCTAGTGCCTAATATCGAACAATGCATTTTCCACAGATTATTTAAATATACAGCTTTCTTATATTTTTATGTGGTATATTTCATTATTTGTATTAATTCTTTTGCTGGTTTACTTTACCACTGTCAAAGAAGAATGTTTGTTTTGCTGTTATATGTATGTTATAGTATTTATAATGTTTTCACTCTTCGCTAATCATGAACAAAGATGAACCTATTTTTTTACTATACAAATATTATTTAACTATTTGGACGAGGTAATTTAACTTAATTTAAAAAATCTTAGCCAACTGAACTTATTTTTTCAACGATTTAGCCCTATTGTAAATAAGTTTGCTGACCTCTGGTTTAAACGAAAAAAAATACTTTAAATATCAACTCCAGCTCATACACCGGAATTTTATTCACGAACGTGTTGATTCTGGTTCCATAAACAAAGGTAAGAAAAGAGGTCAGATTTATTAAAAGGGAATTCAAATCACAGAATGACTCACAATACGCCATGAAATGGGTTCACAATAGTTTTCGGTATTTATAGTCTGAAACCAAGGTAATGCGAATGTAACATTTACGAAATGGAAGCGTCACAACTAATTTCGAGACAGGTTAGTTATTAATAACAGGTTTTCCAAACACCACCAATAATGATGATAGCTGGCAAGGGAAATTATCGTGGCAATGACATCCCGGAAGCTGCACGAAGTTCAAAGAACCATTCTGCCCTTGGCATACCAAAGTTTGACAGGTTCGGTATCAAGGTCGAGAAAGTCTAGCATGTGTAGGACACTCTCATGCTTTCAGAAAAAGAACGCTCTCCTGTAGGAGGAATAAAAAAAGTGTATATATAAGTCCGCTGGATTTCGTTGAAGTTTCACAATTCGACCTGAAAACTACCCTAAAATTTAACTCTTATTTATTCTATCCTTTTCTCTTCCAGTTTGTAATTCATCTCTTTTCTCCCACTATTTCCCCTTCAGTTTTTTTATTTATTTTGTTAAAACGAGGAAGAATAAATAAAGTTCTCCGCAAGGACGTGTTCCCAAGAACTTGTTTTGGTGTCAGATACTACTTTTTATGAATTGCTCTCACGTGTTTGACCATTCATTCTATCTTTTTTCGGAGAAAAGATTCAGTCTCAATTCTGTTTGTTTATATTTTCCTTTTTAATTCCGTCATTCAATTCTCATGCGATGAAATGAAAGGAACTTTCAACTTTTTTATTAGTTAGTGACTTACACATTATTTTAACTCTATTTCTACCTAGACACTTACAAATTATAACCTCAAAATATTATTTAAGTTTAATTATTTCTTCACAGCTATTTTTTTTTTACTTTTCGTTCAATAGTTGTTAAATTAAGGGATATAATTTTTTTCCTGCTTACCCTTGATCTAAAAATATGTATATGGCATACCTATTTCTATCATGAGGTGTCTTTTGATACCTGGAAAATTTCATCCCATAGTCTAATTTTAAGTGATTTTACATGCAAATACCAATATAATTTTGCGGCATAATCCCCTATATAATAATAGCCTAAGTTATCTGTCAGTCTGTCCTCGAATTTATGAAGCGAACCTGGAATGGATAGAGGCATCCATATTGGATTCTTTATTAGTTACCGTTAGCAAAATTCAAAGCAAGTAAAGTTTATCTTTTTAAAGTTTGTAAAGCTATTAAAGTTGTAAAGTTATTCTTTTAAAGTTTATCTTTTATTTAAAGTTAAACTATCGATCCGATTCTAAAATAAATTGGTATAAATATGTTTCATATCACAGAGAAAAATACTGTAGTCTTTAAAACATTCGAAATCCATCCCTTTCCCTCTTTTCAAGCGTTTAATGCCATTATATCAAGCCCTATTTTCTCCGGTTAAGAGCAGGCGATTAAACCTATTAATTTATCACATAATAAATAGGTAAAAATAAACTTTTTTTCTAGCATTATGACGCCATTCTTTTAACCATATCATTCAATCATTTCTTATTTTAAATTATTTAAATATTGTTTACATTATTTTCATACGTTTTATCACTGAACTTAGATATTAGGTAAATAATTTTCTTTTATATTTGCCTTAAATAATAGATTAGGTACATATGTGATAATTTAAAATTTAATCATCGATTATTTTTTTTTTTGTTGTTGCAATTTAATCAATATATTATTCTTTTCACAAAAGTCTAGGAGTCTATTTCACGGACTAATAAATATCTGACATTTAAGTAACACACCTTTAAAAATTAAGAATTTTGTTCGTTTGTGTTTTTTTTTATACATAACCACTCAGTTTTCAATCCATTCGCTAAATTTTGGACAACCAAAACACAAAAAACAAGTTATTTTTTTTTACCTGCCTCATAGGGTACTTTACAATTCTGGAAAATAAAAAATTTTACTGATTCCATCATATGACGGGCTATATGCTAGTATCGATTATATTTATATTAGAGAATTCCGATTTAATTTGAAACGGAAAATCGAGGAATTTTAGGATAACTTTGATTTAAAAAAACCTGAATAACGGCTTTTGTTCTCCAATAATCTCTAATAAATACTCATCAATGTATCATCAATGTAACATTGTTTAAATTATCGGCATTTAACTGACAATTTGAAATCTTACCAGTTTTGGCAATTATAACACAAAGGTATCAGAAGACACCTTTTTGGTTTTAACCTTTTTGAATTTCTGAATTTTAAATTTTGTATTCATACATACATGTCAAGAAATATTTTAAAAATGGAATTAAATGTTGAAAAACATTTTGTATGTATTGATATATAATCTTACAAACATTTGACAACAAATGTTTGTATGATTATATATCAATGCGTACCAAAAATATGCATGGATATATAAGTTTATAATTTTTTCAAATATATTTGTATGTCAATTAAAATAATTACATTCCATGGACAATTAAAAGTTAAGTTTGTATAAGGACTACGAAAATTTTGAAGATTAGTTTATTCAAAAATTAGCTGAAAACACAAAATTGTGGTATAGTATTAAAAGAGGGCTTTTTAGTATTTTCTTGATACGAATTTCTTTCATCTTGCAGTACACATTTTCAAAATACTATTACAGTCACATATGTGAAAATTCACTGTCATTATTCTAACG
The DNA here is from genome assembly GCA_032207245.1 of Pardosa pseudoannulata. Classification (NCBI taxonomy): domain Eukaryota; kingdom Metazoa; phylum Arthropoda; class Arachnida; order Araneae; family Lycosidae; genus Pardosa; species Pardosa pseudoannulata. The sequence goes on from CM063510.1 coordinate 66,758,794, forward strand.
GTTGTGCAATTTTTGAATTTTAAAGTTTATATTCATACATGTATGTCCCTAAATATTTTAAAAATGGAATTAAATGTTGAAAAACATTTTGTATCTATTGATATATAATCATACAAACATTTATTGTCAAATGTTTGTATGATTATATATCAATGCGTACAAAAATATATAATGAAATATAAAGCTTACAATTTTTAAAAATATGTTTGTATGTCAATTAAAATAATTACAATCCATGGACAATTACAAGTTAACTATGTATAAAGACTCCTAAAATTTTGAAGATAATATCTTTATTAGTTTATTAGAAAACTGTAGCTGAAAATGGACCACAAATTTTCGCGGAATGAAAAAGCATGTCTCTTTTTTTACTATGAAATATAATTATAAAATAATGCATACATTTTTCATATTAAATGCTCGAAAATAAAGAATTAATCTTTATTTTTAATGTTTTAGCGAAATATATTGAAACAGAATTTGTCTTTTTTATAAAACGGTGCATGCATATTTCATTTCAAAATGATCGCAATAACAAGGTACGTATAAGGATAAATAATATGCATGAGGTTAAATAAAGAGTTAATCTTTGTTAATGTTTTAGGGACATAGATTGAAACATAATTTGACTTTTTTACAAAACAGTGCATGCATATTTCATATCAAAATGATCTCAAATAAAGAGTTAATCTAGGTTTTTAATGTTTTAGAGACATAGATTGAAAAGGAATTTGACTTTTTTTATAAAACAATGCATGCATATTTCATATCAGCATGCTAGCAAATAAAGAATGTGCTTTATGTAGCAAATAAAGAATGTATCTATGCTTTTAATGTTTTAGGGACATACATTGAAACAGAATTTGACTCTTTAATAAAACAGTGAATGCATATTTCATATTAAAATGATCACAAATAAAGAGTTAATCTAGATTTTAATGTTTTAGGAACATAGATTGAAACAGAATTTGTCTTTTTAAAAAAAAGTTTATACAAATGTTTAGTTGAAAACTTACGTTTGCAAGCCTTGTGAGACCTTAAATAAAGCGTACATCGTATTAAATGGGTATTCTATTCAAATAAAAATCACGTGGAAAAAATGAAAATGCTTTTCTATATTGCTGCAAATTTGTAGCAGCAGAAAAGAATATAGAAAAATAAAGGTGACTGTCATTCCCTTGACTTAAGTGTCCTCTAAATGTTTGTTTTAGAGTTGGTCGATCGAGTTTACATGTTTGAGGCACAGACTTGATATTCTGGGTTCTTTACATTTCGTGGTGACCTATTTAAAAGATTCCTTCTTTCAGTTATCTACTGAATAAATAATGAAAAAAATTTCATTTTAACAATGTGGATATTCGTAAAATATGGTGCATAATAAACTTTCGACCCGAATTTTTTTAAATGTTAAATCGAGTATTTGAATTGAATTTAAATAATTTGGTTGGCTAATTCTGCAACTTATAACAACATCTTTGTTCTTCAAATTTAATTTCATATTCCTTAAGGTAACTCCAACCTTTGCTCTAAGGATATAATTTGAAAGTAAAAACGTAAACTGTAATCTACATCAGAATGTTGTGAACTGTAATGTGCATTAATTTGACGAGTTTTAATTCCTAATTATATATATATAAATTCTTAACCCTAAAATGCAATATAAATTATCTTAAATAAATTCTTAACCTTAGAACGCCATCCTTAAGTACTTTTGTAATTAAAATAACAAATTGTTGAAAACTAAAAACAAGTTTAATATGCAATGAATCAGTTTGTTAGAATAAAACACATGTATTACGTATCTTTCCTTTCTTTAAAATACATTTTAAAACCGCTGTCTTGCAGTGGCAACGATAGTACATTATTCAACAAAAATACGATAGTGTTTGAAGGTTAAAGATATGCAGAATGAAAAGTGAAGTACATTTTTTTCGATTGCTCATGTAATTCTACTTAAAGTTCTTCACGAAATTCAGTAATTGTTTTTGCTAATTCTAGAAAAAAAATTCTGAAAATATAAAGCTGTTTATTGAAAACTGACACAATAGAATATCACTGATTCTCCAGTGGTACCAGCCTTATCTAATAATCTAGAACAGGGATGGGCAAACTAAGGCCCACGGGCCAACTCCAGCGCGCCGGAAGGATTTATCTGACCCTCGGATGGAATTTTAAGTTGCAGGTACGTAGCAAATTAAAATAAATACATACTTATACATTATATATCCATCTCCTTTTCTACTTTGTTTAAATATTGTATTCCAAATGTATTATCTCACGCCCAGAAGATCAGCGCTATGTTTGCTTCTTATATATGTGAACAAGTGTTTTCAACTATGAACCTTAGAAATGATAATTTCAGAAGTAGACTGACAAATGAGCCTTTATCCTCGTTCCTTAAAATCGGTACATCTCACTTTGAACCTCAATATAAGGAACTTTTAAATATGAAATTGCAATTTTGTTCATCTCATTAATATATTTTAATTGCAATACTTGTGTATTGTTTTTAAAATTTTAGAAAAATTTATCTTGGCCCGCCAAATTTATTTTTTTTTTCGATTTTTGGACCACGACCGAAAAAAGTTTGCCCATCCCTGATCTAGAATCTAAATATAAAAACTGTCAGTCCATAAAGAATATGTCATTTTTATAATCTATTTTGAATTTGAAGAAATAGCCTTTTTAAGCCATAAAGGGTTTGATTAAGAAAAGAATTTTTGGAAGTAGATCGAGTTGACCTGAGTGGCAAATTTTATACAAGGAGATTCAAAACAATTGCACAGTTGAGTTTATTTACAGTCATACGTGTGCATTCGACAGAATCCAAAGAAGTATATGATCGGACACACGGAAAGTTATAAATCACGGTTACCGAAACACGCAATGGATATTATAAGTTAGTAGAACGGTAATGTATTTTCTAGGCTGAAGTAAGCTCTTTTATTTAATAGGTGACACACACACACAGACATACATATAAATATATAATCAGCGAAATTTATAGTCGCCGTTACACAATTTTTTTTTTAAATTTCAGTTCCTATTATTTTGAATTGCCCGTATTTACTGGGCAATGAGAGAGCCTAAGTAAATATCAGTCGTGGCTGCAATAAAAAGATGCAGCAAAGTCTAACGTAGTACTAAGGTAGTAATTTACCCCTGTTAAGTTTATTCAAAAATGGGATTTTTTTAAAAGCTATTTTACTTAAGTATGGTGAATGATTATTATTTTAAAATGATTGATTAGGGAAATAAAAATACAGTTAAACATTGATTTGCTTTAATTATTTTAAACATCAACAGACAGTACCTTTTTTCGAATGGTAAAAGTGTTCTATAAAATATTAATAATCGAGATGCTACCTAGCCATCCACGATATAAAGAATTGATAATATAAAATTCCACTTTGAGATGAAATGCTTTGGTGCATTTTTTTCATCGAAGTAGATATTTATAAAATATTTCATTGCAAGTCAAAAACATTTTTCTCCCTTTAAACGAGGTAAGTATTTGGATATATTATCTTTTAGTTTTCCTTTGTTGCCTTTTTCATTTAAAGATGTGTGGGAAACATTTGAATCGTTGAGGGCAATTCATGTGATCACTCTTAGACCGAGGTCTGCAATCATTTCATAGAAACTTTTATTCGGCCGAAAAGGGTAAATTATATTTCTTTTATTTCCAGCTAAACTATATCCTCCTTATGGAAAAAGTGAATAAGATATACTTATTTTAATAGTTCACTAAAAGAAATCTCTAAAACAATATACATGCTATTTTCTTTTTAACCTTTAGCGTCTTTTACCGAATAAGAAATAATTCAAAATCTCAGTTTTGGTCCTTTGTCTCTATTCCTTCTAACACTCTAATCGCTTGAGACAAGCTACATTTAATGATTGAAAGTAAATTTAATAAATGATTTGTTAAATTAAATTCTTTATTCAGTTTATCCTTTACACACACATGGGCAAAATAAAATCCTGATTAATAAATACATGATAAGCTTTTATAAAGAGGTATTCAAAATATAATGCATATTGCAGCAAGCCACAGGCCACCTACTTTTGCCAAAAACGGTTAAGTAATTTTGATATTGCAAACTAGCCCATTTCATTAAGACTGAGACTAATTTACCCTAATTTTCCTTTGAAATTAAATATGAGATTTAAATATTGACATTTATCAAACTAATACGGTATTTACAGTGTAGTATTAACTAGTAGAAGGAAATTAACTTGATTAGTATGTACACTTGTTGTACATCAACATACCTGCGTCTGATGAAGTACGGCAATATCTCTCCACCAAATGCACGAAAGTGTACATTAACCGTCCCATCTGTAAAATAAAAAAAAAAAAATTCTTGTTAATATCATTAGGACGCGTTAGAGGAACAATTCATGATTTACAATCTTTTATGTAAAAAGTATGGGTTTTTTAAAACTTTCAAGACACATTTTAAGTTTAGAAAATTAAATAAATATGTTAAACTTTGTATGGTATCGAACATATGTTTTTTGGTACCATACAAAATTTATGATATTTATTTAATTTTTATTGTATAATAAGCAATAATAAATAAATAAATAATAACTAACAATAAACATATCAATTATAATAGTAATGATAAATGTACTCTGTTAATTTTTATCTATAGACTATATCCCTAGTGATGAAATTCAAAGCTGTGTTAATTCTGAAAAAAAAAAATAATGCATATGTTAAAAAATATGCACTACTCACGTACAGATTGTGCTGAGAACAATTAAAGAATTTGTTTTATACTTTGAGTTTAAAAGTAAAATATTTATCATATAACTATCATTTGCAACTATTAACTCTAATTAAAACTATGTGCTAGTTTTGAGAACTCATCCCATATCTTAAGCTTGAAGTGATAATAATAAAAATGGTTGCTTAGTAAATGCTTATATACACCATCTAACCATGGCAGTATTTCCCAATAAGTAACATTTATTGATATTATTATTAATAAATTCAGTTATAAGTTTTTAACAATATATCGTAGACACTTCCTATCGGTAAGTGGCCTACATCTTGATTAAGACAAGCATTACCCTTCTATTACCACATCTCGATGTTCCGAGTTCAGTATTCCTTACATTAGTCCAAATTTATGTTCTAAGTTCTTTGTAAAATAATAAAAAATAGCTCTGAAAATGTTAACCTGGATGTATAAGTATAAATAAATAGGTGAAATGTTAATAACAGTAATTAGGCGATAGAATAAATACCTAACTGATTAAAAGAAAGCATTAATAATGTTGCATTATTATTTAAACTAGTTTTTTTTTAACCGATCTTCAGAAATTTTATATTTTTAATGCCAAAACAAATCGTATTCTTTACAAACGACATCTAACTAAAGTAATGGCAGTTTTACTGTATTGTTACGTTATTTATACATTGATTTGAATTAATTTATTATGCTGAACTCAAATAAAATTGTTTATAAGTGAGCCATTTTTTGTTCATAAACAACTTAATTTTTTGTTCATAATTTAACAAACGGTTTTCTTTTCAATAAAGTATTGAACACTAAAGAGCAAGTGACAAGTTACCTTTTCTTGGTAGGTTAGCATCTCCCATATCGGAATCGCGCTTGATGAAACTTCACTCACGAAGAACAGAATAACAAATGCTGGAACGAAATAGCTTTTCATATTGTCCTTGATTATTAATATTCGCGAACAGATGAATGATGTTACATAACTTGCGCCAACGGCAGGTGAAGTAAAAATTGCCTTGCGACAGGGATATCTCGGGTGGAAACGGCAGACAATCAGATGTCAGAACGAATTCTCACTGCGTTGAACCTGAGAGGTGTTCTGCTCTTTTATATATGCCACTCGAGCTGAGGACGTAGGGTCAGATGCATGCTGAAATGTTTCCGAGACAGATTGTCGGAAAAACCAACGCATCCTCTCTTTTCCTCGCGGTTGTATTTGGAGATTTTGGGGTTGCTGGATTCGAGAATGAAAACTGTCACAATTCAGTTTGCTATATTACGTTAAGCATCGCTTATTTTAATGGATCTCCTACATGCAAAGGATGTTTTAGAGTTGCCATAATACAATGAAGCGATTTTTCTTTTCTTTGTTGCTCAAATATTTAAAGAGTGTGATACGCATCAAAATGGAATAAAAATAAGACAGATATTCCTACAGTTCTGTATTTATATAATTTACAATTTTAAAATAAGTTCTGCAGTTTTATAATTTACAATTAAAAATTCTATTCTCAAACCATAAAGTTTCCATAAAATGTCTTAATTAAAGTTTAAAGCTTGATTTTAAACTATACTACATTTTTTTTAAATGTCCCCTAAATAAGAACAAACAGTTAATGGTCTTGTTCAGGTAAAAGCATATATATAGAAATGGAACTCATTTTTTGAAGGTATTTATTACCAAGGATAACGATACTAAAATTTCCAATGAATAGTCTTTTAATTACACAATTGAAAATACACGACTTCTAGGAAATTAATTGTTTGTGTGTGATTTTTCGTTGCACTGGGTTTGGTATGCATAACATTTAGCTTGGGACATGAAAAAATACCCGTGTGTATTTATTTATATGTATATGGTTTATCAAAAGTAGGTTATACGGGCATCATATACTTTAAGGCACCAGATGATGTTGTTTTATTATAGACGACGATTTACATTTATATTACATTTCATTTACATTGTTTTCATGTACATATGCAATTTTTACATGTACAAGAACAATTTAAAGTTAAGTGTGATGAAAGATAAAATCCTTATCTTATTATCGCCAGTGACATGTGACAGTATGTCAAATTTTAATTCCTGATTTATGATTTAAATTATACGAATTCTAAGGGTGAATACAAAATTAAGGGTGATAAAATTCGATATTTGTATTTTATATTGTTCTGTTTTGATGTTTTTGATTGATATAACAACAGGTCAGGCTTTGCCCTAAGTATGGGGTAATTAAAATTCTAATTTTTATTTGAGAACAGTATAGATAAAACTACAATACTCACGCCATGCGATCACTGTATTACATTTTAGTACAATTTACAAGAGATATATACTGTAGTGGAACTCATCCTAAAGGCAGTAAGGACAAGATGCATCTAATTCTATCTGACCATAAATAAATATGCAGGTTTTAAATAAATATTGTAGATTTGCATTTATTTTCAATAAATATATTTTGTTTCTTACTTCTTTGTGTATCCTTGCATATAAGTAGTTTCCATAATTTTAAAGATGATCACATTTTGTGATTACTGAAATTGGGACCGAACAGGTCCTAATTCCAGAAATTAAAGGTTCATTTTTTTAGGACAGGGTTTATCAAACATTTTAGTATGGGGGTCAAACTTCTTAACTAGTTTTTAAAAGAATGGGTTAACGGACTGCAAATTGGGAACAAAAATATTAATAAATAGTTGTAGCTTGTTGTGTATTTATTTTTATGAAACAATTACACCCTAATATATGATATTCTTAATTTGTTCTGTCCACATAGTGTATCACAAGAGATAACACTAATAAGTAATCACCATATTTTTAAAAAAATTTTATTTAATAGTTTTACTAATAGTACTAGCATAGCTAGTACATAATTATAAATTAATTAGCACAACAGCGACTTTATTTAAAAGTATTATGACAACCAATCAGCACCGTAGCCAGAAAATATGTTCGGAGGGGGACCAAGGAGAGAGGCATTGTTTTTTTTTATGAATGATACTTCAGTAAAACTACAGGTTTTCTTATGTATGTATACCCCTAATGAGCACATAACACAGTGTGGTTTTCAAATAGCAAAATGATTAGGATATAATGAACAAATTTAAGTCCTAGAAGTGAGTAATGAAGTATCTGCACAATAAATTTAATAGTAAAATTAACATTAAAAACCATTTTTATATTTATTAGTTTAAATTTCTCTGCCATTTAGCTATATACTAAAATGTAGTCTATTGTAATAAGTTGAAGTTATTTTAGAAGATAGAATCTGTCTCAAAATACTCACCATGGAGCATACCAGACAGGAAGACGATATACAATAGATTACGGAAAATGATCTTGAGACGAATGACCATAGGGCATGGGTGAGGGGTGTAGATGAAAGCCTGCAGCTCCGTTCACATGGGCCGCACTTCTGACTGTATCTATGCAAAGCTAGGCAGATCTCATGGTCAATTTTCTACCATGATAAGAATTTATATAGACTATATTCTTCTCTAAACATATTCATCTAATCATATTCATATTCTCTAGTCATCCAATGACTTTCGAACATTTAAATGATTGGTTTGTACTTTCTCAGTATGAGGACATTGTTAAAAAGTATTGAAGAACCCATGAACTAATGGCTTAGGTGCTAATTGTTCGGCATTTGTAAAATAAATAGATATTCATCTACTACTCCTCTAGGAATTTCTGAACACGTTGAGATTATACTTCCTGTACCATTCTGGATGGTCACGTGAAAGGGGAATATAAAGTAGACTTCACACTATGGCCAATTGTTCACCACTTCCTGATGGTGACCTTGGACGATGGTTTATGTGTTGCATCTATACAGTGGGACACTAAATGAGCCGTGCGCGTGGATTCGTCCATAGGGTCTACTGCGTACTTTAGTTGCTGCCTTTGGCCTTTAGAGAAAAGCCTCATCCGAAGCAACTTTCCACCAAGGCCATTTTATCGTCTGCCGCCATTGGCCATGATAAGCCATACCCTCTCCAGACGGTGGTAATGGCTTGCAGTGGACCATAGTGTGGAGGGGCCTTGAGATATGACACTTGAATATATATATATATATATATATATATATATATTATATATATATATATTATATATTATATATATATATATATATATATATATATATATGTATGTATATATATATATATATACTGTCTACCAATAAGTATTTAGACACCTATGCAAATGACGATATCTGTGGTCCTGAGGTATATCATGGCCTCCGCCGGTATACATCGTGTAAGAAACAACATCGACATACTCGCATGGAAGATGCCGTGCAGTTCGGAGCTCTCTGATTGCGAGAAAGGTATAATTATCGGGTATCACAAATGTGGAGGATCCTTAAGGGACTTATCTAGCTATCTAAAGTACCGAAAATAGACAGTGACCGATGTGATTAATAAGTGGAAGGTGAGAGGTGAATGTCGGAATGTGACCCGAGTCGGCAGACCAACGAACTGGGAGATAGAGACTGACGAGTGCTGTCCAGAGAAATTCGAAAGAACCGCAGCCAACCGATAACTCTCATCCGCGAGGAGTTTCAACAGGTATCTGGGAGTATTATTTCAATGAATACCATCCTGTAAAGAAGCACATCTGCTTGGTTTTCATGATCGTGCTGCTGCCCATAAGCCTTGGATCACAAAGTCCAACCCCGTTTCTTGGTTAATGTGGTGCAAAGCACATCGAAATTGATCACAGTTCAGTGGAAATGGGTTCTTTGGAGCGACGAATCAAAGTTCACCATTTATCATTAGGATGGCTGGGTCTGCCTGGATAACGTCTCCTGCCAGAATGCATTGTGACAACATTCAAGTTCGACGCAGATGGAATTATGATCTGGGGGTGTTTCTCCTGGTATGGACTTGGACCCTGGTCTCCATTCATGGTAAGCTCAACGCTCATACCTACTGCACTATTTTGGATGACAATGTGCTTCCTACGTTGTGGCAGTTTTACGGGTTGGACCCATGTTACTTTCAGAACGACAATGCCAGTTGTCCTGTTTCGAGGTTAACCAAGGCTTGGTATGGTGCCAATGGAGTTCATCAAATGAACTGGCCTGCCCAGAGCCCAGACCTGAACCCTATCGAGAACCTCTGGGACTAGTTGGATCGCGGAATTAAGGGGTTCACTTACCCGTCCAAAATCGGTGAAGGAATTTGTACGTCTACCCCAAGCTGAGTGGAAGATAATAACACTAGAAGTAATAAAAAGACTTGTGGAAAGTATGCCTCAGAGGGTTCACGCTCTAATTGCCTCTCGTGGAGGCTCTACCAACTATTGATTTTGAATAAAGTTAGTTTTTCTTTTCTATCACAGGTGTCCAAATACTTATTCGTAGACAGTGTATATATAGAGCAGAGCACGAGCACGAATAGCAGCAGTTGAGAGTTTTCCTGAGGGTAGACAGCAAAGAAGATTTACTTATACGTACAATTTATCTTGGAAATAATGCTGAAAATAAGGTCAAATAATAAAGTATTTCTCTCTAATCGGTCAGGTGACAGTAAAATGTTGGAACTGAAATTAATAATTAAATGGTGATGTCACAGTTCCATTTATATATAATGTAAACATTACTAAAAATATCCATTTTTGGTGTCAATATTTTATGCGTAGAAAAATTACTTATTATATACATATGAAAACTAATTGTAGGAATGAAACTTCACAAGTGTTGGAAAACCAAAGGCAAGTTAATAATTTCTGGTACTTGGTATTAAACTTAAAAAGTGTCTATAACAATACTTTTTAATTCCATAAAATAAATAAAATAAAAATCTACTTTTCTCAGATAATAGTTTTAAATTTTTATTGTTTCATTGCTTTTTTATGAAGTAAAGGAAATATTGTAATTACAAAAAATTTCAATTTATAATGAAATATTTATACAATGAAAAAATTGCAACGTATATTAACACTGTCAGTACTTGGGTTCATCTCAGATAACACCGTTACCTTGAGAAACGAAATCAACTTTCAGTTTTTGAGAAAATATTCAAATGAAAATTCAGACGATGTATCATACAGTAAAAATAAAAATATCTGTATAGCTTGATAGAAGTACAAGAAAGTCATGTGGTGTCTACAAGAGATTTTTGATATTTATACTTGTTAATTTTAATTTAAACTTGTTTTACGGACAAATTTATATAATTATAAAGGGTAATATAATATTTTGCTTTAAATCTTATATTGTGAGTATTAAAAAGATATGTTAACGAATAATTAATTTAAAAGTAAATTCCAATTTCTAAGGTGCATGTACTAACGTCGCATTACCAAGTACATGTGCTGAAGAATTGTTCACAACAAAGTGACTTTCTATATTCTATATAAGTATAAAAAGTTTTCTTACAGTCACTATTATAAGCCTTATTCAAACAAAACTATGAATGATAAGTTTAAAATAAATAAATGCATATTTACAAAGGAACATATTTTATTGTTGCTATGGAAAATTTAAGCAAACAGTGAAGTATACAGAAAACGTAAAGAGTTCATCATCTCATAAAGAAAAAATTATTTTTTTTCTGTACGTAATAGTACGTATTTTTAAATAAACTTTCAACTCCAGGCCCTGTAATTACTAGAATTGTGTAATAATCTCGTGTATTGTAATCTAAGTATTGTGTAAGTTTCGTGTGTCAGTACCTTGTTTCATCGTAAATATTTGCTTACTTTATATTTTTTATGCATAGTTTTTTTTTTTAAATGAGGCTTTTTATATAATAATAGTGAGTGTATTAATACTTTTTACATTCATGTATATAAAAAGTGCCTTTTTGCCAGCAATTCTTCAGCATACGGACCCAGTAATGAGACATTAGTACCCACATCAAGGGAATGTGATCCTACTTGGGTATTTTCCAGCGTTAATAATGGTTTTGAATCTCTTTGATATTGATTTAACTAAGTTTTCTGCTGCATAACCTAGTATAGAGTCCCATTTTTGCACATATTAACCCATTTTTATTAGAGATGTGTCTGAATTTGAAATTTTTTAAGAGTTTCTAAAAAAAGTTCAATGAGATTAAGATCAGGTGAGTAAGGAAGAAATTTCAGGTGCTTATCAGATAAAGGTGCATGAGATCAGATGAAGGTGCTTGGGATCATTAATATGTGTGAAGGTGTAACCATTATTCAAAATCATTACAATCACATTAAAAACGCATTTTTTTAAATATCAATATAATGGTTGCAATAATGACAGCGCACCTGCGTCATCTTCTATGACTGCTTGCCTTGTCTTCCGTACCTGCTCGCCTATTTGTACAGAAGCGGGTACTGTAGGTTCGGTGTACAAAGAGTTACACTTCTACAAAGCCAGCGCGAAACTGACCGAGAGGCGAAAGTGATGTGAGTGAACCTCCTTCGACCCTATTGGTCAAGAATGGCTGCTAACCGCGGAGTAGCCCTCTTCGGTCCAGGTAACGTTGTCCAAGGAACTTCTTTTTTTTTTTTTTTTTTTTTTTTAGAGAGAGAGATCTGCGGTCCCTCAGAGAGAGAAAGCAAGGAAGAAGGAGTGTGAAGCTTAAAATATTCTGCTAAAGTTCGAACACCATTTACTTTTTTAAGACCTAGACGCCATGTCGAGCATTTCTTCGATCGAGTATGGTCCCTTTGACAGGATGGCATAATTAACATTGTCATTGCTTATTCTCACCTTTATTTATATTCAAAATAAAAAAAAATCAGCAGGAGGAATTTGTTCTCAAATTTGTAGTTTCTCCTCAGTCGGTCTTCACCTCAACACCAACAATTAATTTTAAAGCTGCGATTAGCATAAAAAATATGTTTATTATTTACTAATTACAAACACATGAAGATTAAACATAAATAATAATAACAGATCACAGGCAGAACCACTAGGAGAAAATTAGTGTAGAGTGATCCGCGCAACTCTTTCTCGGTTATCCAACTCTACACAAAAGCCTCTTCACTCCGTTGTTGGAGCGGGAATCATCCTCTCCTCTGCAGCTGGCTCTGTCGGAGTGGAATCATCCCACTACTGATCAAACTTTCGCCTCTCTGGGGTAGAGCTTTCTACCCTTTCTTGGTGTGACAAACTTTCGGCCGTGCCTTAGCTCAGTAAGAGATCACTTCGGAATCGTTGGTGCACTGGTCGAAAAATCGGCATCAACCGTGCAGGTGTCCATCCCTCGACGATACACGTCTGGAGTTTAGTCTAACAAAGCTGATGAGTAAACATAATACCCTAAATGGTGACTAAATAATTGATCTGATCTCTGAAGCAATTACGTCAAACCAGTATGCTTCCATCATCGTGTTTTTTTTTAAATCTGAAATAAATGTTTCAGATACATCTGAGTTTTGTCCCTCTCACACCATCCGCCTGCTGTCTAGACCCAAAATACTGAATTTTCTTTCATCCGAAGAAATTAAGTTTCTCTAGAACTAATGGTTTTCATTCACGTATGGCTAGGCAAATGATAATCGCAATTTCCACCTGTTTTCGCTTCCCAAAACATTATTTTCGACGCATGACTACATTCACTACTTGGATTACGCATTGTATTTACGGTTACTGATGTTCCCATGATTCTAAACCCTGCTGCAAGATTACGAGCATTTAGTTTTGAATCCATTTTTAAGAAAGATATTTCAAAAAATTTTCTTGTAATCGAATGTCAGTACAGATCCTCGTTCTCGAATCGTTTTGGAACCAATAAACTTTTTTTTTTTTTGTGTGTGGATTTCACGGTCGATCTTGGTATATCGATTATAGCTAAGATGTCATAGTACGACTTTCAGATTTTCTGTAGTTTTAAAATTAGTTTTCTTTTAGAAATATTCTTTTACTTACCGTTACAAATTATATTCGATATTTACTTTTCAAGGTCACATTTCAAATCCCACCAAATATTCTATATAACGCAAAATATCAGTGACATCATCAATCATAAAAAAATCAGAATAATAATCTCACGCTATCGAATATTTGCATTTTTTTTCAGTATACGAATACTTTATGCACGCTCCAAAACTCAGTTTGTTAATTTGCTTTTACTGAAAAAAGTCACTCTTTTTTCTTTTTCTCTTAATATACTCCTTTTTAGTCAAAAAGCGATCTAGCTGTGCATTAATTTTGAAAATAAAAATCATTAGTATTTTCCTGAAAAATACTAAACAATCCGGTTTTCATTCCTACCAAAATAACGGTCTTTTCGACCGTTATTTTGGTAGGAACGAAAACCGGAACTGAAGCCGAAAAAATATCGGTTTATTTCGGTTCGATATATCTCTAGTCATTTTGTTACTGTCACCAACTTATCAATATTTTTTTCTTTAACGTCAATCACATAATTATCGTTATTACATAAGCATTGTGCCAAACGAGTCGAAGAGTTAGAGCCCTGGTCTTGGGCACCAGAGTTCGTAGGTTCAAATTCCACTGCGACACAGATATGCGTAGCCATACGGAGTCGGCTTTAAGCAGCAGGCCGCGGTCTTATTAGCACTGTGGCAGCTGGTCACAAGAAAACCAGAGAGGGTCGGTCATTCTCAGGACCCGTGGGAATTTATTCCCCTGAAAAAGCAGGAGTTCCAGACCCAGAGGGGTTTCGGAATTTTATGTCTCTGCATACACCTGTGTGGAATGCCGGCTATCATTAAGGAGACCGGTCCACTGACCACAGCCCTTTTTCTCAGAAAAAGGGAAAAAGGAAAGGGGAGAAAAAAGGCTGTTCTCAGCCCTTTTTCTACCTCCCTCTTTTTGCGAGGAGTCTTTCAAGAAGAAGGCAGTTGATTGTTGGGGGCTTGAGGGTGGAGAAGGTTGTTTCTGTCTCCCAAACGATGTTGTTTTATATGATGTATATATTGTAGATAGTCGAGATAATAAAGTCTAGGACTTTAAGCGATTGTTTTTACTAAGCCCCCACAAACACAGAGGTGTATGTATGTTGCGACGTTACAGCCCTAGTGGTGTAAAAAAGCATACCGTAGCGCTCCAAACCAAACCATATCCATATGGGAGCTATATTGTCTTCCATATTCAATATGTAAGGTACAAAACCGCCTTAAATAAGTTTTGTTTAAGAAGATAGTAGAGAATCCCATTTTTTCATAAGTGCACGTATTAACTCATTTTTATTAGAAATTTGACTGAATCTGAAATTTGAAGAGTTTCTAATAAATATCCAGTAAGATTAAGTAAACCGTATAGAATCGGTAAAATCATGCTTCATCCTTCAAGAAATGTTCTTCTACCGTTGCAAAGGATATGTTTCAACCGCCCACATTGCATAGTGGTTAGAGCCACACGTTGACATGAAGTAAGCTCAGTTTCCAGACCTAAATATGGCTCTAACTTTATGCGCCTCCATATGCAGCAGTATCGGTCTCTTATATGGTGCTCTCTCAATAAAAATACCAACATCTCCACGGTGTCTTATGGGCAAATGACAGATATGCCCGCTGTGCCGGCTAGAGGAAGTAATGTATTTCGGACTCCCAGTGAGTGTATTTAGCAAGGGCAATAAATTTGGATTTTCTGACACACCAAACGGAAGGATTGAAACCTGGATAAAATTTTGCAATACCTGCTCTCTTTCTGCAAGCCTTAAATATTCGCATTATTAACGCATTTTTACTACATTTCTAGTAAAACTTCATATTTTCCTAATAAAAAAAATGTTTTTAAACGAATTTGGTCTCATTTCTATACAGATTTTTCAAGAAAGTTGAATAGAAAATAAACTTTACAAAGTAAAAGTATACTCTCACAAGTGTGGATTATTCTTATTCTAGCTGAAGTACACGGCGTTGCCCGGGTAAAGATTTTTTTTCCAATTCAGCAGGCGATACAGATTTTATCCTAACGCCTTAACAAGACTACGAACCTGTTACTCATTTAGCAGGACCCGGGAAGCACTTGTAGCTTAAGGTATTTTACAGCCCCGAATAACATTACCCCCACTGGGTCCTCATACTTGAGAAGCAGCCGAAGACCCTCCAGCCTTGGTATGCCACCCCCAGAGGTATTGTTTGAGAACTTGGACTTTGTGACCACGAACATAATTTACGCCCCAGTCACCTTTAGCGAACACAGCGGATCTTATGCCGGCTCCAGCCCCGAACCTGCAACCTTTCAGTTACGAGAACGCTGCCTTTGCCGACTGAGCTACCGCAGCTCGCCTGGGTAAAGATGTGGTTTGATATTTTATGTAGATTAGAGTTGATTATGTTGATTATAGATGAATGGTGAGAAGTGTTACGAAGGTCTAATAAAATTGTAAATTCTTTTACATGCAAAAGAAACATTATTTTTACTGCAAAGCTTAAACGTACACAATGTTTCATAATAAAACGCAATATTTTATAATAAATTAATATAATATATTAGTCTAATTCGTTTCAAATGTGAGACAACAAGAGTCATTGGCTGATGTTTTTATCCTTTCATAAGTAACTTCCACTTTACAGCATACTGACCGAATTTGTCACCCTGTAAAATGTTCCTACCTACGTTCAAGGTGTGTGGTGCATATCACCAAACCCGGTGCTGATTACGTACACACACATAAGTACATCTATATGTGTGCGTGTGTGTAAGGAAAAAGTAAACTAAATATGCAAACGAATGTAAATCTTTTGTATAAAACCCCTGATGATGGCTCCCTAAGGAATATAATATCAACAAACGCCTTTGATTAATAAATGATAATGAAAACCTTATCAATGAAGGCTTTTGGTTGTAAATTTAGAACCAAAACAACCTCCATTACGGCTCCAAGAATCTCTTAGGGTTGTCCAAATTTACGATAAGGGGAAAAATTCGTAAATCTCAGCTTTTACCCCTTTTAACCCCTACTTTAAACTAACTGCATGAGCTACAGTTCATGCCCTCAGAGAACGGGTCTGAGCCCTTAAAACTTTATAGAACCCTAGCTTTCAGTTTAGGAAATTGTGAACAAAAATGACATGTCTAAGATAAATTTTTCTTAGATTTGTCTTAGAGATTTTCCTAGAGATTTCTAATTTCTTATATTCTTATATTTAGAGGACTATTTAGAGGATGTCGCAGTTCATCCCGTCCCTAAAATGTAATGAGAACCAAACTGATAAGAATTTCGGCAATAGTTATCCTTCGTTAATGAAATAGTCTCTTGTTGCTTTGTCGCACCAACACCAAGTGCCCATGACTGCAACGCACCACACCCTGTCTTACACTTGGTTACAGGACACTCACACACACACACACACACACACACACACACACACACACACACACACACACACACACACACACACACATATATATATATATATATATTTATACATTCAAAGAGGAGAAAGATACAGATAAATAGCTATATTTGTTTGTATAACTGAGATAAACACTTTCGCTTTTCAAGAATAAAAGAAGTGTTAATTGATGACGTACTCCACCATTGAGATTTCTCCTTTTAATTTCACTTGCAGAAAAACCCTAAGAAGTATTTCAAATTTAGTTTGCATGTATCTAAGATGAATGCTCTCTCATTTATAGAATTGTATACAATAAATTTAAATAAGCTGATGTCCATCTTTAGAAAACGCCCTGCCTTAACTTAACCTAACTTTATATGGAACGGGTTTTTTTTTGCAGGCACGTGATTACTATTCAAGTGAGGGCTTTTGTGAAAATAAGCGTGCGTTACATAATGTAAATTTATTCTTGGAGGTCAAGGTTCACGTGGTGTAGAAAAGGACGTTCGTTGCGTTCTGATGGTCCGCGACTGGCCAACAGGGTGGAGAATTCCGGGGATTTCCAGTTATAGAATGGAATGGCATAATCTTACCTGGCGACACATCAGCGGCAGCGTCGGCCAGAGAGAAAAACAACATTCTTAAAGGCGCCATATGTGCAGTAGTCCTTGACCTTGAAGATTCCGAAAAGGATGGGCAATGACGTCATTGGAAGATTCACCTGAGATCATAAAAAAAAGCGGAAGACGAAGTGACGTTACAAGGTGGGCGCCACTTGGTTATTACCCCCAACCCTCGCGCTTGAACCTCGATCTTATTTATTCGTTTTACCGAATTCTTCTCTGCCATTTATGGATCTGGGGAATTCGTGGCGCCAAATTTCGGGTGCTATGCTAGTTAGCATATCCTGTTGCGAGCCGAAGTTTGACATGATATATTTGAGTTTCAACGGATAGATGATTAAACTTGGCGACATTGTCTCGAAATGTTTTGCTTCGGACGTAAACAACTGCGAGGCTAGTAGAATTCGTAAGATGTTCCTAAGGCTTCAAAATGTTTTTGTGAGTAAGTTGAGCGTGAAAGGCAATCGACAATGACAGATGCTTCGTGGATTTTACAATAAATAAGATGGGAATTATAATTTATTATAACAAAATAAAATATTTGTAGCAAGTTAGTTTGACTCTCTTGGCATCTCTCGTAGAATCTAAGAGGCAGTGCATTTAGATACATAAGCAGCATTTAAAAATACCTGTAAGTACAGATTTCTCAAAAGCCAATATTTTACACCAATAACAAGTCTATAAGAAATCTCAATACCGGGTCATTCCATAGACATGCAAACCTCAGACACAAAAAATAAAGTAAACTATAATTGTAAATTATTTTTAATTTTTTGTGTATCCTACTTTTAATTTATAAGTTGTATTCAAAGCCGCCTATAGCATTTATGCCTCTAAAGCCGGCTGGACGGGCTGGGGCTCCTCTTCCCTTTATGAAGCTGCTCAGCCAAACAGCCTTATCTAAACTCCTCGGTGCAATTGACCCTAGGGGGTCAGGGCCTACGATGTCAATCTCTGTTTCTGAGACCAAGGGCCCTGGGTTGCGAAGCATATGTTCCGGTTAGGTGGTCAACCTTACGCGGAACCCCCAGTGTTTAGTTCTCAAGCATGCTTGATCCTCAGTTTGTCTATCCACTGAAGGGATGAAAGGCTGAGTCAACCTTGCCCAGTCCGGGGATCGAACCTCGGACCTGTGTCGTGGGAGCGCGAAGCTCTACCTCAACGCCACGGAGCTTCAAACGGTCTTATCTCCGATCCTAAAAGTAATTAGTAATTAAGATGATATTTTTGAGTAAATAAAATTTAAAATTTTGAAAAGGAGTAATTTTGAAGATGTCAGTCGTGAGTGGACGGTAAGGCAAAAATCGGTGAGGGCTGGTTTGATCTTTGCTGTAACGATACAAGAAGATTTATTGATACCCTAGAAAGGAAGGTATGATTAGTAGGCTGGAACCCCTTCTTCCTTCCACGACATTCTAATGTTTACTGTATTGCATTTTACACTGAAATAAAAGTACGTTTTCAAATATAATATTTTTTTAGACGGGATACTTATTCAAAATTAAATTTTAAATAAATGTTTCAATTTTTAAAATTTATACTCTTCGATTTCAGTAGTTTTGCACTGTTTTATACTGTTTTGTACTGTTTTATACAGTTACTAAAGTATGTTATTCTTGGAGTTCACGGACTTTAAGGTAATTTTATATAATTTATTTTTATAATATAATTAATTAAATTATTTTAATTAATTAAATTATTAATTATATTATTATTTTATAATATAATAAAAATAATAGTTTTATTATAATTATAATTTTATGTGTAATATTTTTATGTTATTTTATTTTATATGTAATATGTTTATATGTACTATGTTTATGTTATATTATTTTATATGTACTATGTTTATGTTATATTATTTTATATGTACTATGTTTATGTTATGTACTATATTTATGTTATATTATTTTATATGTAATATGTTTTATATGTTTTTTATATAATTTTACAATTTTATATAACTATTTAAAAATTTTATATAATTTTAATGCGATTATTAATATTAAACGACATTAAAATCTTAAATAATTTTTTACAAAATTTTATGTATTTTAGTTGTAAAATAATAAAATAACCGGAAGGGGCTTAGTTCAGTTTGAGCTTACTACCCATCTCCATCATATCTGAATCCTTCCCGAAAATTAAAATGAAATTAATTAAAAAACCCTACTATTTTGCTACTCAGGTATTTTCCAGATTCAAATATTTGAAATATATTTTTGTGGATTATGTTTGTTTACTTATTTTGAGTTCTGTTTTTGTTTCTCATGCCAGTTGGACAAACCAAGTACGATTGAGAAGGCTCTCGTATTAAGACCAATGGATGTGTCTTTTGTTTTAATGAGCATCATTAAGGTGAAAGAATGACTTCACTCAAGTAGGTCCACGTAATTTTGAAACAGGGACCAAGCAGGAGATCCACAGACTTGGCCTGCTACCCCCAGAGGTATTGAATGAGAGCTTGGAAGACATTGTGACCACGAACCTATTTTAAGTGCCCCAGTCACCTTTAACGAACACTGCCTATCTTAGGCCGATTCGGGTTCCGAACCCACAACCTTTCTTTTCCTGATTGTTTCCTTTGCCGACTGAGCTACCGCGGCTCATTTTGCGTTTTATTGCAAGCAATTCTGCTGCTTCTGAATTTTGCCACAGTAAACACTTACCTACCTTAATTACCGCCAAGAGCCGGGTCTGTTGTTATCTTAAATAACTTGAAAATGAAAGAAAATAAAATTATATTTTTGCAAGAAATACCTGAAGGGTTTAATTGTCCATTACGCACTAACATTTCTGAAAAGAAATTTGTTCCATGACCCTGCACTTCTAAATGGAAATTTACCATTTCATATATTTGCTAATAAAAGGGATAAAATAAAAATTTGTACAAATATGTAAAAAGCGAAATTATTAGTCATTTCATCATATGAGTGTGTCCTTTATTTATACATTTCATACGAATATACCATATTTGTACGTACATCTTATGACTGTGTCCTGTATTGTTTGGTTAATCACACGTGTTTCAATATTTTGTTTTCATTGCTATTAAAGAAAAAATTGGCATCTATTACGCATTCAGAATTAATCCTCAAATTCTAAAGTTCAAAAATATATAAAAGTTAGTTTGTAAGACTGTACAGTAAAATAAGATTCAACTGTACAGAAAATTAAGTTTCAGAAAAATAATTTTGGCAAATAAAGTATACTTTTATGAGGTTGGAAAAATATTGCGCTAGTCATATTGATTGCATTAATTTTGATAAAAAATTAACAATTTCAAAAATACTATTACGGATATCTTTTATGATATCTGAACCTATGATAATATTGTAACACCGAGAAGAACCTTAAAATCTATAAATATAAGGTTCATATTTATAGATTTTAAAGTAATAACGGGTAAAATTATTAAATTCACTTCGTGTAAATGTTACGTTAATCACCATGAAAAGACCATAGCTTCTCTTTATTTTAACACTTGGCATGAGGGTATACTTCACCGCCAACTTAACGCTTGCAGCGGGCGTTTTTTCGTGAATCGCGCGAAAGTTTAGTTATTCAGAAAAATAGCAGTAAATCAAATCCACTTTGTTTTTGTGAACGAAACTTTTTTTATTTTACACTTTAATATATACTGTATGATTATTTAACAAAAAAAAAGCAATATTTTTACGAAATCACAAAAATAAACGATTTTTAATATTAAAGTCCGCTAATCTGTCAGCCCATATTTCTTCATCACTATCTTTGTCACAACGGCTCATTTTATCAATTTTGTATTCAAAAATAAAAAACTAAGCTTCAAATTGACAAAACACGACTTGTACGTTCTGGAGCTGAGAATTCGATTGAAGACGAAATATCGCAACAAAAGACCGAGTAACTCGACAACCACAACTTGTGGAAAGAAAAAATGCAAAGCGTTGCATAGCAACGCAAAAAACACGCATATAATGTCACACATACATATAATTATACGTATTTAGTAGATTTGTGGTGGTTAGCGGGTATCCACCACAAATCTCCTAAATACGTATTTTTACTTGAGCCGCGCTTCAGTGACAGACTGCAAAAAAAACGTAAAAATACGTTGCCCGCACACGAAGTGTTAAAATTCAATTCTTTTTAATCACCTTTAAACTACCTCTTAGATTTTTAAGCAACTTGCAGAATTCTAGGAGAAAACATTCTATCACACTTTTATATGTGTCATCATCTGAATAATTTCTACTGAACATATTTTAAATTATTAATTGCAGGACTTCTATGAGTTAAAAAATATGTGCTTTCTAGGCAACTCTTTTGTTTGTTTTAAATTACAGCCAGTCCTCATTTACAACAGGCTGTAGTTTTAACATCATACGATGCCATTTATAAACAAGAAAATTTCGAGAAAACACACTTTTTAAAATCATACGATGCCATTTATAAACTAGAAAATTTCGAGAAAGCACATTTATTTGCTATCATGTGTAAACACAGTATTCTAAAGAGAAGTCTAAAAATAGATACATTTATCGTACCTGATTTTTATTAATGCGCCCTGCACAAAGCAAATTCACGTACACGGCTTGAAAAATCCTAAAATATTTATTAAAATCTCGATATTTTATAACAGCTAGTACATCAAAATTTGTCGGACTGTTTATAACCAGGGATAACAAATCAATACCCCTCCTGAAAAATTTTGCGGCTCGCAGCAGAATTCATGAAATTTATAATTTAAACAAATATTATGTTATCGTAATATACATTTATGTTACAATTTTGTTTTGTTTAGTTATAAATTTTCAATTGTTCTATTGTTAATTTATCCCCTATATAATAATAGCCTAAGGTGTCTGTCAGCAAATTTTTGAAGCGGTTGTACCTGGAATGGATTCCTCGGCTAAGGGCAGGCGATTAAATTTATCAATTTATTCACGTAATAAATAGGTAAAAATAACATTTTTTTCTAGCATTTTGACGTCATTCCTTTAACCATCTCATATAATCATTTCTTGTTTTAAATTATTTAAATATCGCGTGCATTATTTTCATACGTTTTATCGCTGATCCCCTATATAATAGCCTAAGGTGTCTGTCGGCAAATTTTTGAAGCGGTTGTACCTGGAATGGATTCCTCGGCTAAGGGCAGGCGATTAAATTTATCAATTTATTCACGTAATAAATAGGTAAAAATAACATTTTTTTTCTAGCATTATGACGTCATTCCTATAACCATCTCATATAATCATTTCTTGTTTTAAATTATTTAAATATCGCGTGCATTATTTTCATACGTTTTATCGCTGATCCCCTATATAATAATAGCCTAAGGTGTCTGTCGGCAAATTTTTGAAGCGGTTGTATAATGGATTCCTCGGCTAACAGGCGATTAAATTTATCAATTTATTCACGTAATAAATAGGTAAAAATAACATTTTTTTTCTAGCATTATGACGTCATTCCTTTAACCATCTCATATAATCATTTCTTGTTTTAAATTATTTAAATATCGCGTGCATTATTTTCATACGTTTTATCGCTGAACTTACATATTAAGCAAATAATTTTCTTTTATATTTGACTTAAATAATAGATTAAGTATATAAGTGATAATTTTAAATTCAATCATCGATAATTTTTTGTTGTAATGAAATATTTATCATCGGTATTAACAATAAATTCTTTTCATATAAGTCGAGGACTACTAAATATCTAACTTTTAATTTATATATATTTGGAAATTAAGAAGTTTGTTTGTTTGTTATACATAACCACATGGTTTGACTAAATGAATTCCATGTGATTCTAAACTGCATTACAGGATCGGGAGACTCTAGAGGAGTATGAAGATAAACAAATTATTGAGAGTGAACCAGATAATTCTCAGCCGAAAAACAAACCATTTTTTCCCTGCCTCATTGGGTACTTAACAGTTTTGGAATATTAAAAATTTCACTAATCCCGTCATGTGATGGGCTATATGCTAGTTATTAATAATAATAATAATAAATATAATAGTAATATGTTGCTATAAATATTAACCTATACATGTAATACATATACATACATATACATACATTTACATGCATGTAACACTGCGAAAATTAATCCACCGGTCACATCGATGTATGCTACTATTGAATTTACTTTCCCGGACTTGTTAGGCAAAGAGATGCCTAATTAATCTACCAGTGGTAGCACCATGAAAGAGAACGGAAATTCCGAGTCGAACTTAAATTTTATTTAAGATTGATAGAAAAAGAGACATGTTTAATAATCAAAGGCAGACGAGGGAATGACCATCGAAACACATGCTGGAACAGGGTTGGACCCCAGAGCGAGACGCTGAGAAGAAAATATTTTCCAGAGAAAGTAGCTTAGTCAGCATTATTAACAAGTAAAAGGAACTTAGATCATTAAAAAATGAACAAGGGAACTCAGGAAAATGTGGAAAGTGGGAAGTAAATTTGCATTTATTGCAAAGAAAGCTTTAGGAAATGGGTTCGAAGGATTTTAAGTCATGGACACTTCTTTATTCAGATATTTCTTGATTGAGAAAATATTTTTAAAGGAACAAAAATGGGAAAGAGGAGAATTTTTAAGAGATATTAAATTGTAATAATTTTGATGTATTACATAGTATTACACACACACACACACACACACATATATATATAAAATATATATACATATATATATATATATATATATATATATATATACATATATATAATATACATATATACATACATATATATATATGTATATACATATATACATATACATATATGCTTATATATATATATATACATACATATACATATATGCTTATATATATACATATATATATATATATACATATATATATGCATATATATACATATATATACATACATATATATATACATATATGCATATATATACATATATATACATATATATATATATATATATATATATATATATATATATATATATATATATATATATATATATATATATATATATATATATATATATATATATATATAGATATATATATATATATATATATATATATATATATATATATATATATGTATACATAGAAGTTGATAATGAGAAATGAAAACAAAATAAAACACCCCCATATATATATATATATATATATATATATATATATACAGAGACACAAACAATGTGACTTGTCAAAACGGCTTCCTTTATACAGTTGCCACATACCCTTACTGAAAGGGTAAAAATTGTTTCAGTGGCGTAGAGAAGGGGGGAATTGAGAGGGTTGTAATCCTTCCATACGGACTGCAGTATACATAGCTTATATACATAAGCCATGCTATATGAATTTTGAGATATGAAAAGAAGTGGAAAGCCCCCCCCACCTCTCTTGCTGGAAAATTTGTGTTCCATTATATGCATATATTGCCAAATTGAATAAAAAAAATTACATTAACTAAAGTAACTACTTGATAACGTAATCAAGTGGTACACCGGAACCCTGTCAGTTGGAACCAAAGTTGGAATCTAAAATCTCACTTGAAAAATTACATAATATTAATAATTTTGCATTTGATATGAAATGACAATCCGAAATAAATCATGACAATTGTAGATGCGTAAAACAATACCAAAATAGAGATATTTCCGATTGCGACAGTGATAGTCCGATTTCAGCTGCCAGTAATAGAATATACTTATGTAACGTAGGAAGGTTGTCTATTTCCGTATTATAGTTTAGCGAAATATCAATACAGAGGTCATCAACCCCGAAGCACCAACTGGGAGAGTAAAAGAAAACACTAGTCTTTCAAATGTATTTATTGGATTTCGATGGTTTTAAAGGTTTATTGATTTCAAAAATTCTCTCATCGCACTTTTTGAAGCTGATTTTTATTTCGTTAAGGAGAAATACCTCACTTTAACCCTTTAAAGGTCAATATTAAAATTTCTGTCCGATTTAATGGCATTATGTTATAAGCGTTGTCTGTGAACCTCATAAGTAGGAAACATATGAAAGTAAACTTTACATTCCTTTGAAAGGTAGGATTTTTTTTTTGGGGGGGGGGGAATTGTGAAACCCTTTCCTTCTACAGCATGAAAAAAAGAGTTTCTTAAAATTAATTATATTGGAAGAACAATATATAATTATCATCAAGAAGATGTAATAAATAGATGACTACACAATTTTTCATTGTTGTTTTGGGTAGCTGTTTTTATTTGAAATCATAAGGAAAAAAATCAAATTCGAGATTTTTCATCTAAAGCAAATTTAAACTAATATATTTCAAAAACAAAAATTAATTATGCAAAATTCTATTGTCTATTGCTACCTCAAAGTGTCAATAATGTAGAAAATCGAAAAAAAATCCTTCATATGTTTTTAAAAACAAGAAAAAAAGGTATTAACAGGTGGTTTCGCTGCAAAACCACTGATCGTTAAAGGGTTTAATCTCAATTCTGAAAATGTCTCAACTTTTAGGTGCATTTTGAATAGGAACATAGATAATGCCGTTATATAAAGTATGCCAGCAAGAGTGCCCGTGCTTTGCTACGGGGACCTTTATAAATACCTTTAAACAAAATTTTTTTTCGATTTTTAACCCTTAATTTGGCTAAGTCCGCTACACCGGACATGTATATTTATAACTACTATATAACATAATTGTCAGTGTTCGCCACAGCGGACATTAATTATCTCAAAAATGGAAAATGATGTATTTTTTTTTGTTTATTTTACAGAGATCCTAATGTCTATACAGACATGGGAAAATAACAGAAATTAAAATTAAAAAATATTTGAATAAACATTTTGTCAAATTAAGGGTTAATCTGTAAAGTCTGCACAGAGCAGTTCAAGTCATTGGCGAATAACCAAATATAGTTATTTCCATTATATGCATAAATGTATAAATATAGTCATATTCAATTCCTGTGATGCATTAATTTGCACTACACCCGTAAATAAGATTTAAAAGCATTTCCCCATTAAAAGTACGAAAATTTTTTTTCAGTTACAAAAAACTTGTCATACTCACTAAACCTCTATATAAGTAGTTGATAAGTAGCAGTTTTATTTATCTAACTACAAAACATTAAGAGTGAATGTTTTTTTTTTCAAATTTATTTTTTACCTTATTTTTAAACATATCTAAAAGCATACAACAATTTATTCTTCTCTTAAATTTTGCTTGTAAAATCAAGAAATATCTATCTTATATACTTTCTTTTTGTTTTACCGTTTAATATAAAAATAATACATGTACTTTTATTTGACGTTGATTGGCAACATTAACATCTTCATATGACATTTATATATGTATATATATATATATGTACATACATACATACATATATATGTATATATATATATATATATATACATATATATATATATATATATATATGTGTATATATATGTATATATATATACATATATATACATATACATTTATATATATACATATATACATATATATATACATATATATATACATACATATATATATATATATATATATGTACATACATACATACATATATATGTATATATAGAAGTTGATAATGAGAAATGAATACAAAATAAAACACCCATCCACCCACCCACACACACACACCACACACACACACACATATATATATATATATATATATATATATATATATATACATATATATATACATATACATATATATATATATACATATATATATATATATATATATACATATATATATATATATACATATATATATATATATATACATACATACATATATATATATATATATATACATATATATATATATATATATATACATACATATATATATATATATATATATATATATATATACATACATATATATACATATATATATATATATATATATATATATATATATATATATATACATACATACATACATATATATATATATATATATATATATATATATATATATATATATATATATATATATATATATATATATATATATATATATATATATATATATATATATATATATATATATATATATATATATATATATATATATATATATACATATATGACACAAACAATGTGACTTGTCGGAGAGCATTTCCAAAACTCCTTCTTTTATACAGTTGCTACATACCGTTATATAGTACAATATAACGGTACAGTAGAACGCGAATTTACCATATGTTCCTATTCACCAGGTCGATCAAGGACCCTGTATTTTTTTTTGTGAGCATAACCCACCTGGACCTTGAACTGTATGAACTGTTCGTGGTCCAGTTGTGTTATGTTAAAAAAATAAAATTAAAAAAAAAACTGATTAATCTATTTTAACTGATAACTTTTAATTTAATAATATTCTACGTAGAACAACACAGACATATAGATATCACTATAGGGAACTTTATAATATACAATTGAGGCTATTGATATATATAAATGGATATATAATTTCTCTTTATATAACCCTTGCAGGAGTTAAACCTCCGCCCGATCTTGCGCACCAGTCTCTCGTACCCCAGGGTTATATACCATATAATTCTCCGGTATATGACACCATCTCTTGGTGTCCCTGTTTTTCTACTACTTTTGTAGTAAATAAAAAATCTTGAAAAACTTTTATTCTTACTTCTAAACACGTCGTTTGCCATATGATAACTATGAAATATTTTAACTTCCAGTCCTAACCCTGGGAAAAGTATGAAGGAAAATTACCTAAAATCATTACCATAAGCATTTTTTAAAGTAATCCAGTCATCCGGATTATTTGATAACATGATAAGTTTCGCTCTAGATAAGATACGAAAATGTACAAGAAAATAATTTTTATTTACATACAAATCATTTTAAAAAATGAGAGTAGACCGAATGGGTAGGGCTTTAATCTTCGGTGTCAGAGTTCGTGGGTTAATATCCCATAGTAGGCGTGGCTTTTGGGAATCGGCTTTGAGCAGTAGCAAAAGTGTAGACGTTACTGCTACAAGCCAACCATCATAAAATGAAAATTTCCCAGTAATATTCGTTTAAAATATTTTTAATGCACTATATATTTACAAATATATAGTGCACTATTTATATTTGTTATTGGTGCAGTATATATATGTGTTATTTTGCTATAGTGCACTACATATATTTGCTATAAGTAAAAAAACTAAACTCATTGGCGCAATAGCCCCTAGTGTGCCAATCCCCGTTTCCGAGACCAAGGGCCCTGGGGTGCGAAGCATATGTTCCGGTTAGGTGGTCATCCATACGCGGAACCCCCAGTGTTTAGTTCTCAAGCATGCTTAATCCCCAGTTTGTCTACCCACTGAAGGGATAAAAGGCTGAGTCAACTTTACCCAGTCCGGGGATCGAACCTCGGACCGCGCTGTGTCGTGGGAGCGCGAAGCACTACCTCAACGCCACTGGGCTTCATTTGCTATAAGTATCTGTATATATTTGTAAATATATAGTGCACTGGGATACTATAAATACATAATATAGTGACTGGAAAGTATAGTGACAAATACGTTTATGTATTTCTTTCTTATACAAAGTAAAAATAAAAACTATTGTAATCGTGGAAATTTTTTTTGAGGGCTACTGTCTACTGTTTTGCACACGAAGGCTAATGAGGAGACCTGTACCTACAGCTTAAAGCCAATTCCAAACAGCTACGAACATCCATGCCCGCAGCGTGATTCGAACCACGAACTCCGGTTCCGAAGAGCAGTGTTCTACCATTCAGATATTATCCGGCTCTTGAAATCTTTAGATCTTCAGATTTCAACGCAAATATCCATTCTTACAAATTCCTGAATCCGTTTTGACTACTTTCAGGTGTCACGACTCTACAAGGAAAATTTATATTTGAAATTCGAAATAACCATTTTAGCAGTCACTGAATGCATTTTGATTTGTTTCAGCTGTACGTCTGTACGTGTTTAAAAGTCAATAATAAAATTATGTGAAACGTTTGTAATAATGTAAAAAAATATCACAATAATTATGGAAAATAAATTAAAATTAAGAAATAGTAAAATATATGATTAAAAAATGTAACAGCCCAACCCTACCTCTTTCTGTCTCCCCTCCATTTCAAATTATGCTAATTTAAATACACGTAAAGTCATAGCCATAAGTGTAAAGTTTCAATAATGAAAAACTTCTTAGAAAATGAAGTTCATTCGAAGTTTTAAGATTTCAGTTAGGATTAACACTAAACATACCATATAACGGGTCAAATGACCCATAAGGTTTATGTAAAAAATGCAATGGGAAGTGAATTAAAAATTCTTATTCTTTGTGTTTGCAATACATAAAAAATGACAATATACAATTTTGTTTAATTATAATAAAGTTTATTTGTCTATTTCCTTCCAATTTTCATATTTCGTACATTTATAATCTGAAGAAATAAAGCCCGGTCATTTGACTGGCTATGGTAGAAATAGGTATGTATTAAGTGTTGGTATGTTTAGTGTTAAAGGACACATACATGCACAAATTTAGTAATTGCATCGAGAAACTTTCCATACATGTTTGCAACAACAGCTTAAAGTGTTGGATCTTTTTTGCACGCTGAAAGTGTTAAAATCCTATTTTGTTGATACAGGAAAGTGTAGGCAATATAACCCTTTTGTGCTTTGAACAAGATACCATAAACAGCTTGAGCTACGATCAAATCATCGATTTTTTTCCTAATGTAGCAGGTGATGCAGGTATTATCATAACGCCTTAACAAGGTTGCTAACCTGTTACTCATTTATCACCAGCCGAGAAGCACGTGTAGCTTAATATATGATACGGACGCGAGTAACATTACCCCCGCTGGGTCTTCGTAATTTGGAAGAAGGGACCAAGCAGAAGAACCCCCAGCTTGACCTGCCACCCCCAGAGGTATTGCTTGAGAACTTGGAGGACTTTGTGACCACGAACATATTTTACGTATCTCTGTCACCTTTAGCGAACACGGTGGATCTTAGGCCGGCTCCAGGCTGAAACCCGCAAACTTTCAGTTACGAGATCTCTGTCTTTGCCGACTGAGCTAGAAATCATTGATGTTAAAAATTAGGAAAATGATGTTATAAATATCTTTTCTCTTTATCTAATAACATAGGGATAAAGTTAGTCATTTTTGTTCTCTAAGTTGAGTTCAGCCTGAATATATGTTACATGGATATAAATTATATATTTTTTTTCTATCTATTTAGTAGTATTGGGGAAACAGGTCGGTTTTCTGCCACGAGCGCCAAAGACCCTTGTTCTGGCCATGATGTAACAAGAACAGTAAAAACTATTTAAGTTGATTTGAAATTGAAGCTATTGATGTAAGAAATCTTGAAAAATCTTGCATTACAGGATTTTTTTATCGTGCTCATTAATGGAGGTTGAGGCATGCACCGATGTACTTTCCCACGATGGTCAGCACGTGCATACACATCTGTGGACTAAATTTGCAAGAAGAATTTAGGTGCAGCTGTTGACTTCTTGTTTTAGTGGGGACCCCAACGGAGGAGTTATAGCTCACGGAGTGGCACAAGTGTAACGGTCAAGCCCAGGCAGGGATGTAGCCGTGAGATACGGGGGCGGCGGCTAAGCAATAATGTCAACTTTCACCAAAGGGGCCATTTTAATGAACCCATCTGCACTTCCGAAGGAGGTGCAGATGTGGGAAAATTTCACCAACAAGAGATTGGGACAGAGAAAAAAAAAGGGGGCGTTGAACCGAGGTGTAAAGGTGTGGAAAGAAAGGGGAAAAGGGACTCGAGGTCGGGATTCAAGAGTGGCTGGACATCGAGATCCCGCGAACAAGCCAGAAATCCCGGACCAGCAATCTATTCCCTAACCTCGCAGGAGTATTATCGACACGCCAGTACCGACGTCCAGCCTGCTCCCCTGTAATTACCGGAGGTAAACTTAACAATATTCATAATTATTACCTGGGTCTCATAATCTTTTGATAAGGAATACTATTTCAAGAGTATTGACGAATAGCAAAGCCAAATAATTACAGGTCATGTAAAAAACTAATCAAGGGATGTATTAATTTATAAATATTGTACACTAGCATATATCCCATCATATGACGGGATTAGTAAAATTTTAATATTCCAGAACTGTTAAATACCCCATGAGGCAGGTAACAAATATTTTGATTTTTGGCTGAGAATTATCTGGTACACTCTCAATAATTTATTTAACTTCATACTCCTCTAGAGTCTCCCGATCCTGTGAATGCAGTTTAGAATCACATTGAATTCATTTAGTCAAACCGTGTGGTTATGTATAATAAACAAACCACAAAAGAACAAACTTCTTAATTTCCAAATATATATAAATTAAAAGTTAGATATTTACTAGTCTGTGAAAGACTCCTAGACTTATATGAAAAGAATTTATTGTTCATACAGGTGATAAAATTTTCATTGCAACAAAAGTAATCGATGATTAAATTTCAAATGATCACATATGTACCTAATCTATTATTTAAGCCAAATATAAAAGAAAATCATTTACGTAATATCTAAGTTCAGTGATAAATGATATTATGATAGTGTAGACGATATTTAAATAGTTTAAAATATGAAATGATTAAATGAGATGTTTAAAGGAATGACGTCACAATGCTAGAAAAAATTGTTATTTTTACCCATTTATTAAGTGATAAATGGATAAATTTAATTGCCTGCTCTTAACCGGGGAAAATAGGGCTTGAAATAATGGCATTAAACTATCGAAAAGGGGGGAAGGGTTGAATTTCGAACGTTTTAAAGGCGACAGTATTTTTTGCTGTGATATGAAGCATATTTATACTAATTTATTTTAGAATCGGATCGATAGTTTAGGAGAAGGTAAACTTTATTCGCTTTGAATAGATGTCTCTATCCATTCCAGGTCCAACAGCTTCATAAATTGGAGGACAGACGGACAGATAACTTAGGCTATTATTATAGAGGGGATAATAAATGCTTTAATTTAAATATTAGGCATTTTTCTTGGATTCCATAGCTTATATTTTATTGTGTTTCCCCTTTGAGAACGAACACTGGTGTTTGTGTTGTAAGTAGATTACAACAGGGCACATAAATAAGTTCGGGGTCACAATGTTTTCTGAGTTCAAACAATACCCCTGGAGAAAACAGACCAGGTTAGGGGTCATCTGCTAGGTCCCTGCTTCTAAATTACGAGAATCCAGTAGGGGCAATATTTCAGTTGGGGAGGGGCAATGTAGCATTCCCTAAGCTACACGTGATCTGTAGGTGGTGATAAATGAATAACAGCTTCATAATAGTGTTTAGTGTAAAAATATCTCCCTATATTGCTAGCCGTGTTGGAAAAAATATTTCTAAAACTGAGAATTTTGTGTGTAGAGTTCGAATTGGCTCTGTTTTTTCCAATGTCCGTTTAAGTGAATGCTATATTATTTAAATATTGTGCAGTGTTAAGTATTTTGAAAAAAAAATTTATTAATAGTTTTATTTGTTATATAAGTAAAACGTGTGTCAAAATTTTCATTTTTAAAATCTCAGAGAATTGTTAGTGAACTAGATTTACTTCGACTGAATTTAAAAAAAAAATTATGAAAATTATACTATTTAATAAATTTTTTTCAAAATGCCAAGTGCATAACATATAGCCTATATGACCTTCCTTTCTTTATTGCATGTTCCGCATTTATCCGAATGGGTACAGAATTATACTTATGTAAAATATAAACTATATTAAACAATCTTTTAAATTTGAGGAATAGTTTATCAAATTTCAAAATCCCCCTGACGTTAACCCATTAATGCAGTAAGTGTTTCTGTACAATATATACTGCTGAAAGTTTTAAATAAATTATGGATTTCTATAGTAATTAAAGAACTAAATTTAAGCAACTGGGATTAATACAGACCGTCTTCTTTAGTGGTTGGTTGATTTAGAGCCCGACAGTGTACCGTTTGGCAACATGTCGGTTAATTAGACCGAGATCTACTGCTTGCAGTCGATTCTAAACTGCCACGAACTTCTATGTCACCAGTCGAATACGAAACCATGAACTCTGGTACAGAAGAGCACTTTGCCATAGCTCGGTGTCTCAAAATTAGTGATGAGCTAGAATCTTAAACGCCCAGGGAATGGGAGAAAATATATTGTGAGATAAGAGATAATACAATAATAAAATATTGTAAGATAAGAGATAATATAATAATGAAATATTATAAGATAAGAAATTTATTTGCTATTATACACTCAAGAGCCAAAACATTATGACCACATGTGAATAACGAGTTGCCCCACCGTTGGCGCTCAACACTGCTTCAACCCGCCTTGGCATAAATGCCACAAGTCCTTGGCAGATGGTCGGAAACAGATTGTACCAGATGTTTAAGCTGCACAGTGACAGTGATAGTGTATTTACACAGGTAGAGGTGACAGACTGTTTTTTCTTTTCAGTCAGGTGATTCACTTGCACAAAGCGGATTTAAATTACAAAATGTTTTTAAAAATGTTAAGCATCATTCAAAATAAAAGTTATATTTTATAAAATGTTAAATATTTCTTTTTAGTGTTGTAAGCAATTAATTTATTCGTAGTCACACATCTGAATGACTGTCTACATTCATGTCTTGGATTCACCCTTTTTCAGCATTCATCCTTTTATCTTTCATTCTCCTTATAAAACTTGGTTTGAGCCACCCTCATTAATTCCGGCGTCAAGATATCAGCTAAGTATCCAGTTGTCTTCCAAATTCTTCCTTCCAGTGCCATTCTTCTGCGTTCGCACATGGATTGCGGCTGCGACGCGACGTGTGAGCTCCAGGTGCTTGGGTTTGCCTTGCGCGGTGGAGTGGCTCAGTACTTGCGATCTGCCCATCACCACTGGGAGATGCCTGATAGGCGCCTGGGACATGGTATTCCACTCGGCTTGGGATTGGCTGGTAAGCACATTGGCATCAAATTCTAAAAAGGGCAAAATATCTTGGCGATGCTTTCCACGATTGGCTTCTTATCCATTGATTTAGATTAGCTTCTATCTATTTATTTCTTTTTGTTTAACCTTTATGTATTCCTTTATTTAGAAGAATTTAGAATTTGCAAAGAATGGAGATTGAAAATTTAAATTGTAAATATTGCAGCTCTGTGTTTTATCAGAAAAAAATATTTAACAAAGCCTGTTAATCGCATGCGTAAAAATGAAAATGAAAAAAATGGTCAAAATGAAAAACCTGAAAGTAATATAGAGTGTAAAGAGGAAAACTGTAACTGGAAATTTCAAAATTTACCGGAATTGCGAGAACATTTAGAAAGTGCTCAAAATTTGAAAGAATTTAGGATGTTTCAGAAATTAACATTTCCCTCCAAACCTGGTAAATTTCGTTTTAAAAATTGTATCCAAATATTTCTACATGTACATCTTTATTTAATATATTAATGTCCTATGTAGGAATTATATGAATATGCATATTTGTTTAATATATATGTATGTATTATATAGATTTAATATATGCATGCTTTTTTCAGAATTTATGTAACTTTATCAATCTTTTCTTTTTTTTTTGTAAATCTGAGATTTTTAGAATATTTAGGTAGTTACCAATTATGTCTACCCCTTAATTGGTTGTAAGTAGTAATAAGCTAGCCTATTTTATATACATTCATATATCCAATATACATATATATATATATATATATATATATATATATATATATATATATTTTTTTTTTTTTTTTTTTTTAAATGTGCAACAGCCCCTAGGGGGTCAAGGCTTACGGTGCCAATCTCCGTTTGCTGGACCAAAAGCCTTGGGGTGAAAAGTTCCGGTTAGGTTGTCAGTCTTACGGGGAACCCCCAGTGTTTAGTTCTCAACCATGCTTGGCCCTCAATTTCTCTACCCACTGAAAGGATGAAAGGCTGAGTCAACCTTGTCCATCGCGGGGATCGAATCTCGGACCTGTGTCGTGGGAGCGCGAAGAGCTACCCCAACGCCACTGATATATATATATATATATATATATATATATATATATATATATATATATATATATATATATATATTATATATATATATATATATATATATATATATATATATATATATATATATATATATATATATATATATAAATTATTAGTAAATAAGAATAGCATGTTCATAGCTCGAACAAGGTCGCAAATAAGGCAGAATAGCGCCATTTATTTGTGACCTTGAACTTGTGTGTGAGAGGGAGTGAAGAGAGGGTGAACACACATATATTTATCTGCTCAATTAAGTTTTTCATTTGTGCAATCCCACTCTACCTGATGTCACGATTGTGGTGTCTTAAGCTGAAGTCATCTTTCTTACAAATACTACGCAATTCTATTATGTATGGTATGTCGACAGAGAAATTAAATATTAGATTATTTACTGCCGAATCAAACGCGGAACTATTGAAATCACAAAAGTTGCAATAGTTCCGTGATCTAAAAATACACAAACAGCTTTACTTTATTATTTCGATTTTTCAGTCTGGGGCCTTTTGCTGATTGTTCTGTTTTTTTTTTCTGTACTTCGGTTTTCGTTGATTATCCGTACAAAAACAATCGGTAAAATCCAAAACTGACGAAATCTGACCAATTATTTCATGATTTTTTTTACGTTCCAATTTCATCACCATCATTCGTAAATCTCCTATGTACCTTTTCTTAGACGTCAACTGCACTGAGCCTACGTTTAACCAAATACGATGAAGGAAATACGATTAAAATATTTGAACTCTACCCCTGGGGTGATCAAATAATAGTCCACGAAATTTATAGTTGAAAGAATATCGCATTTATTATTGGAAATATACTAATATTCCATTAATATTGATTTTTTTATAGATATTGCTTGTACTGTGCGCTCCCCTCGACAGCCATACACCTTCATTTGCCTTTGACCCGCTATCGCCCTCTCCTGGAAGGCTTCAGAGCCCACTAGGAGGCGGTACCGCCCCCGTTGAGAACCTATGATCTAATCAATCTAATGAGTTGTTTTTACACAAATGATCATAGATATTTTACTACTTTCAAATAATATTCTTAGGCCAAAACGCAGGAATATGCAGAAGAACGTCATTGATCAGTTTAGATAGTGAAATACATAGAGTGTAAAGAGAAGCACAGAGCGAGAACTCAAAGATCAGTTTTCTTTGCCGATCACTCCTGGCCTGCATAGTGCTATTAAAATAACCAGTTGCCGGTTATCAATGTCCCCTCCCCTTTGACGACCAATACATTAAATTTTGGTTTGGTTTGGAGTGCTACGGTCTACTATTTTGCAACACGAGATCTAATGTGACGACGATCTACAGCTTAAAGCCGATTTCGAACGGTTACGAACATCCGTGCCACAATGGCATTCGAACCCACGAACTCCGGTACGGAAGGCCAGCACCCTAACCAATTGGCCTTAGTTCGGCCCCAATGCGTTAAAAGCTTTGAAATATCGAAAGTTTTGCATGTAAAACCTCGAATTTTACTTGTATGTATTTGACATGCGACTTTTTAGTAGGAGAGGATAATGAATAACAGAATAACAGAAACATTTTTCACTTTTAGATTATTTATTAACTTTTATATTAATGTATAATATAAAAATGAAAGAAATTTCTTGAATAACAATCAAAAATTAAAATAAATGTAAAATTAAAATTTAAATAATTTTTTCGAAAATATTTTAGAAAGCTTTTTTATTAATTAGCTGTTAGCAGTACATTTTTATATAATATTTAACATCTAGTCTTGGCACT
>CM063510.1:66801150-66808650 GCA_032207245.1 Pardosa pseudoannulata
GCAAGTTATACCTATCTTCTGCTCAATCATATACTCTTCGTTATCACAGAGAAAATAATAAAATCTCATTAACTAATGTTTTGTTTTTATGTTCACTTCTTTGTCAAATTTGACACATCACACTTTCACACTTGGGATACCAACTGTTTTCAAGAAGTAAATGAAATAGGAAATTTCCCATGAAGCTTAAATGCATAAAAATGTCATTGAAGTTAAAAGTTAGTTGAAAGATTTATTTAAACTACTTTAATACTTAAAGTTGCAATCTCACTGTTGATGCCTCATAAAAGGAGACTACTTATAAAGGAAGACTAAATTATTTCCTCGATTTGGTTTAGAGCGCTACGATCTACATTTTGCTACACTAGGGTTAGTGAGACCGGAATCTACCGCTTAAAGACGAATCCAAACTGCTACGAACAATCAATCCATGAGTAGAATTCGAACGCGTGAATTCCGGTTCAGAAAAGCAGTGCCCTACCATTACGATGGTAAAGCCTTGCTCTTCGGTAGGACAATAACACCCTGCTACATTACTTATCAGACTTGTAGGAAGTTTTGTAAATGAGAAAACATTCAGATGATGCCTGAAACTATTTTGATGACTATTTTGATGACCTATTACGACGGCCGAATGTTAGAACATTGCTCTCCGGTACTAAAGTCCGCGGTTTCGAATCCCACTGCTGGCTTTGATGTTAGCCATTCGGAATCGGCTTTAAGCAATAGGTCCTGGCATCATTAACCCTCGTGAGCAAAACAGTCTACCGTATCGCCAAACCGTATCTCACATAAAGTAAAGTAAATTTTAATGAAACACAGCCAAAAATGTGTATAATTTAATACGTTTGCCAAGAATCATGTGCTCGTAACAAATTTTTTATTTATCTATCTTATTCAAATTTTTCATGCTTTGGATATAGTTTTATATGAAAGCAAAATCATATTTTTTACCCATTTTCTTTGAATATGTCTATATAAAATAAGTACGGCTCGCGGTCTTCAAACATAACACGAAATGATCCTTTGTGGTTGAAAGGTTGCTAACCCTGCATTACGCCCTCATAATCCAAATATTTAAAAAATAAACGAGAAGAACACCATGGCTTGGTTCAACATCAGAGAGCAACACATTAGACTCCCCTCCATACTCATCCCCCCATTTGTTCAATGATTTGTTGTACACATCACCAAGACTTCTGACCGCGATATCTTTTCCGGACCTGGATGGTCCTTTAATCCAGACACCACAGGATCCGTCAAGTTCGCTCTTGTCAAACTCTTTAATACTTTCCAGGGTTTTTTTATATCTCAAATATATTCTTGGGTGTTGCTTCTCTATTTCGTCGAATTTACCTTTCTTGGCTGTGTAACATCACTGAACTTACTTTTACTTTTCTCTTTGCTATCTTGCATTACACCATACTCTTTATAATCATTATCCTTCTTGCAATAGTTCGAAGCTTCTTTAACCCTCTAAGCGGTTCGCACGTACAATTTTCGACCTCCAAAGACGTTCCGAAAATGGATGTATTGTACATTTCTGCCAGCTTTTTCCCTAGTGGAGTTTTGAAGTAGGAGGGTCAGGTCGATTGTTTAGGAACTGCACCCCTCTTTGACTGACATTTATTGAGGTATGCACCCCTACTCCCTGAGGCACAAAGACCAAACCTCATGGCATTCAATCTCATACTCTTATAATATATCTCTCATTGCAATATATCTTTGATGACTTTTTTAATAATCTCTTAAAAATATCGTACTTTTAGAATCATTTTTTTATGGGATGTTCGAAAACTTTCGCTTTATGTGTAAATGAAAAAAACATTGCAAATGAGCACGATTATAAGTAGTGCAAAACTCTGTACCATACATTAAGTATTCAATACGATGACACTTTGGTCCTGACCAAAGACTTTATTCATATAGAAATTGGTGTGAAACACCAATTATTGCTCCTGCATTCGCGAGACATCCCTTCAGTACAAAGTTTTAAACAGAAATGACTCAACACTAACCTAAACTATCATTTATTTGGCACTTTCATTCACGAGAGAGAACAGTAGTTAGACTCAAACAATCATATATGTATTATTCCAAAATGTTTTCACATCTGGTGAACAATTATTGCTCCTCTGTCCATGTATGTCAAAGTACATCTTAACATTATTCCTAAAAAGGTTTTACATAAAATAAATAGTACGTACGAACAATTTATAAAACACTAGAAAGTTTGCCCGTGCTTCGCTACAGTGAACTTAATGTATTACTTTTAAACAAAGATTTATTTTTCGTGAATAGCTCTCTAAATTCGTCACAGTTCAGTTCGAGGCATTGGCATATTTAGATATTTCTATCATAAGCGTATTATAACATTATTCAGTTTTTATAATCGAATTTGTGTCATATTAAATTTGCTCAAACTTTTTTTATGGTAAAATATAAGTTTAACCCTAAATTACATTACTGTATTACTATTGTACATTCATTAGCAACGTTATTAGATCTTGCCATATTACGTGGTAGAATAGGAAGCAGGGGTTTTTGACAGCAACAGTTCTAATTTCGGTGGTATTAATAAATGTCCAAAATTAAGGAAATTTAAGCCACAGGGTTTTGTATGAAACAGAAACACACATTCCTATTGACAACTATATATGAATATGAAAATAACTATATAAAATGGTAGGTTTTTATGTGCCCATGAGAGTCACTGAAATTTATACTTTTTGTTGTTAGAATATTGTCGATAAACATTTCATTGTAAATTAAAACTTAACCAAGAATTAAATTTAAAATTAGTTCTTATATAAAAATGCTATAATTTGGGTCACATAGAAATGAAAGAGAATCACTTTATATCTAAATTTCTAGCTCAAATTGAATGGATACTA
The DNA here is from genome assembly GCA_032207245.1 of Pardosa pseudoannulata. Classification (NCBI taxonomy): domain Eukaryota; kingdom Metazoa; phylum Arthropoda; class Arachnida; order Araneae; family Lycosidae; genus Pardosa; species Pardosa pseudoannulata. Next base: position 66,804,045 of record CM063510.1, read on the forward strand.
CGCAGATGTTTAAATAATATAAAATAAGAAATGAATAAATGAGATATTTAAAGGAATGACGTCATAAGGAGAAAAAATTATCGTTTTCACCTATTTATTATGCAATAAATTGAAAATTTTAATCTCCTGCTTTTAACCGAGGAAAACTGCGTTTAAAACAATTGCATGGGATGACGTCACATTGCTTCTTTCACTTAGTTATGATGCGATAAATTAAAAAGTTAACCGTTTGAGTTTAACCGGGGAAAATAATGCTTGGAATAATGGCATGAAATGCTCGAAAAAGAGGAAAAGAATGTATTTCGAACGTTAAAAATTTTCAAAAACCTTCGTAATGATATACCTAATAATTTCCCAAATTTTCACGGCGATTGGATGTATGGTTTTTCAGTCAATTAAGTACAGACAGACAGACACAAATTCATTTTTATATATAGAGATTATAATGGCATGAAATTTTGGCAAAATTCTGAAAATAACATACACTCTTTCTGCGCTCAAAAATGTACCTTCACTCCAGAATATTACTTTTCTTTTACAGTAACTATATTTTGCGTTTTTGTTAAGGTCATAGTTTTAATGTCTGAGTTAAACGTTCTTTATGGTAATACAGTTTAGAAAAATTCCTTAATTGTCCATTTAACGAAGTAAAATTTTCTCCTCACGTAAACCATTTCCTTTAGTTAAACTCGTAAAAGTCGCCTATTGGCTAACCAGATAGATGTACGAGTAGTAGGTGTTGTATCATTTTCACGTGATTTGCCTTTAAAAATTTAGCAGTAAATTTTACAAAATTGGGACAGACCTGACTGTTTTTCGGTTATTTCTATATTCATAAGCTGCGATGTGCTCCAACTACTATTGTGCATGTTCTAAATTATATATATATATATATATATATATATATATATATATATATATATATATATATATATATATATGTGTGTGTGTGTGTGTGTGTGTGTGTGTATGTATGTGTGTGTACTCATAAGCATAAATCAAATATAAACTCTCATATTTATTAATTAATTTTAATCCAGAAATTTCCCTGTATATAACATCTATTCCCATGCTTAATACTTGCTTAGCTGCCAACATTATGATTTTACGAGTACGGGTTAGTGTAACAACATGGTTTGTTTGTGGGTACAAAAATAACGGTATATACAGGAAAACGAAGCCGAATGTTCTTGTCTACTACATAGATTCTGGAAAAATTTAGACAAATAAAAACTAGTTTTACAACATTCCTTGCGGAACCACAGAACGGAAAAAAATTTAAACTATATACTACTATTTATATTTGATTTTTCATATTTACGATAGTATTATAAATTTATCCACTAAAAAATATATTTTTTGTTTACAAAAATCTTATGGTTGTTATTTATATATTTCTATTTATATATTTGTTTATATATTTCAGTATGAAATACGAAAAGTTGGTTAAAAAATTTAAATAATTTTCGATCTATTGAGATTTAACTGAATAACTAAATTTACGGGCAAAACGCCTGTTCCCGGTACAATTCCGCTACGAAATGTACCTGCACACAATGTGTTAAAACATAAACAGTGCAAGTAAAAGATACCTAATTTTTAATTTAATTTAGGTGAATATTAATTTTCTTAAATGTAATAATATACTTAATTAATAATATGTGTAAAAAATTGTTGAGAAATCAGCTAAAGCTTTCTTTTTAGCGGCGTGTATAGAAAGGGTAAACCCTACTGTTAGAGTGTATCACTGAGAAGCAACATCTACAGGTAAAGTAAATGGAGTGGCGCTCAATGTATAAAGCAAAATAAAACTAAAGAAATTCAACATATTTAGAAATACATTGAGCTATCGCTTGATTAATGCATGTATTCAAGCTTTAGCTTAGTTAGTTTGGTTTGGTTTGGAGCGTTACGGTCTACTGTTTTGCACACGAGGGCTAATGAGACCGGGACCTACTGCTTAAAGCCGATTCCGAACGGCTACGAACATCCATGCCATACTGGGATTCGAACCCACAAACTCCGGAACCGACGATCAGCGACCTAACCATCGTTCGGCTTAGCTTAGTTAGAGTTAGTTAAAAGTGTTATTGAAAGATTTGTAGCAGACAGACAATAAAGCAAGTTAACCCATATTGGATCGCTGTCCTATAAACAGGACAGCAAATAGAATTCCATTTAATAATAAAGTTATAAATATTTTCTGAGTGGATTTTATTTTAAGACCTTTAAAATAGGCACACTTTATCATAGTAGCAAAAAAAAAAAACAAAAAAAACTGAGAAATCAAAATATATTGTATTGTAAAATTTATTTTTAGCAACCCCTTAAAAATTGTCATTTTTTAATCTTTAATTTTATATTTATTATTATTTTTTTTCAAACATAGTGGAGGTTACTTGTAGTACTCCAGACATTGGCACTACATTCGTGAGTAACGCTAGGTCCAGAAAACGGTATTATGGCACCAAACACTTTATCCATTTTAACGATGATTCTTCAATTGATCCACAAGATCGTTATTATAAAATTCGACCTTTTTATGACAAAATCAGCATAACCTTGAAGCAATTTGATATATTTTCTGAAAATCTCACCATCGATGAAAGAATGGTGAAATATTTTAGAAGGCACAGTTGCAAGATGTTCATGAAAAATAAACCTGTAAAATTTGTATATAAATTTTGGGTATTAGCATCCTATAACGGATATCCTTTTTCTATTACCCCTTACCAAAAATGCCAGTTCAAGAACTGCAAAAGAAAATCAACAACAGTGTGCTTAAAATGTAATGTTGAACTTTGCTTTGAATTTTTTCCCAAATTTCACCTATGAATCAACCTTATGCAATGTAAGTGATATTTGCTACATTTTAGTAGTGTACTGGTCCGTTGGACTAATTATAAGACAGCTAATTACTTAATTCAAATTTATTTTTAAAATTTTGGTTTTATATGCTTAGTTACACCATATTAATGTTATGAATCAAGTTTTAAAAATTTTCAGAAATATTTAGTTGGTGTGGCACAATATGGGTTAAATAAAAGTTATTAAATATTTTTCTATCTCTGTTAAAAAAATAAATAAACAGCTATAGCAGTAGAGATTTTATCATTTCTTTAGCTTAATCTTACATTAAAAAATAAACTTAAGGTGTTGATTAGAAGGAATTTATAAACGCAATGTAACTAAAATGTTAACCTAAACTAAAATGCCATTTTTTGGTACAGGATAATAACAGTTCGATTCCCTCTTTTGACATGAATATTTGTAGCGGGGATTACTTTAAGATGTAGACATTAGTTGTAGATGGAGGAAATATATGGAGGTATCTTAAGATATTGAATAAATATCGAAATAATTATAACATTTTGGAGAATCCAAGAAATATAAATAAATACATATAGATGTATAAATAAATATATATAACTATGTATATATATAATACATACACATTTTTCATAATAATAGTGCCGAACGCCCATTTCCTGGCACCTTAAATTTAGAATCCCAGCCCCGTTAATTCCTTTTTCCTGCGCATTGTGGCGTACTATATCTTCTAGAATAAACTAGAAGTAATTAAAGTGAAGTGTTTGGTTACCGGAATGACATCATTCCTGGAGCCACGCCCCTTCTTATACTTAATAAATAGCCTGGCATACAGATTTCGAGGCTTTTCCTTTGAGATCGCGATGTAATATATCATCAATGTTTTTTGTGTTTGTGTTCTTTTTCCCTACGGGGATGTTTGTGTTATCTGGTGTTGTAAATAAAAGATTTTTTTTTTGTAAGCGAACGTCTGCATCAATCAACTTGGCTACTACAGTCTACAGTATTTTTAAATTATGTGGACCTTATATTAAGTTATTATTATTATAAGTTGTTATATAAATATATATATATGTATGTCGAATATAATAAATCAAAATTATTGTTAATATCGCTGATCAAGCTACTTTCTCTGGGAAGGAATTCATCTACGCGTCTCATTGTGGGGTCCAAATCTATAAAAGCAAAAAGTTTTCCTGGGCATTCTACCTTCTGCCTTTGACCGAGTAACATGCCGTTTTCGTAGCTTTGAAATAAAAATTTTAATCCTTTTACGGACTTGCACTTCAATGTACAACGACTGCTTTCGTCATTACTGCTAGCTGCCTAGATTTCTCATTGCCCAGTTGGCCGGGCAAGTAAAAAATATAGGGACTACAATTCTATGTCACCGGCTGATTAATTTTCGTCGCGTTACACGTGCGCACCCCCCCCCATATATATATATATATATATATATATATATATATATATATATATATATATATATATATATATATATATATATATATATATATATATATATATATATATATATATATATATATATATCAGTGGCGTGCGGTCTATATGTGCAGGGTGTGCACTGCACACCCTGGCAAAATTATGAGAGACAATAATTTTCTGCACCTATATCTACCTATCTTTATATGGTATATAATAAATCTTATTTATAATATACTCAAATATTATGTTGATTTGCTTGCCTGTATTCTCGCAGTGCGTGCGGTACTAGGTGCTGCACCACGTAGCGCGTTCAAAAGCAAACGAACATAAG
>CM063510.1:66813650-66816150 GCA_032207245.1 Pardosa pseudoannulata
ACGCAGAAGGGCATATCTCAACTTATGACAATTCTGGCTTTAGTTTCAAACGGAAGGGCAGTTTATTGTTTGTCTATTGGCTGTTGCAAACATGAGAATGAATGGGTAGGGCATTATAGTAGTTCGTGACATTGCCACAAATTGCTCTATAGGATAGGCCAACTAAATGCAAACATACTATTCGTATGAGCCATTCTAATGCCAATAATCATAAATTTTTATTCAAAGTAAACTTTGCAATCCCATCACACTTTTATCTGAGTTTGAAGAAAAAATGCAGTTTCTTACTAACATAACTCAGAAAGATTTTATGTAGTTCTACTGTTACACACAAGCATATATTACAACTGTAATTATAGTTACTTTGGTAAGAAACTGCATTTTTCTCCATATTCGGATAAAGGTGTGATGCGGTTGTTTTTTACAGTGAACGCAAGAATTTACTTCATTGCATTTTCACCCAAATATTAATCTTGAAATACAATGATAAATCTCAATTGATGCACACATCACATAAATGAATCTTATTTGCAGTAATCTCTCGTGGTAAACAACATTAAGCACTAAAGATAGCGGTTGACACACCACTTCCCGTTGCCAATAGTTTTGTACATGCGCGTACCTATAGGTATTTGTGTTACTTAGCTAATGGTATGATATTTATGCAAGAGGCGTAAACAGGTATATTTCTATGACGGCAACATTTGAATATTTCAGTTTGCCAACTAGAGATTTTGCCACATAAATGCCTTTATTTCATATTTCTGTTTCAACGTACACCCAACCAAAAAAACCAACGACAAACTTGTGGTCACCAACGTTTTCGTACTAGCACGGAAATTGAATTAGTACCATAAAGCTGAAACCAACCAATCTTTATGACATAAACTACTATTAAATTCACATTGTGAAAATAATTCTTTTTTTGTTTAATTGAAGCGTAGGTGTAAAAGTAAATATTCAGAAGATAAAATTTCACACCATTTTCAGTTTATTTGCAATTTAGTCTCTTCAATTAAACTTTTGTAGGTAAAATTAGACTCTTAAAAATAGCTTTTAATCTTTATGAAGCAACTTGTCTGAACACAGCGACTCTTGAAAAAACATCGCCGCTCCTAAGGGGTAAACGGAACGATGCCAGAAAGGGTACGGCTCTGCCTTTCGTACCTGAGTTCGGGAATTCAAATTCCACTTATGACATGGATACTCGCAGCCATACGAAATCAGACTAAAGTTGTATATTCGACCATCGTTCGGATATTTGTATTAGGTTTGGTTTGGTTTGGAGCGCTACGGTCTACTTGGTAAAAGTTTACAATCGGGTACCCCTTCGTTTTTTTGCAATTTTTTTACACCAAGATGTGATTAGCAATTGCCGCTACACAAAACCTAAACTAATATAAAATAAGCTGTTTTTCACAATTTTTATAATAAAACAAAAATGATTTAACTTAACTACTCTTTTCGATAAAGTAATGTAACTAATTTAATTAACAATTTTCATATTTTTAATAAAATAAAATCTTTGTAATTTACATCCTCCTTCGAAATTGCAAGCCAGGCAGCATTCTTCATCCGATCGGAGCAATTAACGAATGAGATGCTAGAATTTCAGCAGCGAATTTTTCTCTGCTCCTTGATTTTCTCAATACATTTTAAAATGACTTCATAAATGAAAGATAATCTTAATTTACATTAAGATTATCTTAATGTAAATTAATTTATGCAATAAAACGGTAAAATATATCGCTAAAGTTTTCGCCAAATGAGGGGTACCCCATTGTACACCGAAACCAGTCTACTTTTTTGCAGCACGAGGGCTAATGAGACAGGAACATACTGCTTAAAGCCGCTTCCGAACGGCTACGAACATCTATGTCACAGTGGGATTCGAACCCACAAACTCTGGTTCCGAAGATCACGTCCTAATCATTCAGCCATCGTTCGGCCGCTTGTATTAAGAAAATTATGTGATGAAAATTTGTAACGAAAGTGAGTGTCACGTAATCTGGTATACATGCAAATAAGTCGCCAAATTTGACTTCCTGCCAGTGAAATAATTATACAGAAAATGTAATAAGGTTATATATATATATATATATATATATATATATGTAAGGAAAATTCTCAGGGGTTTTTAAAACTTAAATCAAGGGTAAAAATTCCCGCGTCTTTTTACATTCCCCTTTTTAACCCCTAACCTAAATTGACCACTGGGGCTACAGGTTACGCCCTCAGAGAAGGGGCCTGGCCAATTATAAACCTGCATGGCCCTAGCGGACAATTTAGGAAATTTCCAAATAAAAAGGAGATACACGCTAGCGGAGACAGATTTTTCTAGAGATATTTTCCCACAGATGTTGACCCAGGTGTTACTTGTCTTGTACATAGAACTTCATGCTAGCTGACCATTCAGTTTGTCCCTATGATGAAGTGGAAACCCGTCCTTCAAAGTTGTCTTAATAAAGGTCTTTAGCTGAAACGGTATCATTTTTATGGC
>CM063510.1:66818650-66894304 GCA_032207245.1 Pardosa pseudoannulata
AATCTCTTAAATTACTCTATATTTTAAATCCTGACATATATATATATATATATATATATATATATATATATATATATATATATATATATACATATATACATATATATGTGTGTGTGTGTGTGTGTAAGGAAAATTCTCAGGGGTTTTCAAAACTTATATCGAGGGCTAAAAATTTCCGCGTCATTTTGCATTCCCCTTTTTAACCCCTAACCTAAATTGACCACTGGGGCTACAGTTTACGCCCTCGGAGAAGGGGCCTGACCAATTATAGTCCTACATGGCCCTAGCGGACAATTTAGGAAATTTCCAAATAAAAAGGAGATACACGCTGTCGGGGACAGATTTATCTAAAGATATTTTCCCACAGATGTTAACTCAGGTGTTACGAGTGTTGTACATACAACTTCATGCTAGCTGACCCTTCAGTTTGTCCTGTCCCTATGATGAAGTGGGAACCCATCCTCCAATGTTATCTTAATAAAGGTCTTTAGCTAAAACGGTGTCATTTTTATGGGTCATGACTGCAACCACCCATCGAGAAGTTTACACACACACACATATATATATATATATATATATATGTGTGTGTGTGTGTGTGTGTGTATACTTATATGCTTTAAACCTGGGTATGCATAATTGGTAGCCAGAACAGTAATATATTAATACTACTATTTTAAAAATCTTCATTATCGCAAAATTGTATAAACGGTGGTTTATTACATAAAATTGCACATGAAAGTTAATAACGATGTATAAACGGTGCTTTGTTACATAAAATTGCATACGAAAATTCTGTATTCACCGTTAATGATAACTGATGATAATTATTCTAAATCTTAAAAAAAAAAAAAAAAAAAAAAAAAAAAAAAAAAAATCCTCATAAGTTATCAACATTCACAATGTCACTTGCATATCGTATTTAGTTTTACCTCTGGGAAAAGAAAATCTCAAGAATAATGATGTTTACATGAAAATTTTCGGTTCGACCTTCACCTTTCAAAAGAAAAAAATGATAATAAAGAGATGAGGTGAACTGTCGGAGCTTATCCTGTCGCCAATTTTTTATGGACTAAACATTTATCACTTCGTTCTTTTTTTTTTTCAAGGAAGACTAATGAATGACCGATGCCTCTAATCTTTAGTAATTGTTCTAAAACCTTGTTGTAAGACAGGTTGACAAATAAATCGCAAAAAGTGCATGATATGTAAACATGATATCAGTTTTTATGTTTTGAACAATTTTTTTGTACAAAAGGCACTCTTTGAATTAACTATTATTATTATTATTATTATTATTGTTATTACCCCTTGCATAATAATTTATGTACGTGTGATTTTTTTTATACAATTCAGAAGCGTACTCTATGCCCATAAATTATTGATGAAGGACAAAATATTATTGTTGATTATATACCGTAGGTTCTAGATTCTTTCATTTTTCAAAAAGTAGATTTCACTGACTTAATTAGGATTCAGGATGAGTAATAAATGAAATATTAACCGAAAAAGCAAGAAGAAAAATAACGATATTTGATTCAAGCAGTGAAAAGGAATTGAGGAAAATGGTTTCTATTTCCTGTAGTGTAATTAAGAACCAAAATGAATAATTAGCCAAAGATATAAGTTTTGTTTTAACATGTCTTTCAGAATGAGTGACCCTTTGAATATCCAAAGCTTGCACTTACTAATTATCGTTTGGTTTGGTTGGGGGATTTACAGTCTACTTCTTTGCTACGCGAGGGATAATGAGACTAACTGAAGCCAATTCCGAAAGGCTACAGACATTCATTCAAGCAGCTGGGTTTAAACTCACGGACTTTGGTTCCAAAGAGCAGCCCCCGACCATTTGGTCCTCCTCCAACTACTGTAATGATAAAACTCTAACTAGTAATAAATAATCTGATATCTGATACCTCGTAAAGGGTTGCCTACTCTGACGGGTGTAAGGAGCTCGTGGTGGCAGGCTGGAGAATCCCCTCAATTTTGATCACCCTCAGGAGGCGACAATTTTTACGTACCTTTCTTCTCCCATTTGCCAATCTCCCAGAAAGGTGACATTCGGACCCACCGATCTAACCTCCACATTCTCTGGGTGTACAGGGAGCAGGGCCTGATTATCGCATGGGCACTTGAGGCACATGCCCTGGGCACGAAAATTTACTAATTGTACTAATTTACGAATGCGCTAATTGTTATATATTGCTGCTTACTTGATGAATTTTTTTTTCTTATGCCAGCTGTATATTACTACTGTTTTAGTTAATGCTTTTTGTATGCATATCTTCTTGTATTCATCTCCTGGAGAAATTTATAATTTTTTACCTTTTTTTATCATTTTATAATGTGGTTATTATAATGTGCAGTAGTTGATATCAATTTCTGTGCTTAAATTTTACCTGCTAAATATTTAGTCCTGATAAATTTCAATCAATATCTTTGACATTATTTTGTGCATATCAGTTGAATTTTATGTTAATGTCATTGTAGTAATTTCATTTCCCTCGTGATATCTTCTTCATTTGAACTTCTTCAGTATAATTTTTAATCCACATGCACAATTTCCCTTTCGTTAAGTTTTAATAAATTATTGTACGAGGTAATTGTGTTTGTCATGAACTATATTGTTTTCTATTTACTTTAATTTTACTGTTATTTACCTGATAATTAATTGCCTCAACGAACCTGGTGCTCTTTTTATCTTAGGGTTATTGCATATTTGTAAGACAGATTATTAGCAACGTACCACTATAAACCATTAAATCATCTCATCAATTTAAATTATTTTTAATTCTATTATTAATATTTATTTTCTGCACCACACAGCTTGTGAGTATGGCAAGGTAGAAAATAAAAAAGTGGATCACTCTAGGTCCTTAAAAAGTTCTTAATTTTTAGCATGGCTAAACAGAAATAATAATGATGATTACGTAAAATGAAAATTTGGCATTTTTGATTTTGAATATTACTTTAATGCTAATTTCTTAAATCTGTTTGATAATTCAATGTTATAATTTTTATATGACTGTAATGATGATAATAACTTGTCGCTATAAATTTGCATGAGGGTGAAGGGCACAAAAATCGGATTGTGCCCTGGGCACAAAAGTATCTTAGTCGGGCCTTGACAGGGAGATGTTTAAAGCGTCTGCCATACTCGATTCTAGCCTTGCACACTAACTGCAAGGCCAATAATAGTCTAATAATTCAAGAGTATGCATACCCTTGTAGGAATTATATAAACTCTGAGATTGGAAGCAATCCAGTAAAGGCTGGCCAATAGCTAAACAACTTGGATGCTGCATTACGTTGTCAAGTCTGAGGAGTCGAATTCTGTGCTGGCATGGATGATTGTAACAGTTCGAAATCAATTGTTTCAGTGTCATTTTATGATGTCGCAGTAGGTTCCGGCGTCATTCATCTTTGTGGTACAAAAAATTGACCAAACCTCTCCAAACCAAATGAAATGACATTACTTATTATACTATTTTTTTAAAAAATCTAGTTTTCTTATTGAAAAATTCTATACCAGTTGCATAATAAAGAATGTATGGTACGACCACTTTTAAATGTATACAACAGCTCAACCTCTTTTGTCGTGGCACACTTTTAACGATTTTAAAAGTTAACGGCACACAAAGAAAAAGTTAAGCTTAAAAGTTGTTTACTTACCTATAATTAGAGATGTAAAAATCCCGGAATTTTGAAGAGGTGGGAATAAACCAGGGAATTTTGGGGAATAAATCTGGAATTTGAGGAACTTTGGGAAGAAATCATTTTAACAATGTTTACATCTATTTTTTCAACAGTGGCTTTTTAAGAACTAGCATATTATTTCTAAGAGATTTTTTTTTTTAACTTTTGGCAATATATATATATATATATATATTCAAGAAATAATACCAATGAGCATTTAAATGATTTTATAGTAGTACTTACATAATTAATTACCCTGTAGTCTTATCAAACACATAACTGGTTGCTTCAATTTTAATTGCTAATATAATAATTATATACATTATTTTTGATCATTATTTATTATGTAAATTGCTTTGTGTTAAACTCCCCCCCTCCTTTTATAATATAAAAATAAATATTTTTAAATTTAAAATAACAATTTATTATTTTTTATAATGCATGTATCATTTAAAGGTATAATCAAATGACAATGTTGCCTTTTGTGTCCAATTTCTACACACAAACACACATTATATATATATATATATATATATATATATTATATATATATATATATATATATATATATATATATATATAGAGAGAGAGAGAGAGAGAGAGAGAGAGAGAAAGAGAGGGAGAGAAAGAAAGAGAGAGAGAGAGAGAGATGTTATCCAAGAAAAATAATGATTTATGGGTTTTGTGACACTACAGATTATTATATTTATGTAATAATAGAAATATTGGATATTTATCAAAGGAAAAATATACTCATACTTTCATGCTAAACATGATACCTTGCCAAATATAGTTGGTTAATCCCAATTATTCAACTTTTTTTCATAGCATATAATAGTTAAATTTTGTGAAAATATAAACTTTTGAGGTCTACAAAAAAGACAGAAAAAATGGTGTTTCTCATTGTGTCACAGGAATTAACGACTTCAAAATACTTCAAAATTCCCATGTTTTGGAAATTTTCAAAATTCTCTTCCCAAAAAACCCGGTTATTTCCCGGGTTTAAACCGGGTTTTTTCCACTGTTCACAACTCTACCTATAATACAGTACGTAAAATAGTTTATGATAATAATTTTGAATGTAAAATAATATAACATATACTGCAAAAACAATATTACGTTTATTAAGGGATTAATTGCATGTTAATAACAAGAATACTTTTAATGGCAAATTTGAGCTTTATGTTTTTTGATAATTGCATTTATATTTGATCGTGAAAAGGACAATGCTACTCTCGTATTGTCTTCTACATTTAACAGTCTCAATATTTTTTGGGAATATCCTTGTCATTAAAACAACCGCTTTTTGTACGTGTTAGTGATTCTAGCCGTCCTTTGAATGTGTTTTCATTCAAATACATGTCGTCAAAAAACGAACGAAAACTTCCGTAAGAATTCTCATATGTAATATCTTCCACTAAACACGATTTTGCATAGTATAGTACATACGCATAGTATACATTGTGTTGTGTGATATCAACATTAAATTGTTATTGTCAAATAACCAAACAAGCAACAACATTTCTTATCACATCATAAGAAAATTAAACATTTTCTCCTCTTATGTTGTCCACATACTACTAAGCTTTTTCTTAAAATAAAAATTTTCCTCTTTGGTCGAAAATTTGACGTGAAAAATAAAAAACGAAAAACATACATTTCTAAAATTTGATGACACTTTAAGAATTTCATGACACATGAAATTGCCGCGGCACAGTGGTTGAGAATCATTGTATACAAAGTTCCATTTCTTCAATCATTATCCATTATTAACGATGCTGAAACATTACTTTACCTTAGCAAATATCAATCAGTGTAGTGAAACAATTTACCTTTTTTAAAGTGAAAATTAATTTTTTAGTTGATTTTGTTGGAAAATTTTTATTATTTAGATAGAACTTAAGACAGAATGCAATCAACTACTTTTTTTCTCAAAACCATCACAGTAGAAAAAGTAACAATGTATTTTGCAGAAAGTTATATTTCTCACGTCGTTAAGAAACCAAAAATTGTTTTTGTTAATTTAATATTGTTAACAATTTTATTGACTTCACAAGTGCAGCAAAATATTTTGTGGCGAGAGAAATAAAATGTCATTTGTAAGCAATCAGCATCAAAGTTATCATTAAACTACTAATGAATTATCTCAAACTTGAATGTAATAGCACTACAGTAAAAGCACTATGAGGTATAAGGATATTATTAATTTAGTAATTTAAAATAATGCATGTTTTTACCAGAAGATTTGTAAAAATTCATAAAGGAATGAACCCATATTGATTGAAGCTTTACAAAGACCATGTAAGGGCGTACATTTACATTATCAGTGATTAATGTTTAGGATTGAGAAAATCAATTTACTTTATCATTTAAAACAAATCCGAAACAAAATCTGATAGTGTATCTTATCGAACAGATAATGAAAAAAATCTTCAGATGATATAAAAAATTGACCTCCTCCACGTCATTCAGTCGTTAAAAAATTTACCTAGAAATTTGATTTTAAATGAATATGAGAGGTTCTGTTATAAAAACGAAGATTTTAAACTTAATTTAGAGTAAGACTTTAATTTTTAAAGTTTAATCAGCGTAAACTGTTGACAAGCCTCTTTATTTTTTTATGTGAGGAGGGATGTTTCATCAAAACAACTTCAACTATGTAAATAGATCATGGCGGCACACATGTTTATAAACTTATACATGTTGATTGATGTGACTACTTTTCTGTTTTGACTGTTTCTAATTTTTATACAAGAGAGCCAGTAGCTGGAAATGATTGATTTTGTTTTATTTGTATATTGTGCATTGTACGTAGCCTAGAAAATCAGAACAAGTATCATATATTGCCAGAAATGATAACAACGCAATGGATCTGGAGGAAAATATCACAACATTGTTGAGTATGGGCTTTGAGAATATTGAAGACATTAGAAGAGCTTTAGTTCTAGGAAAAAATGACATCAATGAAGCTGTTTCCATCCTTACAAATGAACATTCTGATTATCATCTAGGATCTGATGATAACATGAAGGATATACCTTCTAGTCATATTAGTAATATTGCCCCTCCTCCGTATGAATCACTATGTGATTCTCAAGTGAGTGAAATTGTATTAAAATCTTATCATTTTATGTAAAATTTACATTTTTATCTGTATTATTAGTTATCAGTCCAAATGATTTAAATATCACACCCTAATTCGTAGCTGATAAGTATAATTTTTCCATATTCATATTTATCTGTTTTAATCCGAAGTGTACAATTAAGGCAACTCAAAACCTTTATTATTAATTATGATTACATGGTAGATAGATGTCTAATCACCAGTAACAATATTTTCCGTTAATTAAAGTCATCGTTTTATTAAAAAGGGAACACACAAAATACAGTTAGACTTTTAAAGAGTACTAAGTAAAATTTATCTCTAAATAATATTATCACATATTACTATACATACGTTATAGTAAACTGTTGTACTTTGCTTATACAAACTGCCTAATTGTTTGATTAATTTCTACTAGTCAGAAACCATGTCAACTGTGTTGCTGATATTTATAACATTTAGTCACTTTAATTCATATTCTGCTCATGTGGAAATAAATTTTAAATATCTCATGAGTCCTTTTCTAGATATTTTAAAATTGTCTCTTTAATTTGTGTTATTTTCAACCTATATTAAATTAGTTCAGAAAAATGTTTAATTTTTTTTCAAAGTTACATTCTTTTTAATAAACCAATACCATCTTGACTTTCTACTTTACAAGAATATTGTCTTTATTTTTGGCAAAAATTAAAATTTTTGTTACATAAAAGAAGTTTAAAATTGTTATGATAAATTTTATAGTAATTTTTGTAGTAATTTTTAATATATATTTTTAATATTAAAAGTAAACAAAAATTAATATGCATAGTATGGTGATATTTAGTTACTTGGTTAATTGTTACATTGTCTATAATTAATAATTAATTTAGTATCAGATATTAATACATTAAATTTCAATTATATGAAGAAAATAATCTCATAAATTTTTTAAATAAATAAATGTAATTTCGTAGCAAATTATTTTTAGACAGCACCGTAGCCAGAAATTAAATTCGGAGGGGGACCAAAGGAAAAGACATTGTTTTTTGTGACTGATACTTCAGTAAAGCTACAGGTCTTCTTATGTATGCATACCCCCAATGAGTATCATAATACAATGGGATTTTAAACTATCAAAATGATTAAAAGATGATTTAATGAACAAATTGAAAGACTAGAATGAGTAATGAAGTAACTACACAATAAATTTAATATTAAAATTAATATTGAAAACTATACAAAGTATTTCAATTCTAATTTTTGAAACAGAAGCATAACTAACAAAAAGGAAAATTTTGAAAGAAAATGAACATGTCCAAATTTTTTTATCTGTATATTATAAAATATGTTCACCTTGAAAGTTTGCAAAAAAACTTCCTAATTTCTTCCGCTTATGCATCAATATTGTTATGCGTCTCTAAAAGTGTTCTCACTGGTTGAGTACAATATGCACCTTCTCTTTAATTCAGCGTTACTCAATAAACTGTTCTGAGCACACTGTTGTCTATGCACAGTTAAGCAGTTGACACAACCACACACATGGTTCATTTTCTTTCTATGAAACGGTCTCTTTAGAATTTCGCAGGGGGACCGTTCCCCCTACATCCCCCCCTTGCCTACGGCCTTGTTTTTAGAAGTCAAATTAAAATTAGCACCAACATTAACATTTATATATATTCATTTTAAAAATTTGATATTGTTATTTCTAGTAAATTTTGCTAGACCTTGATATAATATATATATAAACTTTAAGAATATGTCGATTCTTTTAAGCAGTTGAATGATTATTCTCTTTTGGTTTATATTTAGTCTGCACAGACGAATCTCAATCAAGGCGAGGAATGTATGGAATCTTCCGAGTTTCCAACAACTAATTTATATGAGCTTGAATCAAGAATTTTTACTGATCATTGGTCCATTCCTTATAAAAAAGAAGAATCCTTAGGAAAATGCTTAATAAGTGCCACACAGTTAGCTGAAGAAGGTAATTCTTTTTCTTATTTTTTATAAATTATATAAGGGACATTTATATGTAAAATTTAGTAAAAAGATTTTTTCTGATAGTTCTTTTTTTCTGTGTTTTTGAAATTGTATGTTAAATGATGATCAGTTAGTTTGAATTTAGATTCTTTGTTAGATTTCATAAATTAAATTTTAATATTTGTAATTTCAAAATATACTGGAAGTAGTTTTCTTAAATGTTAAAATCTCATTGTATAAATCTATTACTACTTATCTTCTCGCAAAGAAAGATGCAGAAGATATCAAAACAGGGGAAATGGTCCAAGGGAGCTGTTACAGTCATTTATATTCTAAAATTCCAATTAGTTCAAACGATATTAATTAGAAAATGACCAAAAGCTATTTAATTATGTAACATTCTTTTCCATTGTTAATTTGTGTAAAAAAACCTTTCTTTCATTATCACCTGATATTTGGTTATATGATTGATTTTATGGCAGGGTAGAAATTGTGAATTCTGCTAAACTCCTGTTTGTTTCAAAGTTTTGAATGGCTGTATTTTGTGTCTAAAATGCAGTAAATTTTAATATTTTAAATTATTCTTAAAGAACTCTCTAAAACTTTTATTTTAATGTATCTGTTTTTGATATATCATAGTTTTAAAATTGCCTTAATTACCTCTATCTTTAGAATATAAATTTTAAATACGTAAGTTTAGCCTTTTATCGATATTCCTTTTTCTTATTTGAAACCTATATCAAATTAAAGGACTTTTAAACTAGTTAATAATACCCTTCTAATGCTCTTTTATCACAAGTAGTTTTCATGTTATCTATTTTTTATTATTAAAATTTTTACTGCGAAAATTTATCCAAAAAGAACTATTTATATTCATATTTTATAAACATTTTTATCACACTTTAATTTCAAAGAAATTTAATCAGTTTGTATATTTTATGCATGCCAACTGGTTAATCGTCTGACTGCTCAATTTGTAAACCGAGATATCTTTAAAAATTGCTTTTTTTTTTTTTTTTGCATAGTTTAAGTATATATATAAGCATACTATCTATAATTCTTTTATCTAATATGACTATAGTTCTAGTCATATATTTCTATTTATTACCTAATTAAATGTCTAATACTGTATATAATTTATTCCACTGATTAAACGGTGAAAAGGCAAAATATGCTTCTTAAAAAGAAGAAAAACACATGCCTGGCGAAAATCGTAGGATGAGCAAATTTTGCTACATTTGAATTGCCCGTGGAAATCACGGAATGAGCAGTCAGAGGGTTAAGCATTACATTTTCTTATGTTTCATGATGTTAATAAATATAATATATATTGTTGTCAATCAAGCAAAAGTCAATATATCCAAAAAGTAGGTTAATATATTTTTATCATCTTGCTGGACAGTTTAGTAAAACTTATACAACTCAATTTAATTTTCATTTCTAAACAACTGAGATATCAAGATTTAAGAAGTCCTATAGGCATTTGTATAGTTATGTAAGAATCACTGAGTCCATTTATAGAGTTTTAGTAGATTTATTTTAAATGTGTAGGATATACACAGACACATGTTGTTATTAGAATCGAAACCAAAATATTGCAGCTTTATTAATGTATTTAGTTCTAACAACCCATGATAAAATTTTTCAGCAAAAATATTTGAAATTAGGGCATTTGAGATATATTTCCTTTACAGTTTCATGTGATGGAATGTGATAACATGCATAGTAGTATTGAGTCACAGGCAAAATACTTGTCAGTCTACAGTATGTGTCGCAGATTTCTGTTTTTTGTCAATTACAGGAAGTTGTGTGAGAATTTACATTTAGTTATTAGGTAATGTAAGGCTGATGGATGTACTGTAAAATATGAAGGGTTGGGATTTCTTTATAATTAACTACTGCAGTGAACGTTTTGCTGTTGGTAATCAAAATTTCTGCAAGATGTCAGCATAAATGCTGGGAAAGGTAAATAAAAATCACAAAAACAAAATTATAAAATATATAATGGTAAAAAATAAATGAAATTTAACAAAAATGAGTCTTAACTAAGCAATTATCTTGTGAAAAGGTGTCAAAGTTTCAAAATATGCCAATGAAAACCAATACTACACCTGTAACAGTATAGATAGTTATCTATGTTAGATATCCATGTGTACAAGTGTCATTTAATGTGGGTTTTTATACAAATCCATATGATTTGTCTTAGTGTCACGAAATCTTAGACTTGTATTCTTTCATACTGCTTAAAGGTCACTGTCACTATTAAAACCTTCTCCACCTAACCTATCATGATATGACAATATATACTACTAAATTTCAAGTGTAAACAACTTATTTTTTATGATTTTTCAAAAACTATTCAAAATTTGAATTACACATTTAATAATTTCATGATTTCTTGAAATACCTAATAACTTTTTCCCCATGTGTCTGGTTACAATAACTGTATTTGGACTAAAAATTAAAAAAAATTCTGTAAAATTATAAGTTTAAAACTTTCTTTTTGTCTAATAATCTTTTTTCAAGTGTTTATTTATAGAATTTTTTTTTACATATGTTGTTTGTGATTAGTCTATGAATTTTGGAAGGTCTTACTTTAAAACCCTTAAAAAATTTTAAATTTCATTCATTTGCAAAGGATTTACAATTTAATTCAGTGACCCTCCTATGACCTTTTCCACTGAATATTGGGCATGTGTCATGTTACCTCATTTCTCACTATACAGGTATGACACATTATTTGAGGTATTCCGAGCAACACAAAGCTCTGCAGCTAGTAAATACTTATTTCAACTTTTAAAATGTATTATCTTTATTTTTTTTATATATAACAAAGATCCATGATGAATAGTAATATTTTGTTAAGAAACAAACAAATATTTAGTATTTGATTTTTTTTTGAAAAATTACAGAATATATAAAATATTAAAATGGTAATATTTTAAAATATTAAACATATATTAGTTTACAAAGTTTACTCTGATAGAAAACTGATTAAAAGTTTTGTATACTCTTTTTTTACCAAGAAATTAAATTGTATGGTTTTTATATGTTATTTCTAAAAAGCATTTTATTTTAGGTCTCTGTGAAGTTCATGATAGCTGTAGAAGATTTGTTGAGCGTTGTTTACCTGAAGCTTTTAAAAAAGTTAGTTATCTCTTCTCTATATGAAACTGAATATATGTATTATGTATACATATACATTTGTATGTATATTTGTGCCTTATACAAATCTATATGGTTTGTTTTTGAGTCATCAAAATTTGGACAGGCATTTTTTGTTATTACAAAATGGTCACTTTTAAAATCTCTTCCATATTGTGTATAGCACAAAACCTCAATATAATGAATATTAATCATGCCAATTGCCACCAGATGGCACTACTTTAACTCTTAAAAAAATCAATATATATAATATTTTGAAATTAATAATCATACATGTTAAAATTTTATGTTTACTTTGTTATATATAAAATTTTAAGTACTTATAAAAGTCTTTAAATTTATAGTTTATTAAAATCAAGCAAATGGTTAAGAGTTATAAATATTTAAAGATTTTTTCTATAGAACAGTCAATTTGATTCATTTTGTGCAAGCATGAATTAAAAATAATTTTCTCTGGATTTACTAATCAGTATTTTAATACTTTTGATGCCTATTATCCTGTCAGAGTTGCAGTTTATAACATGTTTAAAATTTTCAATCAAATGATTCAAAAGTTATTTAATTTTGAGTTATTGTCATAAGATTATCTTATTGACTGGATCTACAGCTATTGTAGTTTTTTGAATCTATTTACAATTCCTTTCATCTGAATTCTGCAATATTTCAAGTTTTTGAACATTTCACCATTTTTTTAATATCTTATTAGTTTCAAGAAAATTCAATAAAATAATAAAAATTTATAAACTATCAAAATGCATTCTAATGAACTTATTTACTGTGGGAATGAGTTCTTATTTATTAATGTTTATAATTGAATAATAGCATTAAAATATTTGATTTGCACTTCAATTTTCATATATTAATCTCATTGTTTTCTGAATAAGCTCTTTCTATGTTAACTTATCTAAGTTTTAATATTTTTCAATTTTCTTTATTTTAACTATGTTATTCTAAATCATCATTATTTTTCAAATATATTATGTATTTTTATTTAATCTATTTTTTACGTAAGTTTATTTAAATTTTATATTTTTATTTCATTATCTTCTACACTTAATTTTTTAATTCAGTTTTATTAACTCATTTCTAACAGTTCAATTTTACTGTAGCTATGACATTATTTAAATACTATTAATATCTGTTTCAATCTATCTGTGATTTTAATATCTCAGAAGCAGCCAAAAGTTTCAGGTGGAGAAAGATATTTACATACTCAGAAATATCTGTGCAATTAATTTTGCTTCATTTTTACCAGGTCGCGACTTTATAAAACCCTAATTAGCAGAAGTTTTAATTAAAAGCCACCCAAAATGTTTATTCTTTTAGTTAAATGCATTTTTTTGTGTACATATGATTCATTCATGTTCACAGAAATCATGTATGGAAAAAACTCACAGAGTTATATGTTATCCCATAGCTAAATTACTTTAAGAAAAACTCCTGCAAGACTGGCAGATTTAAGGGAGAGTTAATATTTATGTTTTGGTTGTGACATATACTTCAGAATTTTTATTCATGCCTTTACCTAGCAGGCAAGGCATACTAGTTTCAATATAGTACTATTTAGATGTTTTAAAATTTATTCCAAAAAGAAATTCTTACAAGTGTTTTTTATTGATTATATATTTTTCAAGTTAAACTTTTATAGTTATTTTGAAGCTTTTAAATGTTTATATCTAAACAATTTAATTTTTATAACTTTTTATTTTACAGATGGTAAGTAATTTTGATATAATTATTAATTTATTCAAATATATATCTGCATATTATTTCAATCATTTGTTTAAATCTTTTTATTTCAATCAAATTGAACTGTCTTAGTTTAGGTTGCATTTATATTTCTTACTTACTTAAAGTGTTTTTCTACTTACTTGCTTTACAATTTTGTAACTAAGTCAATATTTAGAATTTATGCAACTTATGTATTAGCCTTTTCAACTTTTGTACCATATAAAAAATCATATGTAATAAGTATTGGCTAATATGTATGTACTATTTATCAGCTAATATTATACGTAAAGTTGACAGACTAATATGTATGTAAGGTTGATGAATAAATGAATGAATTCACCTTTAGGGTAGCTCTTGGGGAATTCCCCAAGTTTGTGTGGAGCCGAGAAATACTTGCAATCACACAAAATCATACATAAAGTTGACAGGCTAATATTATGTAAGGTTGATGAATGAATGAATGAATGAATTCACCTTTAGGGTAGCTCTTGGGGAATTCCCCAAGAGCAGGACACTGCGACCAGAGGTCTATTGTACCCAAACCCAGGAAGAATAAAACAAAACATGACCCAAGAGCGCCTATGAGAAAAGTCCACAAGCTGAGGCAAATCTCAGCAGACAACTGACAGGGATGTCCTGCAACTCCCAAGGCTCAAGAAGGTGGCGACCAAGGTGTCAAACCTAAGAGCCGAGAAATACTTGCAATCACACAAAATGTGGTGAACAGTCTCTTCCTCAAGGCAGCAGCCACGACACAAGGGATCAGAACTAATCCCCATTATACTAGGGTGCCTATTGAGGGCACAGTGACCAGTAAGAAGACCAACTGCCTTCCTCAGGCCATTCCTGTGAAGCATCAAAAGCTCCTTAGTACGTAAGCTGGGGCAGTCATCATTAAACTCTTTAGCTTGCCTATGACCATTCCCAATAAACCACTTGAAATACTAAAGGCACCTAAAATGCCTAAAAACAGAATTCCTGATAGACCCTGGAGCAATACCAAGAACAGGTCCAGTAAAGGAAATGCTGGACCCTTCCTAGCTAAATCATCAACTAGCTCATTACCCTGAATTCACATATGACCAGGAATCCGGTAAAGATTTACCTTGTTGGTTTAAGGTTGATAGGATAATACATAAGTCTGGAATTTACAAATGTAAAAAAATGAGTAAGTTTACAAAAGAAGTAAAGCCCTGCATCCCTTTTCTGTAAGTTGCTATCATTGTCACAAAAAACATCTTTATCAATACAAAATGATTTTTTTTTGTACAAATAAAGTAAATATTGCTTTTATTTTTTTTATACTTTTGAACACTGCTGCTTTGTTACTAAAGAAGGTGATGCTGTTTGATATTTGGCATTATCAATATAATTATTATTATAAAATAAAACGTAATTCTGGAGAAACCTTTTTTTTTTTACAGTTACTAACATCTGGTGCTGTTCGATCTTGGGGTTTAGATGTTCAAGAAGGAGTTCGTTGCATGTTACATTTGTTTATTAATTTAGTTACTGCTAGATTAAAGCATGACCCGGTGCCAGAAGTTTTGTGTCAAGTGTTAGAAAAAGTAAGTTTTCAAAATATAGATTGTCTATTTTGAATGTTTCTACTTTGAATTTTAGTTCAGTCTAATTGATTACTAGTTGTTATAGTTCTCTTGATTATGTATAAGATTATATATTTTAAAACTTTGCTAAGTAGTTCATATTTTAGGTTTTCATTGTACTTAGGATTTTTTTAATAAAGGATTAACTGATGCAGTATCTAAAATTAGTTCATTAAAATAATCTTAACATATTTAATAATAGAATCTTTCTTAAATTCAAATTTAACAAAGTCAAATTTTTATTGAATATATTTTTATGCATTTATAGTAACATTGTCAAATCTTACTCTAAAAGTTTTTAGTAAATCGAATAAGTGATCCCTTTCAAAATGTAGAATTTTAGAGGAATGCAAAAAATTTTAATAGTGTTGAAGTTAGTAGTCTGTATATTCTTGTATGAAGATTTTGAATGAAAAACAATAAATAAATGGTGTGGATTGTTTTAAATTATTGAAACTTTATATCAGTTTTGTTTCCTTTTTGTTTAGTTTTTGCATATCCTCTAACTGCTGTGAATATTCCATAGTCATTCTGTAGAATAATATATAAAATTGAAATTAATGCTTTAGTGCTAAATAAAAATATGCATTTAACAATTTTTGTAGCATATTTTCCTCAAGTCCATCTAATAGAGTTCCAGTTCCCCTTTTTCATTGTGTGTCTTTATATATTTACACATATATAGAGATGTTACATATTACAGGCATTTATACAAACTGCATATGTATATATATATATATATATGCATAGATTTTAATTATATATATTTACTCATCGCCTATATATATGCAATATTAAAAATTATCCATACAAGTGATTAAATTATATTTCTGAATTTTTATTCCGATTTATAATCAAATGAAACTTCAATTCAGAGAATGGTTAATATCCCAATATGAAATCTTTCACATGAATTTTCTATTCTTATTTTTCCAAATGGCCCCACGGATATATTATGAATCACTGGGGATTTTAAGCATCTTAACCACCTGTTTTCTTGCAAGTTACTAGTTTTAGCTGTTTCAGGAAAACTGATCTAATGTAATTCTCATATGATTAAATGTAATCATTTTTAGGTGACTGAAAATATACATTCTTAACTATATGCTCACATTTAGGAAAGATGGTGTTGGCATTCTGTTCTGTTTCTGATTTGATAAATAGTTTTTCTTTGTTTAAGAAACTCTTGCCTATGACTATCTTCTTAGATTTTTATTTGATTTGGATGTCTAGTTAGATAGGTGTGAACTTTTGGCATGTCTAGCCCTATCAAATTAAATAAATACTTAATTTTTCCGCAAAAATACATGTCTAAATTTTTAGACATGATACTAATTTATACATGCACTACACATATACTCAAGCAAAGTAAAATATACATATACATTGCAACAACATTAGGTGTGACATTATTAAATCTTTCAAATTGGCTAATGGGGAATGTTAAAGGGTATGATGTAGTATTTTGATCTAATAAAATCCACAACTGTTAAAGCTATGAAAGAAGCCTGGTGGTTTGAATATTACTCAGTTTAATGTTAAAATAGATAAAGGATTGTTAAAAATGTTGCAGTCAGAATATCTGATTTCAAAAATAGTAATTGAATATTTATTTATTTATTTTTTGTATAAACACTTTTGCACTTATCCAATAGGACATCTTTTTAATTATTTTTTTAATTATTTTTTTAACTGATTCTAAATTATAAGGACCAGCAGGGGCAATATTACTTGTGTCTGTAGCATTCCTTAAGCTACACAGGCTCCCTGGGTGATGCTAAATGATTAACAGCTTCACAGCTGTATTTGACATAAAGATATCTGCATTACCAGCTGCATTGGAAAAAAAACTTGTTTTAGAGTGGTTAAAATATTACATTTAATATACATTTTTATTAATATTAAAAATTCTGAAATATATATACTCTATAGAAATTATATTTTTTATGAATGAAATACCTACATTTTGTATAAATTACATTTTTTCTTAACAAAGTAAATTGTTTAGGTAATTGAAGAAGTCCCTGTTCTTGCTGATAATTAGCTTATGATTTTTATTAAAATATATATGAATTGGAAATAATTTATTTTCATGCTTGGTATGCGTTTATTTATAGGCATTTGATCCAGAATCTGAATTCCACATAAAAAACAAACACAAGCATTATTCTTTAATTCATTGGCCGAATCTTTTTGGACCAGATCAAGCATATGCAGTCAGCCCTGGCACTGTAGTAAGTGAATTTGTAATTAATTATAATGTATGTGATAATAGCCTTGTTTTTTAGAGTATTAATCTATGTGAATGGAGCAAGTTATAAATATTAGATATAATTTGATACAAATGTGATATAGTTTAGTACTTGTTTTATTTGTAGCATTTGTATCATAGACATCAACATTTCAAATTCCTGTGTCGTTATTTTCATATATATTGATTAGATTCTTATATTTTTTGCTACTTGTGTATCAGAAAACATCAATTTTTTTTTCTACTTTATCTCAATCTGGATTTGTGCTTAAAATGCAATTTTCATCAAATTTTTCTTTTTTTTTCTATTAATGTTTGTAACCAATTAAGTTTCTGTGAAAGCTATTACGATCCTAATTTTTGTAGTAGCTTTTGTATTGTAATAGCTATTAGGTCCTAAAAATATCAGTTTTTCATTTATGAAACTTTATAAGTAAATTTCCTTATCTTTTACAGGAACCTTATGGTTGGCTTGTTGAATTGATCAATAAGGTAAGTAATTAGATTTCTAATCAATTTTATTTTGCATATTTTGGTAATGATAATCTACTATATTTATTTTTAAACATTTCATAAACAAGGTTTATGTTTATGATGATAATAATAATTGCTATTATTTAATAGTTTGTTAAATTTTCAAATTCTGTGTTTTCTCAAATATTAGTTCAATCATTATTTTGTGTTTATATTTTAAATTAGCGTACACCAAATCATTATAGTTGTGTTATGGTTACAGTAATCATTAAAATATGAGATTAATACCTTTAATACATTTTGTATTTTGTTCCTTCTTTTGTGTGTCTAATGTAGATCTGATAATATAAAATCATATGAAATTATAATTGCATATCTATAAAGTAATTTTTCAATTTTTTTTTTGAGTTTTATTTTTTCCTAAATTTTAGTTTACACACACATTTACATATACATATATATACATATATACGTATCTCTCTCTCTCTCTATATATATATATACATATATATGTATATATATATATATATATGTATATATACATATAATATATATATATATACATACATATATATACATATATATACATATATATATAGACACACTCACACACACACACACACACACACACACATATATATATATATATATATATATATATATATTTCGTATTTATATTTCATATACTAAATCATTGTAAATTATGTTACTGTTATAGTAATTAATAAAAGTATGAACATTTATTCTTTGCATTTTATTCTTTTCTAGTGTGTTAATTTATCACTCAATGATTCTATATGTATAAAACAAGTAATATCCTTTATACTTTTTTTACTTTTTAAAATCCTTTTTTTTTTTTTTTTTTTTTCTATTGCAGTTTGGTGAACAAGGTGGTTTCAAAGAAATAGAAAACCGTTTTAAAAGTGATTCCATAACTGGAACGGTATGTATTTCATATGAAGACATGACAAAATAATTTTTGTGGTTTTTAAAATTTATGACTTTAGGGATAGAATTTTAAATTTCACTTCATGGCTTATGAGTGTTGTTCTGCCCTCCTTTCTCTTTCTTATTTTATTTTGCCTTCAGTCATATTTGTGAAAATGCTATTTCTTTTTCTCTGTTTCCTTGTAACCTTGTAAACAGCAAAGTAAATTTGGTGGAATTAGTGGAACTTATAATTAAAATAAAGTGTTTAAATATATACCAGGAGAGCCAATACCTGTCAAAGTGAGAGTCGCACCAATGTTTCATAATATTGAGAGTCACCCACTTCCTCTTTGGAGTCTCAGTAACAGGATCTAGAATAGGTATAAAATGAGGTGTTTCCAGTAAATCATATCTTCCTTTGCTGAAGAAACAAAAGTTTGCCATTAGGATGAAATACAATATTCTTTCTAGTGGCAACAATGTCATTTTGTGGCTAACTGCTAAGATGGGTTGCACTACAGCATCTACAAGCAAATCTAATTTTTAGAGATTTCCTTTACAAAATTATTGGATAGAATCAATAAAATATTAATATTTTTTTTTGTGTTTTGAATAATATTAAGTCTTTTATTTAACAATAAGGTAAAATCTTTACTTTTGATCACTGATCAATTTAAACTAAAATTGATCCGTGATCAAAAGTAAAGATTTTACCATATTTTTACTAAGCCTTAATTTATCATATTTGATACATATATTTTATTTGTGTAAGAGTCACATACTGTTTGTGAGCTGCAGTATGGCTATCCTTGCTATATACTGATTGTAATCAGTATTTAGTATTGTTATTGTTAGTAAAATGTGATTATAATAATATTTACAAAAAGTGTACAAAATATTGTTAAAATGTCCTTTCAAGAAATCATAAAAAAACATGTTCCTTTTGATGAGTGTAGCAATTATTATGTATAAGTTTCAATTTGAAAAACTTAATGTATCATTTGTAAATTTCATTTCTGTAGAATCAGCATGCATAATATCCTTAGTTATTTTAAGCTCCATATTAAAAGTTTGATTTTATGAAATCTTTTCATGTTTCTGGCAAATGATGGCTAGTTGGACAGGGTAACTCTTCAGTACTGAACTTCAGGGTTTTGAATTCCACTTTTAGCATTTATTTTCATAACCATTCAGAATCAACTTTGAAGTTGTAGGTTCCTTGTGTCTCATTAGCCCTTGTGTAATGAAAAAGTAGATTGTAGTGCTTGAAACCAATCTTTCCACATCCCTAACCCATTACTGTATTATGTCATAACAAGGGGTGTATAACCTAAGGTTATAATATCAAGCTCATTATACTTTTTCATATTTTTACTAAGCCTTAATGCCTAGCATCATTTGGGGACATTTAAAAAATAGTTTGTAGAACATTAATTTTTTTTAAAACTATTTTCCCTTTTCTTTGACAATAGAGAACAATCTCACGCATATTCCACCAAATTTTCAAGCATCTGCTATTATTTATAATTTTGTTATTTAGCTAAAAATTTTATGATTTTTCAGTCATCACAAAGGAATGTTTTTTTTTTTCAGCTTGCATATCAAGTGAAAATTTGATGAATAGTTAAATCTATTATAAAACTTCAGTTTACAGTACAGTGCTTATGGGAATAGCAAATAAATATCTTATCAGGAAGTTTTCCTTTTTTTTTTACTAATGGCATTTTATGATGTTAACCCTCTCATGGGCCACTTAATTCTCTTTTGTTTTTCTCTCAAGCATTTATGCTTTATAATTAATAATAGCATTTAAAGAAATATATTTTATTTTGCTGAAATTTGTGTTTACATTTAAATTTTAGTTTTGGGAAGTACCATTTATGGTCTTAAAGAAAAATCTATTTGATATCAATTATTTGCCATGTGAAAGATGAGGAGTATGTTGCAATGGCCAAGGGTACACCACATTCTTTACCTATATGTAGTGGGTACATTTTACTTGGGCTGTAGTCGACATCTCTTGCATCGTCATTTATTTTGAAACCAGCTTTGGTATATAATTTCTTGTAGTGTCTGTTCATCCAGAAAGACACAATTCTTTGCTTGTAACTAGCAAGACAGTCTTCTTCTTCTTCTCTCTCTCTCTGTCTTTTAAGGAATAATTCTCTATTAGCTAATAAGCTTTACAGAATTATTCATTATATTGATGCAGTATGGAATGTTAGGTGTCCTATATGTCAATTTTATGCTTCTCAAAGGTGTATTTCATAAGATCATTATGATGTATTGAGGTGAGAAGTAATCGTCCATGGCTTATGCAAGGATTAAAATGGCAGTTTGTCATTAATAAAAAAATACTGCTCACAATTCTTTTAATTTCATATTTCTTTTTACTTTCAGGTGTTCTCAAAAAGCTAGATATTAGATATTCATCAATATATATTCAGCCAGTTATGATTTGAGATCATTTTTTATATGCAGTATATTAACACATTACTTTGCTCATATTTAAGTATTAAAATATGATCGAATTTTATTGTTTTTTGTGTGTATATGTTAATGATATTAAGAGTTTTAGTAGAGGTTTTTATGCTTTCATATAATTTGATTTAAAGTTATTTGTATGCATTTATTTTTAAGAATTTAATAGACATACAATAAATTAATTTTGAATTTGTTTTCGTCTTGTTCTTAGGGTATGGCAGCATTGTTATCACCACTTTCAAAATGTTCAGAGTTCCTAAATCCTACTAAAGTTTGTCCATATTTATCTTCTTGTATGGATGCAGCTGTGATGTATATTAAAACTCTTTCTGAAAATGACATCAAAAGTAAAGTAAGATGTATTTAAATTATTTTCATTTGCTTAAATAAATGTTGGCTTTCATAATAGTTTTTGTACATTTTTATAAAATGTGTCATATTTTTTATGATTTAAATAAAGAGGTTCATTGTATTGTGTATTTTACTATTAGATCTTCTTGCTCTTTCTGAAATGAATTCATCTCTTGTCTTTGTTGTGCATATATATTTTAGGATGTATAAACAAGGGGTGAAAAGTTAAAAAACTAAGGATGATTGTTTGAATAATAATTTTTGTTCAGTTTAAATATTATTGCTTGTTGATGTCTTTATGTAGAATTAGTTCAATTTTAGCATTCATTTTTATAATAATGGGTTATTGTGCAAAATATTATTTAACTCAAAATGTTTAATTTCTTTTGTTTAAAAGTGTCCCATATTGTTTTATTTTTAGAATGTGTGTTCAATTTCTGAATTGCTAAAGAGTATGAAGTTATTGTGCCTTACTTTATGGCCTCAGCAAGTGGCACTTACCAATTCATTGTGCCTTGAGGTTATTCTTCGTATGTTAAAGTGTCCTCATTTTAATGCTCGAATGAATGGCTTAAAAGAGGTAACTATATTTTTTTCTTAATGATTTTGCTTTTATTTATATTTAATCAGTTTTATTTTGATGCCAGTTAAAATTTCCCTCTTTGCTTAAGCATATATTTATACTGTCAAAACCAGTTTAGAGCTGATCCCATATATGTGTGAACAAATCTTTCATATAACAAGGGTGATTGTGCTCCAGGGCTATCCCAAAATTCCCGTTTTTTTTTTTTTCGATTATCCTTCCGGGTTGGAAATTAATATCATCTAGATTGAAAATTTTCACCCTGGTAGTTTGAATTTAAAGAAGCAAAAAGAATATTTTAAATAATTTTAAAAGGCTTCTTGTTGAAATTTTGTTGTTGTTTGTGTTTCACGTGCATAGCGAGTATTCTACTATGGTCAGCATTTTCAGTCATCATGGGGGGGGGGGGTAGAAGAGAAGTGATTTGCTGAACTATAAGCTTTGACCTTCGAATGGGTGTTGATTGATTTGGGTTATGAGTCCACATTCTTGTGACTGTTGGGGGGGGGAGGGTAATATTTTACTTTTGTGCCTGGTTATAGGTTAATTTAGCTCTTGTTGTACCAGAAAACAGATTTATCATAAATGAAATGTATTTGATATTCAAGATTTAAAAATCCAGTTCTAAGAAGGCTAATTAGTTTAACATATAAGAGTGAGTTTCTCAAAAAAAAAAAAAAAAAAAAAATAGTTTGGTAATTTTTTCATTTTAATTGTTAAAATTAAAAGTCACTGTTTTAATTGACTAACAGTTAAAATCACTGCTTGAAATTTACTAACAGTACTTTAAATCTAATATTACTAACATGCAATTATTTGTTATATGTAATTATTCTTTTTTAGTTCCAAGTTTTTGATTTCGAAAGATATAAATTTTGCGGTTTTTTACTTGGAGGTACAATTACTGCTGATGTTCGACTTATGATGTTAAAATTCTATTATAGCATTAACTTTACATTATGCTAACTGTTATTTCCCAGTCAAGATTGGAAAATTTGACATATTTGAGAATTTTTCCTCTCTATAATTGCCCTTTGGAGAGAGAAAAATCTCTTCAAATCTTTCTCATCTCAGTAAAATTTTTTTTTAATACTTTTATAATAGTGTTTCAAATTGAAACAAATAGCAGTATCCAGCAAGTTAAATGGATTTTAGAAGAGTATTGAAGAATGAAATTAATCATTTAATTAAATGAAAATGAAATTGTATAAAGTCTGAGATGTATGTGTGTGCAGTTTGTTAAAATTTCTGTGTTCATCAATACACAGAGGTAATTATTCAGAGGCTATTTATTCATCCAATTTTAACAATAGGTATAGGGAAAATATTGGATATACTACTAAACTGGTATCAAAATGGGTAGTGGTAGTATAGCGGGGTTTGACTGTATGTATACATTTATATACTTACACAGGAATACCTTGCTTAGTACAGTTTTTCTTAGTGCTGACTTTGCTTTAGTACTGATAATAATTTGAGTAATAAGCTTCAATTTGTTTGTGATTGATTTACTATTATGGGATTTTAAAAGATTTTTTTGTCGAAATGTTTAGTTAAGATTTTTTTATAGCTTTGATCCTCAAATGGATGTGAAGTTTGTGAAGTTTTGATATAATTTAAGATTGGTTTGGAGTGCTACAATCTATTTTTTTGCTAAATGAGGGCTAATGAGATTGGGACCTACTGCTTAAAGCCAATTCTGAACAACTACAAACATCCATGCCACAGTGTGATTTGAAATTACGAACTTCGGTACTGATAATTTAAGATTAGACTAATTGTATGCTGCTGATGTCACAGAATGTATTCAGATAAACTCTCATTCTTGATTATGAACATCTTATTAGCATTGAAGAACAGGCCTTTAAAGTGGAAAATCAGATTGATTAAAATATGTGTAATAAAAAAAAACTTCACATCATATAGTTTACATATCTTGAAGAATTATTCAGTGCTAGTGAAAGATCATGTGAGTTAACTGATTATAAAATGGTCCAAGTGAAAAAGGATAAAAATTAGAAAATGATATTCCATGTTATTGCAAGTTGCAAGAAGAAAAATAATGACTAATTTTGTTGTAAAAAAGTTTTTTATCCATTTATGTAAACTAGCAATAAAAGTGTTCCATTATTTTTACTTTTTACCATTTTTTTTTCATTTATTTTGTGTAAGTATACAAGTATTTTTGTTCTAACAAAATGTGATAAGAGTAAATTATTTTCCAATAGAGATGTTTCACTTAGTGAAGCTATTGATTTAATATGCTACTATTATAACACCCTGTTCTGGGGCGCTATATTTGCGTGGGACCTGCCCGCCTACTGTACTGGGGCAGGTATGTTCGACAGTGGTCACTGGGATGCCTATACTCAAAATAATTTCTCCGGAAGCTTGGACAAACAAAACATTTATTTACAACATTTTAGAAGGACAAAGGGGGGGGGGGGGGAGGGGGGGGGGGGGGGTGTGGAAAAAATTAATATTTATTGGGGAGGGGGGGGTAATCAATGTAAAAGTAATGTATTATCATAGTTGTGAGCCTCAGAGCCTGACAACCATCAAAATTATCACTACATGACCGAGCGTTTCATGTCCAAGAAAAATGAAGTAATAAAGTTCTTTCCCTTCAAAGCAGAGGGATGTGTGTCGGTCGCCGGCTCAAATCCAACTCTCCTCGCTGAACTCCAACTGCCCTTTTGCAGATCTCTCCCTTCTTCGAGGGGGGGGGGTGTCTGGAAACTTGAGCCCTGCCGAAAAGGGCACATCCTCCTTCTCCAAGGCCCTGCGAAAACAAACAAAGACACTGCAAATCCATTTCTCCCCCCCTTTGCCAGCCGGCTTCTTACTTCTCCTAAGAGATGCCAGGTGGAAGGGGTCTAATGGGGCAATTCTGCCGATGTCATCAAAGCACACATGTTTTCGTGGGTGCAAATTCCTTACAATTGATTTAATATGCTACTTTAGAGTAACCAATTAAGATACTATGTGAGGTATTCCTCAATGTAAATGTGTAAATACACACACACATATATTTACACACATTTATTTATATATGTGTCTAACATGTTTATTTCACATATTGATTGATTGATTGAATATTGTAACAACATTTATGCTCTGTCATCTATTGTCAATTGGTTAGAGCAAGTGTAGGTCAACCACAGCTTATTAGTAGTAGTATATTAGCTGCATAGGTGTTTATGGCTGTTCATACTTCTGCTGCTTTGTATTATATCAGTAGCATTTAATCATATAAATGGCTCTCTAATACCTTCCTTATCTTGTGATACTGAGAACTTGGCTGTTTTCTCTCAAAAATCTGTTGATCCCTGGGTAAGGGTAATATTTGTATGGATGTCATCAAGTGACAAGAACAAAGGAAATTTTATTGTAAATTTGAATGAAATAGGTTTTTAATACTGTTATCTTACTTGATCAAATTGTATAACTATTCTAGTGTTTTATTACTTATATTTTATTAGTTTTGGCATGAATATTTTATCTTTATTAGTTTACATAATAGCTAAAACTCCAAATTAAAATAATCTTTATGAAGCTATGTATTGTTAATTTTCCTCTGAAGTTAAGCTTTTGTCAAACTTCTATACCTTTGAAAATCTACTTATGAGAGCGTGATAAAACTTTCAGTTAGTAAAAGTCATTTGTGACATTTTAAAAAATTAGAACTTTTATTTATATCTATTTAGGTAATGAAACTGATTGATGACAGTTCAAGCTTACGATCATCTAAGATAGCTATTGATTCTGAAAATCTTTTAAGCTGGTTAGCAGAAAATAAAGTGTTATCAATTGCTCTTGAAGGTAATATATGTCTTAAATAGTGTAAAGTTTCTTTCTTTCTTCTTTTATCCATTTTTAAATTTCCTGTGATTGAACCCTTTGTACTCCAATAGTCTGACTCACCATCATTTTTTCTTTTGCAGCAAATAAAATATCAAGTGTGTCTTAACATGGCTTTTTTTAATTTGAGAATTACTGTGCACATTTGTTTAAATCATTTAAGATTGCTAGATTGTTTATAAATCCTTAAAATCAATCAAACATTAATTTGGACCAGACTACTAGAAATGAGGAAAATTAACTGATAGCAAATATTATTGCAAAAGGTTAAGCAGACATTAAAGTTGCAAAAAAGAATTTAATTTTGATAAAATGAAAATTTATATTCTTAAAAAGATATCTTAATTTTAAATGGAATTTTTATGATAGCTTGCAAATTTTCTACAGAAGTATTTAAGATATAGCTTTAAATTTTGTGAACACATACTTATTGAAGTTATAAACAAAACTAACTTGAATTGTTGAATAGTGATGAATAGAACTGAAAGATTGAAATATAATAAATTTATTGTAAAAATGTGTT
Organism: Pardosa pseudoannulata; assembly: GCA_032207245.1. Taxonomy (NCBI): domain Eukaryota; kingdom Metazoa; phylum Arthropoda; class Arachnida; order Araneae; family Lycosidae; genus Pardosa; species Pardosa pseudoannulata. Next base: position 66,845,366 of record CM063510.1, read on the forward strand.
TTATATTTTAGTATATTTAGTAATTTTTTAAACTTATAAATTTTTTAACTTGTAATTTGACAATTTTGAATATATGTTTATTATCTATTTTTAAAAGAAATCTCAATTTTGTATCAAATAATTTGCATTCAGAGTTTGGTAAAACTGTACTATCCATTACAAGTAAACAATACTATTTGAAAAATATCCAGTTGCAAATGCTTTATATCTTTTTAATTATTGTTATAAAATATAATTATTGTAAATTGATTAGTATTTTTAATAAATTGCTAGGAAATATTGATCAAGTTCAATATACAGAGAAAATTAAAGGTATTATTGAGTTTACTGGCCACTGTCTTTCTGTGGAAGAGCTAACTAAAATTTGGAACATGCAGGTAATGTTTCATTGTATATATTGAGCACAGTATTCCTTTACCTTTGTGCTTCTCATATTGTAATTAATTTATCATTTTATTTTTAAATTTTAAAATTATTTTGTACTTTAACAAAATATGTAAGTGTTACACATCATTTTGATCTTCACTTTTGATTATTTTAGATGATTATATATATATATATATATATATATATATATATATATTTAATGGTCTAGTGTTGAGGCGAATGGAATAATTAGTCCTTCTTAGTAATAAGTTTATTAAATCGTAGTTTCACTTAAAAGCAAAACTTGCACCATTTTCATTTATTCATGGCAAAACTAAGCATGGAAAGGTGTTGACAGCTTCATGTCGACGCACTAAATAGAGTTCTCTCTTGATTAGTCATCAATTTCCTGTGAAGTATCTCTACGCCTCACTGCATCTCTCCAAAAGGTTACGCAAGCGTGGATCTTTTTTTATTTTATTATTATAAAAGAGTTCCTTTTTTAAAATCGTTTATAACTCACATTTCCAACTACCCCCATTTTAGACCTGACATATATTTAGTAATAGGTGTTTTTGACTCACTGCAAAGTTAAAATGGTATTTATACTGGATACAGTGCAGTTCTTAGACCAGTAAAGAAGACATGAAAATTTGGAAATGCTGAGTTTATTCTGATAATTCATCTTTGCTGCTCTCATGCCAAATGTTTTACATTAGCTTATATATGGGGGTGGGAGTACAAGTGAGTGAGCCAATGAGAGTGTTTTAAGATTATCAGGGAAATGATAGAATCAAAATTAAGTTATGTAAAAGAGTTATATAAGAATAGTTGGTCTTTTTGAAGTTGCCCAAGGTTATCACAATCAAAAGAGGAACAAAGGTATTTTTCCAAAGGTTGAAATTTTAATGATAGTCACCAAAATTTATTTTACAATACAGTTATAATTAAATTAGTTTGAGTTAAAACATTATTACACACACACACACATATATACATTAGTAGCTGTTCTTTCCCATTTATTATACATGTCTGTCTCTGACATTTAATTCTCTTTGTTTTCTCCAGGATGGACAAAATGCTCAAGTTGTTGACAATATTCAATCAATTATGACTGCTGCCTCATCAAAATTTAGCTCTGTTCAGTTTGATCATTTGCTGACTTTGGTCCAAGATGTGAGTATCTTTGTTCATTTTGTATGCTGGTATCTTTTTTTTTATGTAAATGCAGATAAGGGAATGTAAATATTGTCTACTTTAGTCCCATTAAACTCTGCAACTAAAAAAAATTATAAAATTTTGATCTGTAGCTTTAGTTTTTCCATTTCAAGCATGTATTCAGTTATTAAATACTAAATATCATGCATTAGAGCATACATACATATGCATATATATGCACACATATATTTATGTATATGTCTAAATGTATGTATGTAAGGAAAATTCTCAGGGGTTTTCAAAATTTAAATCAAGGGCTAAAAATTCCCACGTCATTTTGCATTCCCCTTTTTAACCCCTAACCTAAATTGACCACTGGGGCTACAGTTTACGCCCTCAGAGAAGGGGCCTGACCAATTATAACTCTACATGGCCCTAGCGGACAATTTAGGAAATTTCCAAATAAAAAGGAGATACACGCTGTCGGAGGCAGATATTTTCCCACAGATGTTGACCCAAGTGTTAAGGGTCTTGTACATATAACTTCATGCTAGCTGACCCTTCAGTTTGTCCTGTCCCTATGATGAAGTGGGAACCTGTCCTCCAATGTTATCTTAATAAAGGTCTTTAGCTAAAACAGTGTCATTTTCATGGCCATGACTGCAATCACCCATCGAGAAGTCCATCTCATTACATGTATATATATACATATATATATATATATTTATATTTGTATAACTATTTACACATATATGTGTAACTGTACATATATGTGTACACATATGTGTGTAAATGTATTTACACATATATGTAGTTATTTACACATATATGTGTATTTACACATGTGTATTTATATGTATTTTTTTGTCAGTCAAATTATATTTATGGATCAAATATATATATTTATTTACATGGCAAAAATGAATATTTTCATCAGTTTGTTTTGAATTTTTATTTAAAAATTTTTTTTTGTGTAAATAGATATTGAGTTGCATACAATAGAATTAGGCAACATATTTTTTAAAATTTTATTTTCCATATGCTTAAATTTACATATTTTAATTAAATGCCTTTATATAGTTTTGTTAAATGGTTATCATGTTGGGAAAAGTTTGTGCATTCATTAACAAGAAACCTAATTTAATTTTACCTTATTAAGAATTTGTGAAAGTTATATTTTTAAATAAAAATTAGGCATGATTTATTAGAATGAATAGTTGCTGATATTTGAAGGAGATATATTTATTTTAAAGTTATACAAAGAATTAAACCTTTATTATGTGGATTTATTTGCACATTTGAATAAAAAGCACATTTTGATCTTGATAATTATTGAAGCTATTCTAAATTATGTGTGTGTTTATAAAAGTACTGGAGAATAAATGCTGACTTTATCTCGTTAATAAATTTGTTCAATATTTTTTTTCTTTCTGGTTGTTGTATATTAACTTTTCAGAGTTAAGTTAATATAGTATAATTTTGTATAAGATTTGTGGGTAGTTTTTAATAGTATAGAATTTTTTTTATAGATTTTTTTATATTTACATACTGGATATGTGTAGTTATATTTATATACCCATTTTACAGAGTTGGTTGAAAAGTAATGATCAAATGAGAAAAAGGCTGATATTGTTCATGGGAAGAATAGGAAAAGAAACTAATCAAGGAAAAGCAACTACTAAAGTAATTTTATACAATTTTTTAAATTAATTTTTTTTTTACCATTAAAAGTAACTCTTTTATGGTTTTATGTTTAGTAATTATTTTCTGTTTGCTGCATAAATATTAAGGAAATTATTACTATTTTATTTTTTAATTTTTATTTACTGTAGATGAAAAATAGCTTAGTTTTAAAGTGGTAAATTAACTAGTTTGTTTAGCTATTTTTGCTTGTATTTATCTATCTCTATGTGTATAATTCTTTGTATGTCCATTGGTTTGCTTTGCCTTCTAAAATGGTTGGATCATTCTTTGCAAAATTTAACATGGGATTTCAAGTAAAGCCATGGAATGATTGGAGGTCATGATGGATATAAAAATAGAATATTTTTTAACTTACCATCTGTTTTAGTAATTATATAGTTAGGTGCTGTTGGAAATACTTAACTTTTAATAATCATTGAATTCAAGTGTAAAAAGCGAATTAGTTCCTTGATTGTATTAGGGAAAGAGGTAATTCTGCAATGGATCCCTAGCCACTGTGATGTGCCCGGGAATGAGCATGTGGATGCGCTTTCTAAAAAGGGCTGTTTTCTGTACCAACACATAACTTGTGCCCCTCAAAGAAATGTTAAATAGGCCATCTGTGAACATGTTTGTAAGGCTTAACTATGCCATTACAGGAATATTGCTTCTGGAAAAAAATGGTCTTTTTTGGATAGGTAAATATGTGGCACCTTGCCCAGAGCTATTGGTGTGGCCTGTTTCTGCCTTGAGACTGGACATGATTTTCTTCAGGCCCATCTGTACAAAATTGGCCTTGCTGATTCACCAAACTGTGTTCTTTGTGCTTCAGCCCCAATGCATGGAAATCACCTTTCTTCTTGTTCTGATTCATCCAATAAGAGTTTAAAATGTGTTTTACTCTAACATAAGCTTTGCTGCTTTTTGACTAGATTTACTTAAGTTTTTTAATTTTCTGTTTTTATTTGTAATATTTCTTTTTTTTTAAATTTAATTTTTGCAATTTAGCAATGCCAATCTAATTTTATTGTTAGGAGTAATGGTGTGATTGTTTGCAAAATTAATAATGCTTAATATTTTGTGTCAAATGGCTCATATTTTTACTTAAAGATTCCTTGGTTCCATTTAAATGTTATTGAAATATGGTTGATATTTTTCTATTAAACAAGTGCAAATATAAATAATCAAATTCTTCATATATAGTCCTTTTTTTCCTTTAGTTTGCTTAATACATTTATTTAAAAAAAAAATTAAATAAAAGGCATTCCTTTAATAAAATGAGTTTTTTTTTTAAAATTTCTATGTTGTGTTTACTGCTAGTTCATAATTTAAACCAAAGCCTAATATAAGTTTTGAAATAAATATAACCTTCATTTGGTAGAATTGTCATTATCCAGACTGAAGTTTGGGTGTAGAACAGTTAGTTTATCATAAATAAGTCATAACAGTAATTGCTACTATTTTTTCTCTTATTTTTATTTTTATTTATTTTTTCTGTAATAACTTAACATTTGTTTTTTCAGGTAATTGACTTGCTTTGGGATCTTTCTCATTCTCAAACCTTGCCACTGAATCTTGTTGAATTAGCATTAGAGGAATTTTTTACAATACTTAGGGAAGTAGCCCATAAAGACCAAACTAAGAAGTTGTACTGTGTCAAGTGTATTGAAGATATTAGAAGAGTAAGTATTGTTTTCATGTTCCATTATTTCCGAGTTAGTAAAATTATAAAAGCTTCTGTCATTTTAGATCAATTAGCAGTACAAACTTCCATGAAGTTGGTTTGGGTTTCATGGGCATTTGCCTCATAGGTAATAATATTGACAGCCTTAACTGTATCTACAATAGCAGCTTTCAATGTTTAGCCAGTTGTTCATAAGATACATTTTGCTGAGCTGATTTCTTTTTGGCTAGATATTCATGGGTGTATGCATGCAGTGTTGCAAGAACATAGGCACTTTTCTAGTTTCTTTCTTGGTGTAGTATTTTGTTTGGATAGACCATTGGTTCTTAATGGGGGAACTACTGTCCTCCCCCCTGGGGATAGTGGGATGTTGTTGATAGGCTGTAAACTTGTTGGTGTTTTTTTCTTTTTTTTTGGGGGGGGGGGAGGAGGAGGCGATGTGAGCATGTTTTAAATTTCAATCTTAACTTTAAAAATACCAAATAAATTCAATGCATTAATTATCTAATTTACGTTATGGTACCAGAAACAGTAATTTTAATCCTCTATGTTTTCATATGTGAAATTGGACCAACATTCAGAAAAATTTATTTGTTTGAGTGTTGTTTGAACATGTCTCAGTAACAATAATTGGTGTGTAACTCTATTAAATAAAGTTACTTTAACATTTTACCTCTTATAATTGAGTACTTTTTCACTGTACTTTAAATTATGGGACTTTTAGGAAGATAGCATTGAACACGTTTCGGCTCCATAGGGAGATGGCAGCTTAAAAAAGGTTGAGAATAATTGGGATAGACAAAACAGTGATTCAGCAAAAAGTATTCAGTGAATACTCAGAGGAACAGAATAATTTAATTTTTTTTTTCTCCAGATTGTTTATTCAGTTGAATTTTTTCTGTCATGTTATGATGCATTATTTTATTTATTTGCCCATATAAGGGTATATCAAAGCATCGATTCAGCTGATATTAGTCAGAGATTTCTTTTAGACATGCTAAAACTGTGATAAAGGATGTAGACCTGTAATCGTGAGAATCGTAAGAAACTGTGGATACATGATTTATGAGTATTTTGAAAAGTTTCAAACAAAAACTACTAAAAAAATGGGATTATACTTTTTGGCATGATAATTACTTTTTTTCACCTTTGTATGAAGTGAAAGAAATATTGTCAAAGATGTCTCTTCAGATTTCATAGAAATGCCCATTTTGACTAATGAAAGGGTTACATCTCTACATATATAAAAGCAAACACTGGAACTTTAAATATCCATTTTGACCACCTTGAATGCATTTTCATTAGTTTTGTTGTGATGTCTGTCTGTCTGTAACTTACTTGGATTATTCAAAAATGATTAGATGAGATTGTTGAGATTTAGTTTTGAGAATTTTTGTATTGCCTAGTTATGAACCTCATTTTATGATTAACTTCCCTTACTCTATATAACAAAATAAAACAAAGCTAAAAAAAAAAACAAATATTAAAATGTATCTAGTTTTGACCAGATGGCAGTACTTAAACTCTATTCATTATTGAATTAATAATGTATAAATTTTTAATGTTATTAAAAATAATAATTTAACAATTGTTAACTGTCAATTTTATTAATAATTTGGAGGATCATGTCTCATATGTAAATAAGTTTTAATGATGTACATCGAAAAACAGGTATAATTTAATAGGTGTATAAGGAATTCATGTGGTGTCTATATCATATTTTTATATGTATAGTTTAGGGTCTCCCCTAGCAATAGCTTCACCTCTCAAAAAGACACACCTCCCAAGTTTGAAACTGTTATTCTACAATGAAATCATTTGTATATGTACAGTGCAGAATGGGACAATATTAAAAGAAAGTATTTATTGCATAAGAAATTCTTTTAATAACTTTTAGATAGATAACACAGGCCTGCAAAATTGAAATTTTTGAAAAATACAAGAGAAGTTTTTTCGTATTTTTAAGTTATTTGGTATGCTGATTTCGAAAATGACCTCCATTTTTTTCCATTACATCAGGATTTTTTGTAAAATTGATGTACATATTACTGGTAATATCCTATATGGAAAAAATGCTCTCGAACTGTTAGCTTGTACTGACTGGCAACAGTGGGTTTTATCTATTCATGTGAGTTTATTTAATCTGTTTATGATTAGGCATATTAATTTTTAAACAAGAATTAAAATTAAAAATGTATACATTTTGTATATAAAGAATGAAAACCATCGCAACCAGAACGCATGAGCTGCACCAGGGCGAGACAAAAAGTTCCATCGTTATTAAATTTTTTACATTAATTTTAAAAGAAAAACAGTCCTAGAAAAACCCCAACTACCTGTTTTTACGCTTTATTAAGGTTTATATATAATAAATGTAAGTTTGAAATATATTTGAAACTCAATACGAAACAAAGACATTTAAATTTAGTTACGTACATTTTTTCCGTTAAAATTTCTTTTTGGCGTTCTTCTTTTATGTTCAATCTTATCTTCATCTCTTGCTAACATCCAACAATAGTCGGCAAGCATATTCTTATTCCACCTACCTTGATATTTTCTCTCCATATCCTTCATATATTGGTGGAACCTTCTCCCTGTTCTTCGCTGATGGATCCTAAATTTTCGGGAAAAAAGTCCATATGCGATTGGAGGAAATGCAATTTTACACACATGGTGCAGCCCAACACTTGAAAATTGTCTAGCGTGTTGCTAACAATTCTTTTAAATTTAGGATCTTTGTGATCGCCCAGAAATTTTTCCACAACATCTTTGAAGGCAACCCAAGCTTCTCTTTCCATTAATATCATAGTTGTCTCAAATTTGTTATTCCTAATAAGTTTTCGGATGTCTGGTCCTACGAAGATTCCCTTTTTCAATTTGACTTCAGAAAATCCAGGAAACTTTTTACACATATATTTTAAGCACTCACCATATTTTGGAAGAGCCTTGACAAACTGCTTCATAACACCTAATTTTATGTGCAGGGGGGTAGTAGTAATATTTTTCTTTGATCAACTAAGCTTTCTCGAATTACATTTTTGGTGCCTGGCGCAAGATTCTGCCTTTTGAGCCAATCTTTTCTGACCCAATATTGTGTTTTGTCACGGCTGTCTCACTCACAAATAAAACACTGAAATTTTGTATACCCGTTTTGTTGATCGAGAAGCATGGTGATGATTTTTAAATCACTGCAAATGATTCAGCCATGGTTTTCATATTTTATTTTGTTGAGAACTAGAGCTAGGTTTTCATACCTTTCTTTTAATTGCACCGAGTATTCAACTGGCACAGACGCCCATTGGTTTCCTTGATGAAGTAGGACAGCTATAAGGTTCCTTTTTCACGAATCTATAAAAAGCTTCCATTCATCTTTATTGTAGGGAATCTTAAATTTTCTCATCAATACAGGAACATCTGAGCAATAAATGAGGTTCTCCTCTTCGTCAAAATACTGAATAAATTCCTTTTCACGATTCCTGTACCAATAAAAAGTGGTTCCTTTGGCCAATAAGTTTTTTCTTTCAATCTGGAGCCTAATAAATGAGTTGTCTCTTTTACAGACTAAGTACTGGTGCTTACATGAGGTCACTGATAAGGATTCGAGCGTAGCTATAGGTTAACAGCAATTGCGATGGGAGGGAGGGATGATGAAGAGGGACATTGCGCGTTCCTAGGCTATTCCCAGGCTCGCGCGCTTCCAGGAATCTGTCTAATTGGTGATCTGGATCAACATTGAAGCTTTATAAGCTCTAAAATACTAATTTCGCTGTTGTAGTTTACCACAGAAGGGTAATTTTGAGGGTTTCATCACGGTAAAATGTCAAAACACGAAGGAAAGTATGAAAGCAAAATACGTGAGAAATATTCATAAAAAACCACATAAAATTCAATTTTTCAAAAAAATGTGACGTGATAGACATTTTTAATGATTCTTTTCAAAATCAGTACTAAAAAATACATTAAGTTTAGATGTCACATCCCTTGTATTTTTTTCATCGCAGGCCTGTGTAATTTAAGAAGGTTTAAAAGATGAAAGCTACTATAAACACAAATGTATCAAATAACTTCTAAAAAGAACAATTATACATATCTTTAAATTTATATTGTGAGATATCTGTACCATGAATTAATCTTTCTTACTAAATTCATTCTATTTAAATGAAGTATATGTCTCTTTAGAATTATGATCATAATTTTATACTGTGTTTCTTATTCATAGTTCCTAGTAAAGAAATTAAAATATTTAAGCTTTTATTTATTATAGCTTAAATTTTTAATTTAAGCTACAGGATATTTTTCCATTAGTGAAGGATTTTATTTATATCATTTTATATTTTATTTTAAATTGGGAAAATGCTGATATTTGTGTGTATATCTTGTTTCAGGGTTTATTTGTTCTGCCTTCTTTAAGACTGCTTCATAACATTTGTAGGAATATTTTGAAATCTGGGATATATAATAAACAAGATAGAGTAAGTGATTTATAATTTTTATAATGCACAAAGTATTTAGTTATATCAAGTTATTTCTACATATAATTCAGGTTGTCTATAAAGTGGCTGGCATATTTTGTTGTTTAATAATTTATAAAACAATGAAGATCATAACATTAATGGTTAAGATAGATTAAAAAAGTTTTATAGCCTTTGTTAATGATCTTCCACATGTGTGCCCTCTGTTGCATGGAAAATATCAAGAAGGTAGCTGATTTCACATCAGGTACAGGCAAGTATGTGGGCTATTCACTCTCACTCACTTGAATGTTTGTTAATTAAAAAAATTCTTAATTATTTATGAAATATTAAATATCAAAGTGACAGACCTTTTTATAGACAGACTGTATTTCTGATGTTTATACATTTATTTAATGTGTAAATCATTAAAGAATAACAATTTTGAAATTGTTATGCAAATTAATAGCATTAAAAAAAAAATCTGGTCTACATTTCCCCTCCTGATTACTGTATTTCTGCATTTGATGTAATATATTGCACAAGTTGATATAAAAAAATCTGGTAATCATTTGGCCTAAAGATAATGGCTGAACTTGTAATGTTTCACCACTTTCAATATTGGAATTTATATATATATATATATATATATATATATATATATATATATATATATATATATATACTAACTCATCTGATGTAATTAAATGTTGAAATAACACTTGTTTGTGTTCATGTATTACTATAAGCAAAGATAATTATTGTTAAAGACCATTATGATGTCACAAAGTGGGTAAAGGATATTTTAGCTTAAACAATACTTTTTTTATTAGTAAAAAAATAATTGTGAAAAATTTGGTCCACCTATGACAAACATGTAGATTTATATAAAGAATAAATATATATGCTTACAAATATACTGACATACATTAACTTAAGGTAAACATATAAATTTATAAATTACTGATTTATTGTGAATTTAAAATATAGTTTATGTTCTTTCTTGTAGGCAAGTTTACATGAATTACATAAGAATCATGATATTATCAAATTAGTAACAGTTAGTCTTGCAAAAGGTCACAAACAAGCTGCATCTGCTGCTGGTAGTAGTGGTTTAAAACCATCAACTGTAGTTGATGGAAGGTACACACATGAAGATGTAAGTAAATCTTGTAATATCTCAGAATATTTTATGAATGTACCTTATGAGTGATACTTTCATTCCAGAAAAACATATCACTGGTATATTTCTATTTGAATATTTTTTATTGTTATATATATTATGTAATGGGATAAAATTCTTGAGAGTCACATACTATTACAGTAGGATTTTTGTACTAAATATTTTAAGATCTTATGTTAATTATGACTATTTTGATAAAACTTCAAGGTTGCTTCATTCATAATTGCATAAGACATATAGGTGCATTCATTAAGAAGTTTAAAATTAATTTTTTGCATTAAAATTATAAAATATTTGTTTTGTAGATTATAAAATTGTATAATACTTCCCATTTCTTTTTAGTATCTGACAGAACATTTGAACTTCTTGCAATTTATTCTTCAAGATGGTGCTCAGTATTTAGCATGGAGTCGAGCTAAAGATGTGTGGGAGACGTTAATATCAAATCCAGAAGCTTGTGATAAAGACAAAGAAGTAAATTTTCAATATAATCTTTTATTTAAAAGTTGTTTAGTTAATTCCTTTTTTTAAATTAAGTTTCTGTAATAAAAAAATTTATGCTGTTCAAAATCCATATAGGTTTGTTTTGAATGGTTTACTCAATGCTTGCCAGATATGGAAGCTGAGACCCAGTCAATGTTGTTTCAGTATAAACTCATGAAACTTGATCCATCACAGTTAACTTATACAGGTATGTTTATCTTAATTATGTATTTAATGTTATTAATTTATCTAATAATGTACTTCTCCATTTTTTTTTAAATCAGGAAATTTAATTCTTTGTTACATGTTAGATACAGAGTTGATATATTTGTCTTTATAGAATAATTTTTTTCTTATTTTTACAGTGTTAAAAAAATGTACTATCTTATTAATTTCTAGATCTTTATGTTATGATAATGTGTAATAAAATTACTCTTTTATGTGTAAGCCAAACATTTTGGGGAATTTTTCTAAATTTAGAAATGTGTGTGTGGCAGCTAACATATATACATATGAATGGAATAAATGTAGTATAAGGTTATCTTGGCAACACTTACTGCCATTTGTAGTTAAAAAGTTACCAAATTGGCAAAAGTAAGAAATTTAAAATAAAAACTTTTTTTTTAATGTGTGCATGTGTGAGATAACCACACAACCACTCTTTCTACTTTAACACCATGTAATTTGAAAAGCTTTAACAATTTTTGTGCTTTTCTGCTCCTTTAGTTTTCTTAGTTTTAATATTAGTTTACCTTACATTTTTTTTTCATATGTCCATTTCAAAAATTGTTTTATATAATTACTATCCATGTCAAAAAACTTATGAAGTGAAACTGAAAAATAGACTCAGAAAAATCCCTGTTTACATGAGTACACTCTCATTTAAACTGACTATATTTTGAGGTAACAGCAGAATGTTTAATGAACTGTCACAGAGAAAAGCTTCCTCAGAAACGAAAGCTTCTCTCCCCCCCCCTCTGCTTTCTCCGAAAATGCTTTGATTTCATAGAAAGACTATATGCTGCTCCCATAATAAAATGTTCAACAATACTGAGATATAAAAAAAAATGAATGCAAAGGCAAGCATTCTCACATTAGAAAAAATTGTACATAATAATCAGATTAGCCTTTATTTATGTATTTTTTAAATTAGGATAATATGTGAAGAAAGCAAGCTGTGGCTTCTGATATATTGTTTTAAGTTTAGGCCTTTCTTGATTACCCTGGTGGGATGACCTTAATATTAATACACTGTCTACCAATACGTATTTGGACACCTATGAAAATAATGATATCTGCAGTTCTGAGGTACGTCATGCCCTCCGCTGGTATACATTGTGTAGGAAACAGCATCAGCATTAGTCGCATGCAAGATGCCATGCAGCTCAGAGCTCTCTGATTTCGAGAAAGGTATAATTATCAGGTATCACAAATGTGGCCGATCCTTAACGGACATATCTAGCGATCTACTTTCAGGATGACAATGCCAGTTGTCATGTTTCGAGGTTAACCAAGGCTTGCTATGGTGCCAATGGAGTTCATCGAACGGATTGGCCTGCCCAGAGCCCAGACATGATCACCAACAAGAACTTCTGAGACGAGTTGGATTGCCAAATTAAGGGGTGCACTACCCGTCCAAAATCGGTGAAGGAACGTGTATGTTTACTCCAAATTGAGTGGAAGACAATACCACTAGCTGTATTACAAAGACTTGTGGAAAGTATACCCCCAGAGGGTTCACGCTGTAATTGCCTCTCATGGGAGCTCTACCAACTATTGATTTTGAATAAAGTTAGTTTTTTTTTTCTATCACAGGTGTCCAAATACTTATTGGTAGACAGTGTATTTATAGTCTCACTTACATGTTTATGACTTGATGATCAAATAAGCAGAGCAACGTCTTTTAGTACTAAGATCTGTCAGTTTGAATTCCATTACTACTTTTGGATAATTAGTCCTTGTGTAGTAAAACATTGACTGTAGTAGCACTTTAACCAAACAAAATAAAATCATATGCACACACAGACATGTATATAGAGTGATGATATTCATCTGAAAAATGTAATTATGATCAAGGTTAAATAAATAAATTATGCTTTGTGAAGATGGGGCTGTTAATTCCTTTTCATTAGAAAGTGGAGAGTCTATATCATTTTATGAAAATAAGACAATTACTTATCATTTATTTATTTTTTAAAGTTTTACTTGTATCTTGAATATTTTACTTGTTTCTTTTTAAAATATAATTTCCTGTTTCATTAGTTATGTTTAGCATTCTTAATATTTTTGTAATGTTAAAATGTTTTATTTTTCTACCAAGTTGATAAATTTTCTTTTAGGCTTTACTTGCTTCAAGACTTACTTTGAAACTGTTAATACTGCTGAGCATAGGCTAAAAAGAACTGTTACAATTCTTGTGAGTCTTTTTATTGTTTGAAGGCCTTTAAGGTTTTATTACTTTTTGTACATTGCAATATTATGTACTTATAACAGTTTCTTAATTTTAGTTGTTCTTTCAAAAATAAGTCAGTAAAGGAAATCCACTTAAGAATATTTCTTTATCCTTATTAAATATTCTATTCAAGTACCCCATCTAATTATTAAGTACATATTGAGTTATAAAACCATAGTAACATCTTGTTTATGTTGTTCTCTTGGATATAATTGAGTTAGGAATCTATTTAAATAGAGATTTCATTTTGTTTTCTTTATATCCATATTCATCATGTCCTCTTTTCAGTGACAGCAAAAGAGGGGGAAATATGGAGGTTGTAATCTTCCAATAAGCATTGTTGTATACATATATATTTTAGAATTACTGTATTAATTTTGACATATAAGTTGAAGTGAGAAACCCCTACTCCCTCTCAATGAATTTTTTTTATGCATCTGCCCAGTTTAATTAGTACATAGGCATTCACTGAATTATATGTTCTGTTATCAATATTAATTTCCAAGGAGATATTTTTTAGTGAGAAATTTTAAATTAAAATTAGACTTCCAACTTATAATTAATTTTATAATTTATAAATGATGTATTATTTCCCTCCTGGAGAAATGTTTATTTTTAGACTATCATAACTGCTTTTACATTTTAGTCATACATTGTATGGTCTTTAATTGCAATGTAAATATTATGTGGTTTGTATTAAGATTCTTACATAAACCTTCAAATACACTCTCATTCTAATTAAAAACTTCATTATTTAGGCCCGTTCAGCTATAAGATTTTTAAAAATATGATTGAACACGTTGGCAAATAACTGGAAGTGTTTTAATGCACATCTTAATGTTTTATATGTTAATGCATTATTTTTTAAAATTCCTTAGTATCTAAAGATACATATATTACTATGTGCCTTTTTTGAAAATTATCCAATGTTTTAAAATTTTCAATAAATAGATCAAAATTAATTTATGTATAATTGAATAATTTATTCTACCTTTTCTTAGTGTTCCTTTCTTGTAAATATTGTAAATTTGCTTTTTGATGTTAAATTTTTGTCCAAAAATCTGATTAGTGATGTTATTGTAATTCTTTTCAAATCTGAGAATAAATTTAAATTAATCAAAATTATATCATTTTATTTTATTCAGTAAACAAGATTTAAACAAATTATGTTGCAAAATTATTTTGTTTATCATTTCGAAATGTTCTAGAATAATCAATAAAAAATTATTGATTACTGTGTGCATGTAAAAATTAATTTTATAGATTAAATGTTATGGGTTGAATTAATCAAAATTGGGACATTTTATTCATTAAATACCCCTTCTTTTTAAAAAGTTTAGTAAAATTAAAAAAAATTATTTTTAAATGTTCTAAAATAGCTATTTATTTAATATTGATACTCTGTGTGAAAGATAATTTATAGTTAAAGCATTATATGTTTGAATCTTTATTGATCTTCTTTTTCATCATAATAAAATATATACCATTTTATATTTCAGAATGTTGAAAAATTAGAACTAAATGGATCAGATTTCTTATGGCAAGTTGCTCTGTCCTCTGAAGAGAAAATTGCAAATGTTGCCATTGAATATTTACTAGAACTTTCGTATCATGCTCTTTCCCCAAGAATAAAAAAGGTATGGGACTTTAGAGATTGCCTTTATGAAATACATGTTAGAAATAATCATGGGTGTTCCATATGGTAGGCAGTATATGTTCATAATGAAATACTGTGTTTCCCCCAAATAGCTACATAGCTGTCTGCTGTTTTATCTCATGCTTTCTTCATCTAAGTAATGACTTCTTGTAATTGTAGCTTCACAAAACATCCTTGTTGATTTCTCTCCATTCTATTTTCAATGTAGTCATTGACATCTGTGTGCAAATGATCTTAAAATGATTTGTTTATTATCAACTGCCATCTGGCTGATGGTGTAAACCAGGTCTTATTTTAGGTTATAGCTTACATTAGGAGTACCTTGAAAAATCGTGCTAGAGCTAACTTTTTGATTAGGTCTTATTTAAAAAAAAAATACAATATAACAGTAGTGACATCCTTATGTGATCTGATATATCTTATACCTCCCAAAATTATAAAGATTAATTAGATTACTATGCACAAATGCAAAAAAAAGTTTTTGTGAATGAGGTAGGCATAAATTACTCTTGCCTGTTAATTGTCTAACATTTGAGCTACTCTATACTATTGCTATCACACATAGGTGATGGAAATTTCTATCTAATGCAATTTTGTATGAATTCTGAAGGCATAATATATCCCACTTTTACAGTAAAAAAAATTAATCTCTCTAAGGAAACTTCCTTATTCAATACTGTTATCATCAGTTGTAGCAGTTAAAATCAAGTACTGTTTCCAAGTAAGTCTCATTCCAAGAAAAAAAGGTGTAAAGACTGATGTCTTTTTTTCAAAATAAGTAATATTCTAGAGTGATCACAAATTCCCTAAGGTCATTGCTAGTGTGCAAAACTTTTTTCCTGTATGGATTTTTTCCGTTTATTTTTTACTGCCTATCCTGAGCAATTATTGATGGCCTGTGCCTGGCCATAATGATAATTTTCTTTCCAGACATGTTGCTAAAGTGCATGATGCTTAAATATGTTAACAATATTTTTCAATGACAATCTTCGATCAAGTGAGGTTTGGCAGTTATGCCATTTAATGAATGTTGTGTAAATCAAGAGCACAGTCATACCTCAGTTCATGAATATGATTAATTCTTAAACTTGGTTTGGAAACTAAAGAAAGTTTTAGCATATAAATTATCATAAAAAGAATGAATCTGTTTCAGTTAGCTTTACTCTAATTATGTAATATCTATGTATAATAATTATGTAATATTATGTTTATCTAATATAATATTATTTAAATGAAAAGAAGGTGATTCACACATGCAATTTTACTATGTATATCAAATATTATTCTTAAGAAATGAATTTTTTGTGGTTTTATATGAATTATAGAAATTTAATGGTAGGATGTTTGTTTTTGAAGTATTTTTAAAATTTATGGTGTAGTATTTAAATATTTATAATATTGTTTTTGTATTCAATTTTGGTTTCTTTCTTTTCTTTCAGGATGTCCTTTCCTTGCATAACAGATTTATCAATGAATGTTATAAAAAACTGGAGGTTAGACATTAAAATATTATTTTTGCTCTATATTAATTACAATATAAATTTACTAAAGATAGCCAATAAATTATTTATTTTATTTTTTACTTTTGTGAATCTTTTAATTTCAGTCTGTGTCTTTACAACTGAGTGGGACAGCTATGATTACTGCTGTTTCAAATGCTACAAAAACACTGACTGCTGTGTCTGTTTTAGAAGTAGCATCCTCTCCCACTCCAAAAAAGTAAATATCCTTATTTTGTGCATTGAATTATTGATTAAATTGTTGCTAAATTATGCCTAATTATCTGTCTTTTCTAGGTCTGCAAGATATCAAAATATTTGCCGTTTACTGCAAATTGCTGAAAGATATATTTCATCTATTGAAGAAAGCTATCCATCTATAAGAACTATATTGCCACATGGAACATCATTTTTAGGCCATCCAATTTTGCTGAAAATTTGTATGGAAACTCCCAAAGAAGAATATCTAGTTGTTGTGAGTTTGATTAAAAGTTTTATTCTAATTATGCAAGTCCTTGGCAATTTGGAAAACCATTGAGATTTTTAATAGAACTGTTATTAGATCTTATTGCAGAGAGCCTTATGCTGTTAGGCAAATTAGAAAATTTCTGTTCCTTGTTAAAATTGATCAATTTCATACAAACTTATTATAATAAGCTTTACCTCTTTTAGGCATATTTACTAATTAAATTTGATTATAATTCTTTAGGAGTACTTTTAGTTTTCATATATGTACCTTAAAGCAACAAGTAAACTTATATACAGTGAAACCTCTCTGAGCGGCCACCTCGCTGTACCAGGAACATTTGGCTGCTCAGAGACGAGGGCTGCTCTGAAGGGTTTTATTTACTATTATAAGATAATTGCTATAATGCGTAATATAAACAAGTCTGACATATATTCCTTATTTAAAATGAAATTTAAAACTTTTTTAAAGAGAAAATAGTATTTTATTTTATGCTTCCTTACATTTTTTTAAAAAGGCTATTATTTGTTCTGTTTGTTCTATAGTCTTCGTTCTCCTTCAAAATCAAATTCTTTTTTTTTTTTTTTTTTTTTTTTTTTTTAATGACTATGTTGATTTGTGTTCTTCCGCAGTTAAATAATTCAGCTAACTTTCTTGCTGATTTGCCATTCTCATATTCACGCAGAACTTCAATGTGCTGCTCGAGATTTAGAAAAATGTGTTTCGACATCGTTGCAACTCAGATCCCTGACCAACTAATGAAATAACACTGGCATGAATGAGATTTTTGCTGACAGAGGTGCAATTCTTCCTTAACTATACTGATTCAGTACACAGTTGTACACATTGAGTTCTTTTGCATTGAGAATGCTGCTTGCTCAAAGCAGTTAAACAGCTGTCGGCTTACTTTCTCTTATTCTTTGTGCCTTTCTTACATTGACTTTGCATTTAATGGTATACATTAAAAGTTGTTTCCTATGGCAACTACAAGACAATTCACACTGACAACTTACATTCAGATCATCAAATGGCTTAGTGGTAAGTGTAGGAAGATAGAATCCTAGAATACAAGTTCTAGCTTATCTTGTTACAAGAAACGATACAGTCGAACTTCTCTTGTTACAAGTTCTAGCAGGTGTACTAAACATTTCTCTGTATACCCATAGAATGTACAAGATAAATTTGTGGATCTAAAAGTCCTTTTAATGAGAAGTTGGTAGAAGAGAGATGTATGAATGTAGGAGTAAAGGTTTCTTTTTCCCGAGGATGATCTAAATTGAGGGAAATATCTTAAGTTATATTAGGAATTCTTTATGTATATTAGTAAGATATTGGTAATCTGAGTTATTATTATTAGAGACAACTTGCATCCCAAACAGGTTGCTATGCATGAATAATTTATACACAATGGGTATAACAACTAAAATCTTGAAAATACTATTGACGCTACTGTTGATATTAATAGAATTAAAAAAAATTCTTTTCAGACTCATAGTAATGAGACCCTTGGTTCTGTGAAGCAGAGAGTTGCACAACATTTTCATCAAAATTCCCATCTAGTTAATTTCTACCAGGATGACAATGTTGTATGTATTCCATTATTTTATATTTGTTTTGTATACATTAACTTTTAATAAAGTTTAAAAAATTATTGAAAATTTTTTGAAAACTTTTAAATTACTATTCTTTACAAATATTAAAAGCAAAATTTTATAGTAGTGTGTATATTTGTATAACTGTACATTTTAGAATAAAATAATCACCTTTTGCTTACATATTAACTCACATTTTATTACACTTCTGAAATATTTTAAAGTTATATATAGTAAAAATGATATTTCAATATCTAGTAGAAACATGCTAATCCAACCATTTTTTTTAAGTTTAATCACGCTATTTTATCTAAATCTCTTGATGTAGGATGCCTATCTGAAAATACAACTTAGTATATAAAGTGTATGACACCAGATACAGAAAATTTATCTGTAGTTATACTTATGACCAAAATGTTTTATTATAGATTCTAAAAAGCAAAGAGCAAAGACTTTTAAGTCAATTAAACTTTCATGATGGGCACACTCTATATGTTAAATATACTGGCAGTGAGACAGCCACAGCACCTACAGCTCAAGTGAGTAGCACTTAAAAAATGTATTCTTGATGTTATTTTTCTTTAACAGTGATTAGTTTGTAAATTATATGCTTGTATTCATTTTCTTTTCTAATTTTGTTAACAAAATGAATGCAATTTAATGGATGTATTTATTTTTTAAAGAAATATTGTAAATTTGAGGTTCATCATGTGTCATTTTTAAATGCAGTATTTGTACTACATTTTATATTGCATGATAGAAAAGAAAGTTTGAATAAAACCTTTGTTCAAGAAGCAGTTGTACTTTGATGTATATACTCCTGTAGATTGACCTTTTATCAATGCTCATATTTTCATTTCACATATTGTTCTTATATACTGTTTAATACTAAAAATATTTAGTATTTAACTATTATACTTTATGATAATAAAATAACAACAAGATGAAGCAAGATATAAATGATTTTATGAATGATGGATGAGTGATTATCATTCCATATAACAGCATGTAGTTATAAATGGCAATAATGTTAAACTAATAATTTTTTTTCTTATTGTAAGCCATGTTTATGAAGTTGATGACATTAATTTATTCTAAAATATGATATTGATACAAATTAGTTTCTGTGGGAAATATCTCACAAGTGTTCTTTTGTGTAGCATGCTATATTGTACTGGGATTATTCAATCTTTTTGTTTTTAGACTTAATTTCTTTTGAAATTGAGAGTAGATTTAATTATGCAAAAAATTACACATTGAGTTTTTTAGAAATAAATAAATTCATATTGGAAACACAAAATACAAAATTAACTTAAGTAATGCACAAACAGTAAGAGAAACTACACAAATACCTGTTTTGCTGCTTGAACTCTATTGAGGTCAATAGGTTCTCCCACGTTGATAATGCTAATTGCTCAAAGTAGCTAATCAGCTATCTGTGTACTTTCTCTTACTATTTATACCTTACTTATGTTGACTTTGCATTTTATGCAACACATCAGAACAAAGGTTTTACCTTTATAGACTAAATGGAAGATTTAAAGCCAAAAAGTTTTGTCTATTTGATTTTTGTTCGAATTATCTTAGATTTTTTTTCTTGTTGAGTTGTTGTTAATAGAGGGGTATTGAATAAAAATTTAATCTAAAAATAAATGAACAAGAAATGCTCGATTTAAGGACAAAATGTTTTACCTATTTGGTTTTTGTGCAAACTTCATTAGTTTTTTGACCATATAATTTTTGAAATATCACTCCCATATTCTAGGAAAGTGCAAGTTACTCAAACAATGATGCAGTATCACCATCTTCTGATTATGCATTCTATCTTGACACATGTGCGAATTTGATCATGAATCACATTATTGATCAGGTTAGTGTTTTAATTTTTCTATATTTCAAAATAGTTTTCTTAGAAGTATTCTTTATTTTGATACAATGATTAAACTTTCATGGAACTTTTAATATACTTTTGAGCCACCTTTTTGATTTGTTTCAAAGATAATTTTCTCTCAATATCTTTCCTGGGAAGAAATAATTTTTTGTATTAGTTGGTTAATTCTTTTTTTAAATCTTGTAAATTAACACTAGATTTACGGACTGAGCTAATTTGACTCATTAAAAATTTGATCACTATATATATATATAAAACTTTATCACTTTTAAAAAACATACATTGGTTTTTAGTTAAGTAATAAAATATATGTAAACTTACATTCCTCTTCCCCGCAGATCCCTTTATTTCGCATTATAAAATGTGGTATACCTATTTTCACAGTTGAGAGCCAATTTGACTCATAGAATGTATATGAAAATAAATAAATATAGTAATAAGTGTAGTATAAAGTAAATATAAAGTATAAACTATACAAAGTATAGTATAAAGTAAATATGGAGAAGAAGTTGAGAACTCTTCCATACCAATGACAAAAATTCATGCTACTGATTCATGGAAGAATTGTCAAGTTCAACAATCATGCAAAAGAAACAGATGTAGAAACCATTGTGCTAAATGTAATAGAAATGTTTGCGGAAAATATGTTTCAAAAACAGATTTTATATGTAATAAATGTTTTCCATGAATTTTTTTATAATAAACATTTTATTTAAATTAATTTGGAACTATTTTCTTTGCAAAAAGATTCAATTTTCTTCTATGAGTAAAATTGGCTCACTTCAGTAAAAATAGGTATATGATCAACATCTGTAAATCTAGTGTTAATATTTGTAAGACTTATTTACAATTGTAAGTGTCTTTTAAGTTTATAATTATATAGGAATTTATATTTATAAGGATTCTGTGGTAAATAATGAAAAGAATAAATTAAATAATACTGAAATATCTTCATGTTAGATTAATAGCTAATAATTTTAAATGCATTAATTATTTGTTTGCACATGAAATATTTTTCTATTGCATAAAAAGTATTTTTATTAAAAAAAAAATACATATAAATGTATCTTACAACTTAAGCAGTACGCCTTGTAGCTGTTTAAAAATTTGGTCAAAAACAGCGGCATTCACATGTTTTTCTTTGGGAGCCACATTTGCATTTTGAATATCATGTTGGACTTTGAAAATAACTTTTTTGTGACCACTTTATATATGTTCCTACGTATGTAATGTACATGCACCTATACATCAGTAAATTATTTTATAGGAAAAAGTTTTACCTGGAGTTGTTATGGCTACAGGAGGTCAAGTTTTTGAAAAACTGTACCAACTTTCTACATTTGAAGATTCTAAGTAAGTTTGAATTTTTTTTTTATCCTAAAATACAAAAGTAGTATAAAATCATCAAACAATGTCATAATTATTACTTAGCAAAAATCTATGGCAATTTCAGTTTGACAGTGTATTTATTTATTCCTTTGCTCGTGTAATGCTTTAATGTCATATTTATTTTGAACAAAATTTTTTTTTTATATACCTTACTAATTGAAACACCTGCCATTGACAACTCAAAATTTGTGGCATAATAAAAAGGAAATAATAATAAAAAGCTTTTTCTAAAAATCTCTATGGTATGTGTATATATATATATATATATATATATATATATATATATATATATATGTATGCATGTCAATGTGTATCAGTGTTTTGTTTTTCATTCATGTTTTTTTCTTCCTAGTATTACATCCCAGGTTCGAAATTTATTACAACTTATTCCTACGGATCCTGCAATATTAGATACTCTAGATTCAATAAGTGCAAAGGTAAGTAAAGTTTTAAATTGTTAATCTTTTTATAATCATGTAAAGACTGGAAACTTTGTATTTTATAAAGTTTTCAAAATTTGCTCATAAATGTTAAAGACTCATTGACAAAATAATTCTCCTGTTTATCTCTTTCTTTCCTGTTTATATAAAATTAACTTATTTTTTAACTTTTGCTTTATTTTTCTAATTATTTATTTGCTTCATTTAAAATTCATATTTTTTTCCTGCTATTTTTTAGAAGAAATTCACTTTAGACCCTGTTTACTTCATTGCAATAAATCTATTGTTTTGTAAAACATATAAAAATTCTTTTTTTTTTTACATTAAGTGCCCTTTGCTTTCATTCTTAATTCCTGAAGTCCATATAGTTTAGGGTCTAAGCTGCTAAAATGCCCTGAAAAGAATATTCAAAGGGTTAAAACTTGAAAAAAAATAAGCAATCTAATATTCTTTTTCTTTAGAAAATTGTTGAGATTCCATCACCTGGAACTCCGAGAAGTAGCCCTAGATCTAGCCCTAAAAAGTTTACTGTAACATCTCCAACTAAAGAACGATGTGAGTCTCCAAAAGAAGCTCTTAAGAATTTATTTGATGTTACTTATCCAATTTCTCCATTCAAACTTTTATATAATTTAGAGGTAAAGATACTTTTTTTCTTCTGTTTATTTGTTTAGAATTTTGATGTTCTGAAACATTTTACTTGAATAAATCATAAGGATAATTTATCTGTATTTCCAAGAAAAATTTCAATTTCTCATTTAAGTAATATTACAAATTAGCCTGTTGTAACAGTATTTTATAAATTTTGATTTGTCTCTGAAAATTGTGCTTTGGCAAATCTTTTAAAAAGTTAAATTTTTTTTTTTTTTTTAAAGTGTATCCTTTTTGTATTATGTAACTATAGCCATCAACCATGCTTTTAAATTACTTTTGTCTTTTCTTTTAAACTTTTAATTTAAATTTCAAACACACAGTAATATTTTGAAACCAAATTGATGATGTTAATTTTGTTTATTCTGATCATAATTTTTATTTTTTGAAGTATAAAATAATTAACCCCTTTGCGACCAATGTTTTGTATATGTGACATAGCGATTTTAATCTGATAAGTCCAGCGTCTCCTCAGTGTGGTGATCTCTGGTTGATATTGAGAGACCAATATCGCATATGTATAGTAGGAAATCTAAACGTTTTATTTTAATTTTTAAATGCTAGATTTAATTACTAGGGGGCATTAAACGGCAACGGTTTTCACAATGGTCGACTCGTATAGCATTTATATGTGGTTCTCAAAGGGCTCAGTAATGCTGTCCATAATAATTTTTTAAATTCCCATAATTATTGTATATTATATGTTATACAGAATAGTTTGGATGTATTGTAGGGAAAATAAGTTTAATCTTTTCATTTGTAACACCAGTATGTGAATTTGAATTCTACTCTTAGCATGGTTATTTGTAACTGTTCAGAATTAGCTTTAAATAAATCCCAGTGTCACTAGCCTTCGTCTAGGAAAAAAGTAGACATAGTGCTTCATACCAAATCAAATAATTTATAACACAATTAAAAAAAATATTGTGTTCTTCAATAAAGGTTTAAAAATCAAAGCAAAATTAAAAAACATACTGCTGTTTAATAGCTTTTAGAAAATGAGTTACTTTATTAGTGTTTTAGCTGTGCACATGCAAGACTAAACAGTAGTTCTGCTTCAGCACAGCTTAGTTCTTACCTATTTCATCACTGAACAGTAGTTGATTATTTGAAACTGTGACGCAGCTGCATCCTTTCCAGTTTTGCTTTAATGTTTGTGCCTTATGGTATCCGTCTACATTAAAAACATCATTTTTTGCCAAAAAACGTAATTTTTCACATTTTTGTATTGTAAAATTTCAACTGTTAGGCTTCTAAATCTGTTTTTCTTTTGTCTCTACAGCTATTTAAACTTCAGTGACAGCTGTCAAAACAAAACAGAAGTAGCGACTTCGGAACAGGAAGTTGTGAATATAAAGCCTTTTAAAGAGCATTTTTTGAACAAAAGTTTTTAAATTTTCATGAAGATTAGTTTAAACATTTTTCTAGTATTTTTAATAATTAGCAACTTGGCAGTTAGAAAGTTTTAAAGCAAGAAAGTGTAGGGAATTTTAAACATGTATTTTAATTTTTTAACAGTTAAAGTTGCTTTCATAAACTTCAAATGCGTTTTTCTCAGAACGGTATTTTTAATAAAATGTTGAAACTTAAAATGTGATTTCTCAAAAAGTTCTTAAAATATTTTGTTGAAAATTATTATGAATACTTTTAATAGTATTTACTAGTAAATCACCCAAAAGCTTTAAATTTGGATAATTTTTAATGATGTTACATTCGCAGTTAGATATAAAGGTAATGAAAATTTGTTAAAAATTCAATGTGTATGATTTTGAAGGACCAAAATTTTTTACCAAATGTAAATTAAGCAAAGATTTTAGGTGATTCACTAATCCAATGTATAAGGAATGTGTTGCATCAAAAAATATTGAAATAATTTAATTTCTTAAAAAATTAGACCTTTTGAAAAAATTGAGATTTTTTTACGAAATTTTCTTTATTTATTAGAAATTTTATAAAAACTTCCACAGGAATAAATTTTTTAAGTGCAATTATCTATGATAATATAAAAAATAAATCTAAAAATGTAAAAACCTGCAGTAGTTTCTACGTTTAAAGAAAAAAGTTCTCAGAATGTAGATGGATATCTTAAACTGAAATCAGCTAACATGGATGTTTATAGTCATTCAGAATGGGCTTTTAGGCCTGGTTCCTATTTAATTACCCTCTGTGTTGCATAAAAATAATAATAGCACTCCAAACCAAACCAAAATAAGATTCATATTTCAAACTGTTCATTCAATTAGAATAAATATTAGCAAAACTATATATAAATGATATATTACAATATATTTACATGTGAAAAGTAGCTTACCAAGTTTTAGCCAATTATTAAGATTTGGAGTCTAGCAGATTGCATTACAGCAGTTGTGGGACTGAGAGTCAAAGAATTCGACTCAAAGAAGTGAATTCTTTGATTCACCTTAAAAAAAAAAAAACAAAACAAAACAGAAAAAAAAAAACAAAACAGAAAGGAGAATGGAAAATAATATTTTATTTCAGAGTTGGTTAGTGTAAAATTTCTGGCTTCCAGGGATTTCCTGGAACACAAGCATCCCAGGATATCTAATGAAATATCCTGGGATGCACTCTACAAATTATTTCAACTTTTAACTGAGTACAACAGCCTGAATGCCTATTTGTTTAAAATTGATATAAAGGGCTTACTTCTCCATTCTCAATACAACTAATATTAGTTAGATATAAAGGTAATGAAAATTCGTTAAAAATTCAATGTGTATGATTTTGAAGGACCAAAATTTTTTACGAAATGTAAATTAAGCAAAGATTTTAGGTGATTCACTAGTCCAGTGTATAAAAAATGTGTTGCATAAAAAAATATTGAAATAATTTAATTTCTTAAAAAATTAAGTCTTTTAAAAAAATGCAATTTTTTTTAACGAAATTTTCCTTATTTATTAGAAATTTTATAAAAACTTCTCCAATTTTTTAAGTGCAATTCTCTATGATAATGTAAAAAATAAATCTAAAAATGTAAAAACATGAACTAAATTCTACATTCTAAGAAAAAAAGTTCTCCGAACATAGACGGATACCTTAATCATACTGGCTTTTCATATTTCACAATATTTTTATTTTAGACATTGTTCTGCCTACTATTATATTATGTGTTTATAGTTAGCAATTGTTTTTCTCTTTTGTTTTGTATCTATGTTTATTATACTTTTAAAATATTTTTAAATAGGTACTCAGTGGTAAACTGATGCCTGTCATGCAGGATGCAAATACTGTACAGAGTGCTCAGATGTTTAGTAAGGATTTTCTCTCAGCTGGAGGACTGCAACTAATACTGAATGTGTTTCAGAAAGATAGCATACCAAATGATGTTGATTATGATATTCGCCATGGTTGTTACATGGCAGCCTTAACAATTTCTAGGTAATTTTTTATTTTAAAGAAAAATGTTTGTAGTTGTATATGATCTTAAAGTAACAGAGTTTTTATTGCATTTTAATGGAAAGATTAATTTAAGATACAGTAAAGGACCATTTATATGTTGTTTTATGACAGTCCTGTGATTATAAATGCTGTAATGACAAAGTTTTTTGTTTATATGACACTAAGTATGAAAAGCTTTAGTCTTACATCATTTTCCCTGAAGAAGACTTGAATATTTTGAAAGTATAGGTTACTTTTGCAAAGTATGTAAACTGTGAAAATTTCAAAACTAGTGTAAAAGCATTCAATACACTTAACTTGATTCGTATTGTTGCTCTTAACTCTTACGTAGCTCTTAAAGTAGCATGTCTCATGACAGTAGAGATTTAACCACTTAAACCTATTAGTTGACCAAACACTTGCACAAAAGAACATTTTTTATTGCATATTTTAATTGTTTTGACTGTTCAAAAAAGAGATAAAAATAATATTAAAAAGTGTAGCCAAATATCTCAAACAGCTACTGAAAAATAATGGTTAATTTCACAAGATTCCATAAAGTGGACTTTATGGTTCAATATTTCACTTGGTGAGTAAAGGTTAGGTGTATTTGTACTGTAACCTCAATAATGTTGACCATTTATGTAGTGCACTCAGGTTCAATCATAAATCTTCTAGCATTTTTTGCCATTAAAGAGTGTGGATTAGTTAGTGTGCTTTTATGTATTTTGGGAAAAAAAAAAAAACATAATTTTTTCTTTTTCATATCCTATAAATTTATTGAGAATTATATAATATAAATTTTGTACTGTTTTTATTTATAAATATGTGTACTACTCATATTTATTAATACTCTTAGAAGTACTTCTTCGGAAAGATATGGAAGTTGATATATTTGTTAGTTTAACTACAACAAAGCAACTTTATAAGGGGTTTTTGCTTTGCATTGTGTGATCAAATGTTTTTTTTTTCATGAATAGGTTTTTGTTGTGTGGTGAAACAGGGCTAGAAGTCTCATCATTGTTTGCTCAATATGCTACTTTTCTTAATGCTATTGGAAAATTGCCTATTATTGAATTTTGCACTGTTCCTTCTTTGACTGATGAGCTTTCAAGTGCAGTTACTAGGTTGAATGGTGTTAAGGCTATTGATGTAAGTGTTGAAATTTTACCATATATTCCAAAGTTTTACAATGAAAAGTCTCATTACTGACATATAATGCATAAAGTGTTACTTATAAAATTTTAGATGTTTTGTTTATATTGTATATTAAAACTTTGAAAAATATTTTTGAATCTTCAGGTATTTTTTCTTGATAAAAATCTATATTTCATTTTTCTGGGTTCCCACTAAGGACAAGGCTGCCATCTTTGGGCCAGGGGGGGGGGAGGATACCAGTACTATAATATGTGGACCTGGGATTTTAGAAGGCTCATGAAGCTGTTTTTTCAAAATTTTTAGCTCCAGAAAAATTTGTGTCTCATAGAAAAAATTTCTTAGAAAGATAAACTTTATTCCATATTTTATGCTCTTATGAAAGAAATGTCTGTACCCCCAACCTAATACTCCCTAACTTGTGACATTGTTTTGTTATTATTATGCAGATCACCGATACTTGCTCCCCCTTGAATGAAGAAGGGAATTAGATAGATCAGGGTTCCCACAGTCCTTAAAAGTCCTTAAGAACTCCTTATTTTTTGCTTTCATTTTTTAAGGGCCCCTAAAACTACTTAATTTTTGTCAAAGGTCCTTAAAAACTCCTTAATTTTTAAATTGGAATGGAATCAATTTCTCCATCGATGAGATCTGTCATCGGCATGTGATTTCTTATTAGTTTTCTTATTTGACAGTTTTTTTTTCTTAGTTACTTATTTGACAAATAAATAATCTTTCGTATACTTAAAAGGTTTAAAGTATAAAGTCAGCAGACTTTTCCTAATAGTTAACAGTCATGCAGATTTTAATTAAACAATTCATGGAGGATGGGGGTTTGTAGATATTTCAGTTACTTATGAAAGTTTAATTTTCCTTGCATTCAATGTAATAGAAAAGTCTAAAACTTTCTTCTTTCCCAGGCAATATCGGGTATAATCAGCTAGTATATACACATATATAAATAACTCATATATATATATATATATATATATATATATATATATAAATGAATAAAATGACTATATATATCAGTTATTTTTAAACCCTCAGAAAGTACTGTTTATAATATTGTTTTTATTCATAATTTATTTTTAGTTTGATCACTCAAACTTTAAATGTACATTTTTCAAAATTAGTTTTTGTCAAATAGGTTTATCTTATATTAATTTTTTAGGCATTTTTAAAAACTTAATTCTGAAATATTGTAGGTCATTTATTGAACATACCTTGTATGGTTCATAATCATTAAAATATGTTCCTCAGGAAATAGGGATTATGTTGTTATGCTGAGTACTTCAAGTAGGTCCTAATAAAAAGTTACTTTGGTCCTTAGAAAGTCCTTAATTTTTGTTCTGGAGAAAGAGTGGGAACCCTGTAGATAATAGTTATAATTCTGCAGTGCATACTTATTATCTTAGAGAGAAATTAATTATTCAGCTCTTTCTTTTTGAAGGTTAAATTTTGATAATTTAACAGTTAAGTAATCTAAATCCATAACATCCCTGCATATGTACAATTTAAAAAGATTCATTTTGGTGTGTGTGTAGATGGAGATGATAAAGAAAATCCATATCATGTCCTTCTTTATTAATGGAGACCCTGCTTTTTCACATAATTATTAAATATTAATATTCTGGAAGAACTAGAAAATTGGGTTGCCTAGAAAGTTCTACGGTTTTCAAAATCAAAGCATGTTTTCTTCAAATTTTATTACTGCTGATAAAGAGTGGCCTTGATTGAAGCAGGTGTGTAAATATGATCTTTTCTACTCATGTAGTTCTAGAAAGTATTGGAAGCATAATTTTTGCTTTGATGCAGGGATAAGTATGGATACCCAAAGTGTTAATTTTGATGTTATTAAATTTTAAAAAAATACTAGTCAGACTATTCTTAAATGTATATTCTGATATATTTTTTTCTGTATATGTATATATATATATTTAATCTGTTAATAAATTATCAAATTTCATTTGTATTTTGTTTCATGGCTTGCATAGTCTTTTATAAAATCCAGTTTCTGTTTCTGTCAGTTCTTATTGCTTGTCTAAAGTATATGAATGTTTTCTTTAATCAGTACTAATATACAAAATTATGTTGTCTTAATTGCATTCTATTATTTTATCTTAGCTAATCTAAAAATTTCTATTGCTTCAAGTTAATTTGAGGACAAAAATTAATGTCTACAAAGGTGTTTAAAATAAATTAATTGCTATATATAAATAATATTTTTAAAGTGAAAATTTAATTAGGTGCACCTTGCACATTTGTTTTTCTGTACTGGAAATAAACTTGGATCTATCACAGTCAGGGGTAAGATAATCATTCATGCAAACTTGCTGGTGTTCCATTTAGCTATTTTTTTTTTTTTTTTTTTTTTTTTTTTTTTTTTTTTTTTTTTTTTTTGGTAGGGATTTTAATATGGATATCTCAGAGTTAAAAAAAAAAAAGCCAAAACATTTTACAAATTAAAAAAATATTGAATTTAAATCTGTTAAAATACCCAAATGCGAATGCAATCAAAACAACAACTACAATAAATGCAGTTTTTGTTAAATATTTAGTTAATCTCCAATCAACCTATGTTTTACTTATCATAAACTTGCTTCTTTCTTAAATTATGATAACATGAAAGATTTTTTTTTCTTTAACAAAATTGGTCTCAGCAATATTTTTCAAAAGAATTGATATAAATACACTCTTTATATATCTAATGAGTATATGATTAGAAATAAATAATTGTGACCTACTAAATAGTATTTTGTCTTGTGTCCATTAGGTCCAAGCAATGTCATCCATAATAATATATCATTCATATAAAGTATGGTCATTTACAATATGTTTTTAACATACAGTCCTTTTTGAGTATTTTATTTTGCTTCTCCTTTTCTAAGTTTTTGCTTTCATTTGCCTTAGTTTTAATCCTTCTATATAATATATCTGTTTATTAACTCTTACTCAAATTCTCTTAACTTATAGAAAAAAAAAAGCCTTATTGCATTTGACTTTTTTTGCATGCAAATGTTGTAAGTGGCTTATTGTAGTAATCACCATGTTAATGTGTTGCTCTAGCATGTTTGTGTCACTAAAGTCTCTTCTGTTTCCTTAACGACTGGGTGTCTTTTTGTCTTTTCCTGTAGACTATAAAATCAACAGAATTATTAGAAACTTTGTCAAATTTAGTTCGTCTTGCATGGGCTGCTGCAGCTGGAAATTTGCACTTAGTGAATTGTTCATTACCTTCAAGAGAAAGATCTCATTTTATGGGAAGAAGGAGTAGACAAAGCAGTACAGGTTGGTATCTTTATCTATGTAAATGCCAAGCATTTGGCATGTATGCCATTATGTGCCAAATGGTTATTTCTTGATTCCCAATATTTAGACAAAACATGACATGATAACAGCAATTCAGTATACATGTTAGTATGCATCATCATAAATTGTCCATAATTGTATTGAGAATGGAGAAGTAAGTCCTTTATATCAATTTTAAACAAATTGGCATTCAGGCAGTTGTACTCAGTTAGAAGTTGAAATAATTCGTAGAGTGCATCCCAGGATATTTCATTAGATATCCTGGGATGCTTGTGCTCCAGGAAACCTCTGAAAGCCAGAAATTTCACACTAACCAACTCTGAAATCAAATATAACTTCCCATTATCTTTTCTGTTTTCTTTAAAAGTAAATCAAAGAATTTACTTCTTTGAGTTAAATTCTTTGACTCCCAGTCCCACAACTGCTGTAATGCAATCTGCTAGACTCCAAATCTTAAGCTACTTTTCACATGTAAATATATTATAATATATCATTTATGTATAGTTTTGCTAATATTTATACGAATTGAATGAACAGTTTGAAATATGAATCTTATTTTGAATTGGTTTGGAGTGCTATGATCATTTTTATGCAGCACAAAGGCTGATTAAACAGGGACCAGACCTTAAAGCCCATTCTGAATGACTATGAACATCTATGTTAGCTGTGTAATTTCAGTTTAAGGACTCCTATTTAAAAACAAATTCTGAAATCGTGTTATGGACCAAAATATAATTAATCAAGAAAATTTACCTTAATTTTTCATTATTTCAATACCTTTGCATTTTTTCTCTCAAGAATTATAATCTGGCTTATTTATATACTTATTACTGCAAATACTAATAAAGTTGTATTTGTGTTAAATATTTTAATTATATACATAATTAAAATTATTAATTTATGTGTACACACATATTTATGCACCCAAACATGTGTGTGCTACAAATTGACTGTGAATATTTTGCCATTTAAAAATTATTCTATTAAGTAATTACTAATATTTGTTTAAAATTTTAAAGAGAATTTTTTTAAAATATATTTTTAGGTAGCAATACAAGTAGTGGCAGTGAAAGTGGTGATGGTTTTGTTCTACAAGGTGGTGTATGTGCTCAGCAGCAATATATTAGAGACAAAGATGTTCTTCTTGCTCTTAAGGCTTTAGAGTTTTTGATTAATTGTATCCATTTAAGAACAGACATATTTAGTAAGTTAAAAATTGTCTTAATTACATTGTGTTAAAAGTTTTATTTTAAACATATTTTGACTTAAAATCATTCCCTTGTAATAAAAATTCTATTTTTGATGATAAATTATTAAAAATCAGCAAACATTTGCTTTATTTTCATTTGTTATTTTTATGTTTTTATGGGTTATTTGTTGTTTGCTAACATGTTCTTTACACCTTGTGTTATTTACTTTGATTTATAAATATTATTCATTAATGTTAGTGAGTAATGTTAATATTAGAAAAATTAGTTATTACTTTTCATTCAGGAGAAATATTTAAATTAATTTCTGTGTAACTAATCAGTGAACCAGTTGCAGAGTTTGATGTACACTTAATACATTATTTGTTACTGTCATATTTATATTTCACTATTTTCTTATATCTTATAGATAAATTTGCAACTCTTCCTTGTATAAATGAGTTCATCATTGATGTTCTGTTATGCTCAACAAGCCAGGTTGTGCGCCAGTGTGCTCTTGAACAGTTTACGAAACTAAGCACAGTTGTTGCCCACTGCTGTCCTTCTCCAAGAGACTTTTTGATAGAAATTTTGCTGAAAGCTCGTTTACCTTTGTGGGTTCCATCCAGTTGCACTAGAGGTGATAGCCAAAAGTAAGAAAACTTTTAAGTTGCATTGAATTGTGGTCAAACATTTTTCTCTCACTGTTTAAAAAAGAAAAAAGACTTTCTACCATCAAAATTTGAGTACTTAAAGTGGCAGTGAACTTTCACAACTAATCTATTTGTTTTATATTCTGTCGGCCTGATATTTAAACTTGTTATTAGCAATATATTTATGTACAATTGGTCATAATTTCAAGCAGTTAATAATTATCAGCAATATATTTATGAGTAATTGGTTATAATGTCAAGGTAATATATTGATTGTTTAAAATTTTATCAGTTAAAAATTGTTTTAAAAATACCCTCATCAAAAATACTCTTATGTGCATACTTTATCACACATTATAGTCCTTTTTATGTGTTCTTTTTTAAGTCTTAGAATAACTCTTGTTATCAAAAGTCCTTGCATAAAATATTGAGAATAAAGATAACAATAGTAAAAAGAAAATAACTATTTTTCCTTTACAAATTGTTAATAATAATTTTTTAAACTCTAGAATTGACTAATTTCAAAATATATTAAATTTATGTAACTTTTATTTTATGTGATACAAGGTATGTGATCCTATATTTCAAATGGATTTGTTTTAAATATTCATAAAATACAAAACTTTTTTGAAAAATGTTTTAAGTTATTGTGTGTTACTAGCTGACCAGCTTCCTTGTTATTTCTCAGACAATCTTTATTCTCAAGGTATACGTAATAACTGACATCATGTGTTCTTTTGAAAACCTCTGTGTAGGCCAATTTAATTTCAGATAAATTATGACCTATAAAAGTGTTTTATTTGGCAATATATCTTTAACCTTCGATAACAAACTGATTTTTTCATGTTATAATCCCATTCAATTCTCATGATGCTTTTTGTAAAATAAAAACCAAAAGTACAGTGCAAACCAATCTTAAGGATAAGAGATAACCAGAATAAGGGCCATAATAATCAGAATGTTAAATTTGATGATAATTACTAAGAATGGGGAATGCTAGTTAAAATTCATATTAAACACTTAGTTTGGCAAAATTTTCATTATATCTACATGTAATGGTTACCTTAAAATTTTAAATTTATTTTTCACTTAAAAAACATCATTATGTTTTAAATATTAAAGCTAGGTCTAGCTGTCATTTTTAACTTCTAAATTAGATTTAAGTTTGGGATTTCACTGGAAAATGGTTAATTTAGTTCATTTATCATAATATCATTTATAATGCAATAAAGGTTTAAATGTTTTCTGGGAGGGTAAAAAAACCATCCAAGTGTTTTTTTCTACCAAATCTTGATAAAGTCCAAGGGGACTAGGCTTTGTAACTTAAATCTAATATTTTATATGTTTGTTTTTTAAAAGGGTGTATATTTTGTTTACATGGTAGAAAAACAACCAAGATCTTAATTACTATTTTATATTCGAACAAAAAATTATTCAGTGGCTCAAGCTTTTTAATTTGAAACTTAATTATGGCAAAGTAAAATGTATAATTTTTAATGTTAGTTTTTGGCTAAGTAAGAAATTTTTGTTTTATATTTTCTATTTCAGAAAATGAATAACTCTATACTTTATGATTCTTTTCATGTAATGCATTAATGTATCAACTAAAAACATCTATAAAAATACTACATTTTCCCCTTAATGTATAATATACACTCTTCAAGTAATTAATTTTTCTTAAGGTGTAATTAAAATCCATTTAAAAATTCAAAAATAAATGTTATGCATTTTACACATACATTAAATAAATTTATGTTTATTGTGAATTTTGAGTTAACTTTATCTTAATTTACTTTTATAGGCTCCTTTATCAGTGTACAGAATATTTTGAGTTAGGATGCAGGCTTTTGAGTGGTCTTCCAGGTAGAAATATTTTTATACTCAATACATTTTAGTTTAAAGCTTAGTACAGACTGTTAAACACTCTTTTTCTGGGATATTTGTATTTGATTATCCTGTCTAACTCTTTCTAGATGGTTGTTTCACCAAAAA
The DNA here is from genome assembly GCA_032207245.1 of Pardosa pseudoannulata. Taxonomy (NCBI): domain Eukaryota; kingdom Metazoa; phylum Arthropoda; class Arachnida; order Araneae; family Lycosidae; genus Pardosa; species Pardosa pseudoannulata. Next base: position 66,880,106 of record CM063510.1, read on the forward strand.
CTCATGAAAGTAGGTCCCTGGAGGCCCATTGTGTTTTTTAAACATTGGGTCCTTTTCAACAGCCTTAAAGTATCTGAAATTATTTATAACAACAGTTTATACATATAACTAAACTAACTATTTTGTATTCCACCTACAGTCTGGATATCGGTCATTCCATTGTTACAAGTGTGACACATCGTACGACTGTTATAACTTTTTCTATAAAGTATTTAATGTTTCAGACATATATTTTTTCATGAAGCAAATACACCACCCAAGGAAGCATTTTGCAGAAATTAAAGATTTTCCATTTCTTCTTTACTTGTTTAAATAATTATAAATATGCTGTTATGGGTGTGACAGTTATTTTACCAGGTGTTACACATAGGTTCACAATTACCAATTTTTTGCAAATAGGTAAAATCTAAAAGTCATTAAAAGTTTTTTTTATTATAAAGAAGGTTAGATATTTAATACTATGCATTACTTGTAAATTTTCAATGACAAACATAATTACTTGGTTTTCAGAAAACTAAGGGAAAAAAAAGTCATAAATATATTTTTTTAACCTGCCACTTGCAAAAGAAGATCCTTGTATGAAATCAGAAGCAGCAATGAGGAATTTCCATGTTTTCTAATTTTATATTTAAACAATAGAATAACAATTACAAATTTTTAAAGAAACTTAGGAGACATATTTCAAGTTGACTCTTAGGAATATTATGTTTCCAATATTGTATTATTTTTGTTTACTCTGCATCTTTTATAGGTTGTATTGTGTCAATGGCACCTATACCTAAAACAAATCAAAAACACAAGCATATACATATGAGGTGCTCAGAAAGCCAAAGTAAACTGTTTGAAAAAGTATAAAGAAATTAATTCCTAAAGTATCATCTAGATCATAATTAATTCCTGTAAATATAAATTAACGGTTAGCCTATATGTGAGGGTGCCCTTTGATTCTTGCGAAGTTGTGATCGCAGTTGATCTCCAAGCTTTACAATGTTGTTTTATTCATGGAAACATCTATAATTTTTTTTTTTTTTAATATAATTGGGATTTTGATTGGTGTAGATTTTAGCTTTATTTTTGAATGTTCAACAGTATATATAATTTCAGAGATCAGTTAGTTCTATGTTGAATGTCAGCTGGTAAGGCTAATTTTGGATTGGCACCAAACAAAAATTGTCAACTTTGCCAAGAGGGCACCCTCAAATATATTTTTACTTTGAAAAATGCTTAATAATGGGTATTTTTTATTTATGCAAACATGTGAAATAACAAGATATTAACTTTGGTAATCAATTTTATTTTGTAGAAGAAAAATGGGCTTTGATCATGTAGATTGTGTACTTCTGATGCATAACACACACACACACACATGTATAAAATATTTATTTGTTCAGAATATATTTGTATGTAATTTCTTTGAGTTGATTACAGATTTAGTTATCTGAAATGTTAAAAGTTATAATTTTACTGAGTTAGTCCCATTTACAGTTTGTAAAGAATACCGTAAGATTCAATTTGAGAGTGTCTCCAATTTTGCATCATTTTATTTATTTATTTTATCTTTAACTCTCCTGGATATTGAAGCATTTTCTTTCTTATATTTCTACTGACCTCATTTCTGTTTTATGAGAATTTATTGTATTAATTTCTTTATTTATATTATATTTGTTTCTGTGCTTATTAAGGATTATGTAATGTTTGCAAACTTTTCATGTATTTGAAATTTATTTAACACTATGTATAAGAACTTAATAAAAATTTTCTTTAATTAGCTATGATAAAATTTTTATAAAAAGATATTAAATTTTTAATATTTGAACAGATTTTGATCAAAAACGACTTCACATTGATCCCAAACAAATGGTTGAAGATGAGGTTACTTGGCTTCAGACATTTTCAACTTCTTCATCTCCTGAATTGCAAGCTGCTGATAGTGCATTATTATCAGGTCATTTTCATCTTATAAAAACATTATTAACCTGTGATGGTGTTCACAAAGAAGAAGCTGGTAAGAATCTCATTCATTATTATTTTTTAAAATTTTATTTGTATATTACAAAATTTAATTGATATTACTTCTTGATAATTTAAATTGGAGCTTCCTATTCTTATGTAACACTTTTTAGGTTTTAAAAATTTCAAGGAGACACATAATGTTTAAAACAATTAAGTGCATATCTAAAAGTGATTTTTTTTCAACTCATGTCATATTACCTATACAAGTGATGTACTTGACTTTTTATCATATATAAAATATTATAACCTAAAATTTTTATCCAAATTTCTTAGAATTAGACAGTAATAAGGTAAATCAATCATATTTCTTTATAATCTTATTGATTGATATCACAATTATATTGTTAATGTCCAGAATTCAAAAACACAATGATCATTTTACATTAATAACATTTAGTATCATTGTCATTATTATGTATTAAATATATAGAATATTGCAAATTGTCAATAAAACATGGAACAAATTGTGTATAAGGTATGAAAAAGTGTGTGAAGAACATAAAAGAATGGAGAGAGCTAAGGTAATTTCAAACTTGAAAATTTAGCATGGGCAAAGTGTCTTACAAGGACATGAGACAACTGTGAAGATATAGATGTTGGGCTGTAGTCATACATTGAGCATCCCAAGGATGTAGCCACTCTTTGTCAGGTAGCTGGACAGAGTTTCTCATTTGTTCACCCAGAAGTCCTGCCACTAGTCGCTGTCTGCATATCTTCTTTATGTTATGGATATTTCTCAGAGCATGAGTATATCCTGATTGTGGTTTTAAAGTAAACATTCAATGGCCTTGTTGAATGCATAATTTCAGGAATCATATTTACTGTTATTTATAGAATCTGCCTTATATCTTATGACTCCCAACAACTGTTAGTCTAGGGTAATGTGCTCTGCAGGTACAACTTTAGCAGTTTTAGTTTTGTTTCTCCACTGTACTTATTTATTACCTTTGACACTTGTCCCTGCTACAAATATTTGTGTGTCCATTATCCTTTTATGGCCCCTGTAATGCTAGACTCATGTTTGTGTTGCATGGACACCTGCATTTTTTTTTTTTTTTTTTTTTACGGCGTCCAATGACAGACTCAGCAAAAGAGGACAGAAAAGCTACTACCTTAGGAAGGTGAAGGTTCACCAGGAGGTATGAAGGATACCACCCCGCCCACGCCAGCTGCAGAGAAGAGGGACATTTTCCCAGGGAGGCAAAAGCCTGACCAAGAGGGGGGGGATTCCAACCCAGTTCTTGCCAACAGTAGAGGAGGAGATGCCTGCTTGGAATGAGATAGAATGGTCATGTTTGGAGGGGAGCTGAAACGGAGTGAGACATGTGCAGACCACTCGACACTTTTTGTATCCTCAGGACGTTTCAGCTAGATATGCGTTGTTCACAACTTTCTGTAAAGTTACAGTGACGCATGTGATGGTCATCCTGAAAGGGTTTAATTTCATTTTTCGGTGCTATCCTTTAAGACTTATATATCAAGCTTGTTAATCATTCTAAATCTAAATGTACATTTTACACTTTCAATGTAATTCAAATTTTAGTTGGACTAAATAAAAATCGGACCATGACGGGCCTCTCGTAGGTCAGCGGTGGCTTGGTAGCCATTATGGAGTCACTGTCGCGACATGGTCATCAGTGGTTGCTGCTGTATGTCTTCGGATGGGTCAGCGTAAAACACACACTTTCAATGTGCACAGCTGAATGATTTTTAAAAAAGGTTCATTTTCATTATCCTAAATGTAGTTTACTGTATATTTAAATGTATAGTTGTTTATTTATAATGTCTTTATTAAAATTACTATTTTTATTTTTTAACAGGCAGAGTTTTGATACCAGATTTGCTTCCTAATTTCCTTTTCCCAGCTTCTCTTATGATTTCATCTGGAACTAATTGCAATAATAATAATATATCACAAGATTTTGCTCCAAAGTATGTATAATATATATTTGATATATCTATAGTTTTGTCAGAGGTTATCTTGCATGCCTACATGAATATTCCTCTTTTTTATTTTGTTTTTGTAAAAAGTACTTCTGTATATTTCTATGTATAAGCTGAAACTTTTTAGGATTTTTTTTTATTGTGCTAAAATAGGGGGATTGGCTTATATAGGAATAATGGAACAGATATAATATAGATCTTCCTTGGTGATGAAAAAGGTGCCAAATTGGTGAAAGTTAAAACAAAGGTTTAAAAAAACAAAGCAGAAAATAACAAAAAGAAAATATATAAAGGCAAAAAATAAATTAAATTTGAAAAACTTATAACCTGAGAAAAATTAAAAGTTGAAAAATAAATTTATAAGCCTTACCTGTTCTATAATCTTGCCAAAATAGGGAAAATAAAGCAAAATTTCTAAAACACATCTAAGGGACATATGCCGTATCTGTAGTAGAGTGCTAATCTTGTAAAAAAACATAGTTCTTTTTAAGCTGGAATCAAGAGTTAAATCACTAAAAATAGCACTTTTTAAAGTTTTTTAGCATTTAAGTTAAAAAACTTTAAAAAGTGTTATATTTCTGAAAAAATACTAGCTTCAGATACCAGGGTTGAAACTATTGTTGTTGTTGTTGTCTACATATATAAAAATATTACATGCCATGTGGTCTAGTGTTATAATTTTCAGACTGGGTATCAAGACAGTACTAAAGGAAAGTTGGCTTAAAATTGTGAAATTAATACAATATGAAAAAACTAAAAGGTTAAAATTTAAGTTCTTGAAGGATGCTAAAAATTGTCTGTATTCATCTTAAGCGATAGCTAATGCTCTTTGCTTGACAACATATTTGAAAGTTAGAGAATTTTTTTCATTTCAAATATATATATATGGACTTTAAATTTTAGGTAAATTTTTGAACAAATATGCTCTCTCTACTTAAACAGAGGGTTACATTTGGAAATATATGATAATTTCTGTTTAGGGGAAAAAAGCTTTCTGTCAAAAAGAGAAGATTACTTTGCAGTTAATATTCAGCATGTAGTCTATAATTATTTGTTAAATAGCTTCTGTATTTAAAGCACCTCTGTGCTACTCTTTTTTATTTTAGACTTTTGAGGAAAGTTTGAAATTTGCAAAACATACTTGAAGCTTAAAATTTTTTCCTGTAATAATATTTGACATATTAGTTATTAAGAAATTTAGTATTTTCATATTATCCGTTTCTTCAGAATAATTCAGAATAATTTAATTTATTTAGTAGTTTAAAGTGATTTTGCCAATGATTTTACTTAATATTTTAATTTAATGATATGATACTTTTGAATGAATCAGCTTTAGTTTTATTCAAAAGACAGTCTCCATTGATATTCATTTAAACATGTTACCACTTCATTTAATCTTTGAAAACATTCATTTATAATAATTTTACTTTTATTGTGTGTGTGACTTTAAATTTTGGTTCTGGCACTTGAAATGAGAACTATAACTTTTCTTAAAATTTCACTTTGAATGTTTTATTGTGTAACTGATGTCTAGAGATGTGTTCAGGAATATTACTTATGTTACTTTTTGCTTTTACTTCCATAAGCGGGATACCTAATTTTCAATCATGCATTTAATGCAGATAATATCCCTTAATAGTTTAAGGATTTTCAGGAACATATGTTTACAGTTTTGAATTTTTGATTCTATACTGCTTAAAGCCCTTTTTTTTTTGTGTGTACAAGCATTTGTGTTCATTTGGTTATGGAAAGAAAATTTAGATGGTTAATGTTATATATAAAGGAATAATAAGACTTTTCTGTTTCAAGCCTTGATACTTGATATATATATATATATATATATATATATATATAGGGATGTTTTTACACTCTCGGAACTACATTTAATCAGTATATATATAGTAGAGCCCCAAACCAAACCAAATTTTTTATAAGGGGCAATTCTTGTATAACTTGGAATAATTCTGATTTTAATACATGGGTGTATTAAAAAAATGTGCGTTGTTTCTATACTCAGTTCAGGAAAAAATCAAAATCAAAACCATAAAGACGAATTACAGTTAATGCAAAAAATGAGCCTGGTGAAAAAAATGCAAAAAAATTAGTGGTCTCACTGAAGTTGTATAATGGCTAATCACAATTATTTTCTGTTTAAACGGAGATTTGCATCCCACCATTGGTTGGCTCCATGGGTTAATTTAGGATAGCCGTTAAAAGATGTTGGTGAGGCAAAGCTTTATTATTAAACATTGTTTATCTTATATTATTAACAACATCGTATTATTTAATAGTATCTCGAACTAGAGATCAGTTATTAAAATCAAAGGTTTTCTTCGATTCGACAAAGTCATCTTCAAGGTCAAGATTAACTTAAATGGGTTAAAAGGAACAGCATTTTGTACAAGCAAAACAAAATCAGAGAGAATACTGGGAGGGAGTCGAAGTGGAAGTGTTTATTTTTTCAATGGTGTATTACAGCATCTATTAGTTTTCCACAGTTATATATGCACATGCATAGGTATATATTGCACTTCGTCTATTAAGATAATTCATTGATTTTTATAAAAAATACATAGTACTTAATATAATAAGAATATAAAATTGTATCAATGTAAAGCTGAAATGCTTGTTCTGTTTTTTACTTTCCTAATCTACATTATACATTTGTTTTTTAGGAATCATTAAAGTCAATTTTATTAACATTTGTTTTCATCTCATTTATCTCACTTAGTCTCCTTTACAATAAAAAATTCTGTTTTGTTATAAACTTTCAAACTTTTTTTTTTTTCAGTTATGAATTATGCTATAAGACTTTTAGATTTAAACAACATCATATGTTCCCATTCCTTGTAGTAGTTTGCTGAAATTGTTTCATTTTTAAATAACTAATACATTTAATTTACCCATGAAATTTTTTTCTGATAACAGGTGCAATAGCCTAGAATCCAAAATTGCTGCATATGAAGTTTTGGTTGAACTTGCCACAGGATGCCCGGAAAATATGGAAAAAATATCAAAGCAGCTTTTGTCTATGCATCATAATTTGAAGCCTGAACTTGCTAAAGAATATGAAGTATGTATTAATTTTTTTTTAATAGACACTGATCTAAAAATGTGCTTAAATTTTAATAATTGTATTTTACTATTTTGATAGTTTATCTGATTTAAGAGTTTACAATATGCAAGAGAAATGTTTCTTTTGTTAATACTTAACTGCTTATAGCTGATAAAGTTTTCTCGTTTAGATTTAAGGAAATTAGTTTTCAAACTTTATATGCAGATAAAAAATAAGTACATCATGATCTATGTATAAACTTTCTTAAAATTCATTTTTCTATTATCTGATTTCATGGACAGTATGTTAGTGTAAGTCTTAGTTGAAATTTTATCATTTTAATGAAAAAAAACATTTTTGGTTCTGATGCAAAGCACACATGAAAATATTTATTATTTTCTGTCCATTAATGCCATGTTTTTATGAGTTAGAGCTTCTTATAGCTCCATTCACTTGTTCTTCCTTATTCTGGTCCTAAAGAATTAAAAGATACTAATATACTAGCATAAAAATCTTAATCATACATAAAAAATAACTAGTTTTGACTTAATTAATCTTTAACTATCTGCATTAATTATCTAATGCAATATGATGTGTAACATCATATTGAATTGAACAAATGCTATCGTATTACAAGAAGTATTATAGGATGCAATATTGAAAGTCCCTTAGTACTATGGTGTCAAGGTAGGAGAGTAAGAAACAAATTGCTCATTCATGATCTGTAAGGAATCTTGCTATGTTCTCACTAGAAACTTTCTAGGGATCAAAACTTTGAACTTCTTGAAAAAAGACACCAGCAAAGAAAGGAAAAAAATTTTCAACCAATTTATTTTGGTTTAGCTTGACATGTGATAAGACTTTTGATTGAAAATCTTTTGCTATCACACAAAAATTGTGCACATTCTTTATTGGGAAAAGGAATCCTTAATTCAATCCATTGCTTTTCAATGTGCAGAGGTTAACATGTGATAAGGCCTTAACATAGATTTGCTAGATAGGTGACTCAAAAGTTTGCTTTAATCACTTTCTTCAAACTCTGAAAATTTTTGGCTTCTTGTTCCAAATTTGTCCTAAGTTGGAATGTGACACTATGAAGAAATTCTCTGCAAACTACTAGTTGATCACAAAATCTTTCAATCATAGATTTAACAAATCTGCTTTAGATAAATAGGTTATAAAAATCCTTATTAACATCCAACATTCCCCTTAAAAATTTTTTGTTATGAATCTTTAAAAATGATTAATATATTTTTTATTTTTGAAACTTTCTTTAAAAATTTCAGTATGAACCCCTAGTTGCAGCTAGAGCTACCTGTGGTTATGTTGGTCTTAAAAATGCTGGTGCTACTTGCTACATGAACTCAGTTATTCAACAATTATACATGCAACCCGGTGTGAAAGAATCAATTTTGTTTGTTGATGAAAATGAACCTGATGAAGAAGGGTAAATATTTATTGAAGAAATATTCTTATGTGAAAGATTTTTACTTTATTTCCTTATTTCATATACTATTAGTTTATTATCTAGACTTTAACAATATCTTCTTCTGAATTTTTTAATATTAGCTTATTAATAAATTGCAATGTTTGGAAAAAACAAAATATATTTACTATATTTTCTTCTTATTTCAATTATTAATAGCTTAGATAGACTAGTGATTGGCAAGCTATGGCTTATGTACCAGATATAACCCATGTAGAGGTTCTCGCCAATCTATGATTTTCAAAAACTGTACTTTAATTTTTAAAATTTAAATTTAAATCCTTTTTTGTTTGCACAAACTTTTTTTAATAGATCTTTAAACTTTTTTTTCCACCTGTAAGATATGTTATTAGTTTAATTTTTTTTTTGCTTTTGTAAAATATAGAGCATGCTTTTATAATAATGCATAAGTTTATTAACATATAATTATTTTTTTTCTATTTTAAATAAAATACATACAGGATTTTACCATTTTAAATAAAATAGATACAGGACTTTGAAAACTATATATTTGAATTTACTACATATGAGTTTATATTATGGATAACAGAAATGGTGATACTTGCCCATGTACATTAGTCTGGAAATGTGCAGAAAGTGTGAAACCATTGAATAAAATTATGATGGAACTTATAGAGAGGTGTCACCCTTCCATTTATTACATTAGCATAAAAGTGTATAAAAGATGCTATTTTTAAAAAAGTTTTAATGAAGTTTTATAATAAATTATATTAGAATGCCAATCTGTTTTAGTCCACTCTTAAAAGTTTGGTCATTTCTGAGATAACCAGTAATTATTTTACAGAATCTTGTCTTTAACTTTTGTTGGTTAGTGCTAATAGCTTTTATTATTATTTATTATCTTTTCAGTTTATTTTACCAATTCCAAGTGGTATTTGGTCATCTGTTAGAATCTCGCCTTCAATATCATACACCAGAAAATTTTTGGAAGTGTTTTCGCTTGTGGGGTGAACCAATCAATGTGAGGGAGCAACAAGATGCTTTTGAGTTTTTTACTCATCTTATTGATCAGATAGATGAGTACCTCATTAAGAAAGGTTGGGATCCTGTATTTAAGCCAAAATATGAAGGGACATTTACTGATCAAAAGATATGTCAAGGTTGTCCTCATAGGTATACTTTATAAACTTTTCTTTTTATCATTTTGTATTTTGATGTGATACTACCAGCATAGAGCAGAACTTAAAACTTCACAGATGAGAATTTATTTAAATGTAGATTAAATATATTGCATTTAGAAAATATACACAAGTAGTTGAATTCTTTGGTTTGGTTTGGATTGCTATGGTTAATTTTTTTGTAACACATTAGCCAGTTAGACTAGACTCTACTTCTTAAACCTGATTCCAAATGGCTATGAAAATCCATGCCTGCATCAGTTTTTTAAGTTTGCAGACTCTAGAATTAAAAAGTAGCAGACTAATTATTTGGGTATCATTTAAATGAATTAATTTATTACACAACAGGTATGAAAAGCCTACAGTAAATTATCTGTAACATAGTAACTTTTCTGAGTTCTCAAATAAACAGCTAATTTGCAGGATAACTACTCACATCAGTATCAACTCTGATGATAGTACATCTCCCTTATATGATTAAAATTTAGTTTGCCATGACCATTGATTCTTCACATATAGCTGACATCCACTTCTGCCAATCTTCTTTAAGAATCCACACACATTCAAATACAATTTATATCTCTGTGGGTATTTAACCTGTTCTGGTTCATCTGACCCTTGATCATTTTGTTTGCTGTTGCAGGTGTCAAGAACATTAATCAGTTACTTTTAATTTCATTTTGCCATTTTTTTAGAAAACATAAGACTTTCTAATTAACAGCTCTTTGCTAATGATAGCTGTTGAGACAAAATCTCTAGAGATAGAAACATGCAAAAGCATGTGCAGTTAGAAATTCCACAACTAGCTTTAAAAGTCACCTATAAATTTATTTTAATGTTATCCCCTCACCCTCATGGCTGAGGGAGATTAAAACTTTTTTCACACGACAAGCTAACATTGTAGACCACTTAACCCTTATCTGAAATTTTTTGTTATTTATCACTTTGGAATGAGTTTTATAACATTTGGTAAAGGAAGGATTTGTTCCTTTGATAGCTTTCATGGGTAAAGAGCTCATACTTGTGATACATATGAAATAGAAAAGAAAGATCCCCATACAACACTTTTCATCAGATTTGTTTTAGTGATAATTTATATCTAATGAAAATATTACCATGTTGAAAAATTAATTTAACCCCTCAGCCACAAAAACATATAAACTAATATATAAAATAACCATGTATCCTTCTCAGTTTTTGAGTATTGTAATAAATGTGTGTATATATTTATATGTATAAATGCAGGGTTACTACTTTAAAAAAATTTAAATTAATAGAATATTTAATAATGGTAATTACAGTAATTATAGTAATTCTGAATAGCTTTTGACTATATATATGTATATATGTTTTAAACTCCTAATAGTGTTAATTTTTTGCAATATTCTGTAGGTATGAACGTGAAGAAACTTTTATGGCCTTAAATTTACCGGTGAAAAGTCAGAACCTAATTGATTCCTTAGATCAGTTTGTAAAAGGTGAACTTCTTGAAGGTCATAATGCTTACTTGTGTGAAAAATGCCATGAAAAGGTTAGTATCATTCAAATGTTAATAAAGTTCAAGCTATTAATTTATTATAAGGTTTATATTAATACCTAAGAGCAAAAAAATCTAGTAATAAGTTAAAAATATGTATAACCTATTAGAACAGTTTGCTTATGTAAGGTTATAAAAATGTTGTTATTCAGAATTTTAACAAATTTCTGAGTTTCATAAATAAAACACTTAAATGTTTCATGCAAAATCTAAATCTTTGTAAAGAAATTTCCTTTTACACAGACTTCTTTTCTTTTCATAGTTTGTTTACTTTTATTTATATTTCCTTATTTATTTATGTCAATTGTAGACGTTTATTTTCACAGCTTTATATTTTCTTTTTCTTTCTATTTATTGTTTTCTTTCATTTAAAAACACTTATTGTTAGGAAAAATGATGACAGTGGTGTAAAAAAGACTGAAAAAAAAAAAAAAGATTATGTCATTAGAGTTTAACACAAATATTTGTGTAAAAGATCTAATCGAATAGTTGTGGCCAAAATTCATATGGGTAGAATCAAGTAATTCTTAAATAGATTAAGCAATTGTCTTGAGTACTTTATTTATTATCACCAGAAATCACTCTATAGTTTGCTTGCATGGGTTTATTATTATACAAGCTAAGGAAATGTAATGATCACAAAACAAAATTCAGCTGCTGCAATAGAATGAAAGGAACTCAGTTTTCAAATTCAGTTTAAATGTGCAGTTCATTGCTCAAAAACAGTAGTCTGTCAGTATTGGTAGGAAATTTTGAATTAGCACATGGAAAATAGCCATGGATCTCAATTTATTTAATGTGCACTACCCGCAGCTACACAAGAACGTGTGTTGGGCCTTGTAAGCCTGGTGCAACTTTGGAGTCTAGAATTCTATTTGGAATCTAGAAGATTTATCAGAAAACTACTGAAAATCTGAGAAATCCATTTTTATGTGGAATGTTTTTATAATGCTTGGGCCTCAGAGGTCTGTTGTGTCCTTGTGGGTTAAATAAACAACTAAATAGTGAATACCATGTAAAAATCATCCTCAAGACATAAATATTTGAATTCATTGTTCAATCTGAGAATCCAATCTAGCATTTACTCATAGAGGGATCACTCATGTCTCAGGTAGTAGTCTTAAAATAGATAGCATGTGAAGAATGACTGTTTCCTACCTTTTGAAATGGTGTCCATCATGGAAATAAAATATCCTTAAAATGGAGCCATCTGTGTTGATACTTCATTCCAGTAATCCAGTTCATCATCAAATCACTTACTAAATAATGAACCCTTATTTTTTTTACGTTTTTATACTTTATGTAGTTTTATTTTTATTTTTCTTTCTTCATTAAAAAAATAAGACATGCTGATCAGTGCCATATGCAGAATTTTTTCAAGAGGGGGGGGGTTAATAATTTCAAGGGGGGTTCATAATTCTAAAAAATAATAGCCTGCATAATTTCTACTAAATTTTTTATTTTTGCCATTTTGTCTGAGCTCAAGGAGGGTGTTTAAACCCCTAAACTCCTTGCGCATGCCCCTGATGCTGATTAAAAAATATTAAATCAAAATTTTGGTCTGTTACTGTTCCATCATACTATTTTCTGTTGAATAGTCTAAATTATTTACTCACATTTTATTATTTGTGTTTTAATCTCAGTATAGATTAATTAAAAAAATAAAAGGTTCATTATTTCTTATATTTGTAGCTGACTAATTTTTTTTATAAAAGCCTTTGTATTTGTTATTTTTGGCTTCTTCTAGTATAGAGTCATATTTTTCTTTTTACCCATTTCAGCGAAATACCATAAAAAGAACATGCATCAAAAGTCTTCCTCCAGTACTAGTCATTCAACTTAAAAGATTTGATTATGATTGGGAAGCAAACAGATCATTGAAATTTGATGATTATTTCAAAGTAAGTAAAACTAAATCTTCAGTATACTGGTGTTAACCCTTTAAGCATTATGGCTTTTTTTTTCCATCAATGCTCTTTTTCTTTTTTCTTATTCTTTTGTTTAGTTTAGTTTTAGTTATAACTTGAGATATGAGTAGTTTCATTGATACTACTGCTAATTAAGTAGTTTTAATTCTTTAGTTGAAACTAATTTATTTTTGACTTTTTTTAAAAAAATTGGGATGTATTATGTTTATGTAATTTCACTATGATTTATATATAGTATTAATTTATAAATGTTATAGTGCATAGCATAAGAAATTGTTTAGATTTAGAAAAGCTAGTATTAATTAATTTCATCACAATCAATTTAAATAAAAAAATTGATTTAACATACACGCAAATTGATTTATGGTCACTTTCACAGAACCAAATAAATTTGTATGTTGAGATATAACTGAACTTTTTAAGATAAGCAAAATGCATACAATAATATATAATTCTGTTTTGGTTCTAAAATGATTTTTACATCACAATTTGAATTTATCATGACTGATTTTTTTTTTGTTAGTTTCCATGGTGCTTAGATATGCAACCATATACAGCTGATGGGATTCAAGAACGTGAAACCATGAAAATTGAAAGTGATAGTGAAGATCAGATTGTGCCTTCTTCAACTGGGATGCAGAAAATTGGAGGTATTATGTATGAGCTAGTAGGTGTTATTGTTCACAGTGGTCAAGCTAATGCTGGTCATTATTACAGCTATATTAAAGAAAGAAGGTACGGTTGTCTTTTGTTATTAAAAACTTCAATAGTGTTTTATGTATACTTGTTAGTTTTGTTATTCTTTTTTAAAACTGGGTTTAATTGATTTTAATAATTTATCTGAAAATAAATATCAGACCTCATTAATACTGAGTATACAATTAGTTGATATTTTATCGATAAGAAATTTGTAACATTAGCTCATATAAAAACAAAGTTGAATATCAGTATCACAATCATTATTTGACTGAAATTAGATGCTTTTTATTGATTGTAGCTTTATTAATATACTTTAAATAGTGTTTTTTTAAAAAAGAAAGCATTTGCTCTCAGTTAAAAACAAAAAATGAATAAAAAGTTGAAAAAACACAAAAAAT